>LQNK01000898.1:102107-147661 GCA_001586405.1 Phoebis sennae
GAATCATATACTGTATTTCCTAAATATATGGCTTTATAATTTCAGTGGCTCAGCGGAATCTCTCACAGCAAAAAGTAAAAGACCTACAAAGACGTGCTTGGCTGTTGAGACATGTGTATGAAGACCTAGAATGTAAGAGAAAGAACTTAAATGAGACCAAACAGATTGCTGAATCCATCTGCTGTATTGGTGGAGATGAAGATGTACAGGTAATGTTATTTAATTCTACTAAAACGGATTAGAGAATAAAAGGCAGATGGAGTGTTCCGAAGACTTGAGTGACGCTAACTATATGTGCATGTGTGTGAGTGAAATTAGAGGATTTGAAGCCCTCGTGATGTGTTGTGTCAAACTAGATGAACATTTTTGTATTTGCTTTTGAAGTTTGTATTTGCTTTTTGGCATCACTCGAGTCTTTGGTCGCACTCCACCTGCCTTTTATTCTCTAATCTGTGCCTACTAATATTATAAATGTGAAGGTTTGGTTGGTTTTTGTAATTATGCCACAAATTCTGAATATAGTTTGATGAAATTTTGTACGCATATAGTGATATAAATTATTAGCTAGATTAGGTGAAAGGCTTCATTTTATTGGTCAAGACTAAAGACCCCACATTTAACTAAGCTTCATTTTATTTAAGCTAATAGGCTATGCAAAATGAGATTATGTTAGGAAAGCCGAGTGGAATTCCAGTTTTAGATATAAATACAATATTTTATCTTAAAACTTTGATATCATCCTTTTCAAAAATTTTATGATTAATGCTTCTCAAATTTCAGAATAAATTTCAAAGGTGTATTTCACTATTGAAAAAGAACAGTCCATCGCAAGTTGGTACCAGTACTTCTCTAGTGTCCACGCATGAGTCTGAATCAGGTGAAGACGAAATATTTTAATTATAAAGAGATGATTTATTTAATTAATGAATTTAAATATGAATCAATAACTTGTTCATTCATATAAATATATTAAATTAGGATTATAATTAAAATAATGAATGATGAATAATTGATAATTCGTTTTTTACTATGATGTTTTAAAATCCTTTTATAGGATTTTAATGATGTATAATAAACTGGGTTAATAATTAATTTTACATTTATCATTCGCGATAGCATGTGTCATGTCACTACATATTTTGAACATCATTACATGTGATTGTAAAAAATTTTCAAATTGGGATTATGGGATTCAGGACAACTTCTAGTTCGGGCTTCAGGGTCCTACACGTATAGTATGTTTAAGAAAAATCGCTGTTATTTGTCTATTTGCCATGTGATGTTGTGACAAAATAAATATTAATTTTTAATAGATAATAAATTATAAAAAAATAACGTTTTTTTTAATTAAATTTACAGAAGAAACCCTATCTTCACTGTCGAAATGCCGCGGCGACGCAGTCTGGACGCAGTTGTATGAAAAGCGAGCCGCTTTGGTCACTCAGATATCCAGTGTTAACAGCAAACATGAAGGCATTGGAATTAAAAACAAGTGAGTTACCATTTTACATTAAACAGCTGTATATTAAAAAACAGAAATATGTTTGTTATTATTTCAATTAAAAACTACTGAACCTATTGTAATTAAACTTGGTACTCTTAAAGTAAGTATGCAGTATAACACATAGGTATTATACACACACAATTAATTGTAATTACTAACACTATTAGCAAACAACCTGAAATAAAACTTGAAACCGCGAAACCGCAAACTGTGTGTTCAGTATAAATAAATAAACAAATATAAATAAATAATTAGGGACATTTAACACTACACCATCTAGTGCCAAACTAAGCAAAGATTGTACTATGGAAACTAGATAACTGATAGTCATACATAAACATACTATTTTTTTGTACATACATACTATACATTATCACCCAGACAGTAGTAAATAACAATGTTCGTCACACATTCTACTCGTGGGGATCGAACCCACACCCTCCAGTGCAATAGAACCATTGCCGGATCCACTGCGCCAATCTGGTCGTCTGTTAATTGAAATGAAATGAAATGAAATATCTTTATTTAAACAGAAAATTAAATTACATAAGTATCAAAGAGCTTACACTATGGAAAACATGCTTAAGATAACCTAATTAATACTAATGAAGGAGAATCAGTGGATCCCAAACTAAGTAAAACATTTGGAATTATTTTTGTATTTTTCCAGAAACACCCCACAATCTGTGCTAGCGCATACCGCGGCGTTGCACGCCAGTCTCGCGTTTGAAAGCATTAAGAATAAACTACTTGTGAACCAAGTTCGGGCCAAGCTCAGTGTTGCTGTGGAGAAACTTGATGTATGTTATACATAGTACTATTTTATTTAATATTAGCTGATTCGCACGGCTTCCGGATAATGTATTTTTCGTTTAATTTTTAAAATCGGTCCATTAGTTTTTGAGCCTATAATTCATTACAACTTTACAACCAAACAAACAAAGTTTTTCCTCTTTATAATATTAGAGCTCTGCGGTCTCTGTACAAAATTTGATTAAAATTGGTCCTGTAGTTTCAAAGATAGTATTCAATACAAATACTATCTTTCCTCTTTATAATATTAGTAATTAGTATACACTAGCAGCTAGCTGATCTGATATTAGTATAGCTTCGCTCCCGTAGCATGATGTTGTGTATATATTTTAATGTAATTTGAAATAATTATTTATTTTTATGTAATTTTTTTATAGCCTATACTATATAGACTATGTTATATATATGATAATGTAGCTTTCGAATGTAGAAAAAAATTCTAAAATCGGTCCAGTAGTTTTTGAGCCTATTCATTACAAACAAAGTCCTCCCTCTTTATAATATTAGTGCAGATTAGGGCAAAGAAGCCGGGCGGTAAATTATAAGCCAAAAAAAATATTTTAAATTTTTTAATATTTTTTTATATAATAAAATATTTTAATATTTTTTTTTACAGACGTGTCTATCAGGCGAAGCTTGTGAACTACTCGTACTTCGCAGCGAGAGATCCCGCGCTGAAGCCAGGGTTAGCACATTGAGGTCTCTACTGGATGACCTGACGTCCAGGAGCGGCGCGTTCAAAGCGCACGGCGACGACACGACCGACGACAGCAAGACGACCATGCGACGGATCGCTATACTTGATAAGGATATTGTGAGTATTTATTTGATTTTATTGGTGTTTCCAGCGAGAACAGTATTTGTTCATGTCTAATCTACTTCTATTCTAAACTTCATCAAAATCGATTCAGCCGTTTTGACGTGGATTATTAGTTGGGATAACTAGTAGAAATGTTAGTGCCGTAGTCAGGGCTACCACATTAATGGCCGTATTATATGATCTGACTTCAAGAATTGGTGAGTTTAAAGCGCACGGGGACGACACGACCGATGACAGCAAGACGACTATGCAACGAAACATAATGAAATATTTTATGCAGCAAAAAATACTATAGATTACTAGTTGATTCGCGCGGCTTCGCTTCCGAAGCATAGTGTTATATATATGCCAATGTTACTTGTGGATAATGATTTTTTTTTTAAATAGGTCCAGTATTTTTTGAGCCTAATCATTAAAATAAAACACAGTTTTCCTCTTTATAACATTAGTATAGAAAAATATTATAATATAAGCAAACAAATAACTCCATGCACTTTATTTATCACAGTATGTACTACTAAACTAAAAATTTTATAACTAAACTTAAAATTATTTTCACAGGAAAGCACGCGAGACGAAATAAAGAAAATGATCGCGTCGCTGGCCATGACTGAGTGCAAAATAACCAACGTCAAAGAGTGCCTGCTCGCCGTGTTCAATGGCTTTAACAAGGACAATGCACTGGAGGATAGATTTAGAGGTAATATTACTGAACTAGCTTTTGTGTAGACAAAAAATATGTACTTATGCCGAGTTTGTATAAAGATAAAATGAGTCGCTTAACGTACGGATAGTACAATATCCTAATAGACTTACACAGTCTAAAGAGTGTCTATAATAAACGTGGCGTTAACATAACTATTAAAACCTGAATAACTGCTCGTTAGTGAAAACGATCCGTATCTGTTATACAAGGGGTTCCCAAACTGCATCGCGAGGACTTCATTGCTACCTCTCGTCACATTGATTCGTCCCGATTATCCTATTTGAAACTAGAATTCACCTCCCGCTGACACTAGGGCATCTAAACATATAAATACACTCGTAAAATTAATATAGTACAATACAAAATACTTCTTACTTCTTTTTACTAAAAAAAATAGTCCCATTTATGTTCCAAATAATCATAATAATTTTAATAGTAGTTAAATTATAAAAGAAAATGTATTTGCAGGTGTCCAACTAGATTTTCCACAGGAATCGATTTCAACGTTGCGCAAATTCTTCAGTGAGAGACGCGAGAAGGAAAAAAACAAAGCCAATTTGAGTATGAGCCTCGATATCTCTGAAACTTCATATGTTGATGGTAAGATATTTTTTTGCAGACTATAAATATGTATTTAGATTAAAACAACAATTTGAAATTATAAATTTGAAACACAATAAAAACAAGTACTAAAAAAAAATTAAAATATTTATTTTTCGTATTTGTTGTTAAAGCGGCAACGGAAATATATCATTTGGGAAAATGTCAGCTTTCTACCTATCACGGTTTATGAGAAACAGCATGGTAACAGACAGTTGAGTCTTTGTAATAGGTTTCCGTTTTTACTCTTTTGGTATGAAACCCTAAAAATAACATAATATAATGAAAAGACATGTAGTTAATAGGACAGAAGAGAAGAGGACTTAGACTTATTATAAAAAGTCATATCATCTAATACAACATATATCCTAACTGGACACGAAATATCATCAAAATCTGTTCAGGAGTTGTGTGGCATGATCGACATACAAACATGAAACCTTTTACATTAATATTATTAGTAGGAAGTAGGATTTAATTTAACATAAAACAGACGGGTTTGAACATACAATATCAATAACCCAGCCATACAATTTATTTGAAAGATCCACAGAAAACAGTTGAAAGAAATATGTGACATAATGAAAGTATGTATTTATTTTCAGAGGACAATCCGAAATTCACTGATGAGTTGAAAATATATTTGAAGAAATTCTGCCTGGAGAAAAACAGGAAAATCGTCTTGGAAAGGTTCGTAGAATGTAATTTAATGTACAAAATATTATTTTTTAAAGTTTTATTTTTTGTCATGGTTGTTGTTTCGGTGGTTTTTTTGCAGTTTTCAGTGTTATTGGAATTATTATTTTTTTATTACCTTATTGGGTATGGAAAAAGCGCCTATGCGAAACCGAGGTAGCTTGCTATTCTATACTAATATTGAAAAGAGGAAACACTTGCGTTTTCGTGTGAGAACATTACAAACATACATACATATGTTTGTAAAGTAAGAAAATAACTGGACCGATTTTGAAACTTCGCGTAAAATTCTTTAAAAATAATTTTTCAATAAGTAAAAAACTTAAAATATTTGTTTGTATAGTATAATCTAGTGTTTGTTTTAACGCGAGTACTTTCCATTTTAAATAAAATACTTTTTAAAGGATTTTAAACGCGGTTTATTATACATTATTATTTTTCCAAATACCATCTTCAGGGAAATAAATGGGGGTAGACACACAATTTTTGAAACACTCATGAAGACAACTGCCATCTCAGTCCGTGACCACGCTCGCTGTAAAGCGCTCGAAACGTCGGGTTAAATAATAATGTATAATAAACCGCGTTTAAAATAAATTAAAAATGTATTTAATTTAAAATATTTGTTTGTATTTCAGTGGAGAAACAATCTGGAGCTTCGAAACGCTACAATCGTCTTTATCCCGTTTGAACCAAGTGTGGTTGGATCGGGAGCTCACCCCATTGATCTGTACTACTTCTAACCTAAAATATCATCTTTTGAGAATCATCAATTACGTACAAGAAAAGGAACAGTTGCAAGAGATTTTGGAAAATATAAGCAATGGAGAAATTAATAGTGTTGTTATAGGTAAGTTTCTATTTAATTGTCCGTGTGGTGACGGGTTAGATTACATGTGTCGCCACCCCATTTCTGCCCGTGGGTGTCGTAAGAGGCGACTGAGGGTAATTCTGCTGCATAACAACTTCAGCAATAAAAGAGTGGGAGCCGAGCATTGCACGATAGGGCCAAGCTCGCACCGGTGTAATTACCACCCCCCAGCAGAAGACCGGCGTGAAGCAGTATTGCACTGTGTTTCGGAGGGCCCGGAGGCCTGCCATCTCATTCTTCTCCCATCCAGTTCTACTCCTCTCCCAAATTCTCATAATTATTTTTTTTTTATTTCTTTATTTATATTAGGCATCATGTAGTTACAGTTAATGTCATACTATTTTTTTTTAATCCTCTCCTCATCCCCTTCCCTATTAATTAATCTTCCTTCAAGCCGGCAAGGCATCTGCGACACTTTGATGTTGTAGATCATTAGAATGATCATTAAAACGAGAATAAACCATGTTTTCAGCTAGATATTTTGTATACTTTTCTTGTTTAACAGTAAAAAGTATAATATAGTGAACGATATAATAATATACATTTTTTACGGTATAGTGTGTAAAATAATAATAATAATAATTTTATTTATTCAAGCAACAGAGGCTCATTGGTTAGTTTACACACTTAAAAAACTATGTTAAATATGTAAAATTTATACAAATTAAATTTAAAAATTAGAAATAAATAACATTTCTCAACATTTTGTTTTCAGTAGACATCACAGACAAAACAGAAGCTGAGGAGAGAAACATAGACAAAATAAAAAAGCAAATAGCAGAGAACATGTCTGTATTGCAACGGACGAAGAAAAATCTGGATATAGTGCAAGAAAACTTGAAATATTGGTCAGAGAGTGAAATGAAGAAATATTTGTCGGCAAATAGAATGGTGGATGGGAAAACGTTGAAGGAATATATGGCGTTTTATATTGAAGCTGTGAATTTGAATAAGTAATAAATGTGGATAAATTTGATTTGTTTTATTTTTGTACATTTTGCAACTTTCTGGAAAAGTACACTGAATATTTATTTATTTATTACATCTAATAGAATACACTACCATTACAGATATATATCCAAAGCGACTTTTTTTACATTAAACAATATATTTATAATATGTACATTATTTATAACAAATAATATGCAGTAACTTCTATTCAAAGTGCAAGTTAATAATATATAAATTCATAACTACTTTACTAAACGTTATAAGTTATTGTAATTTAAAATATTTCTTGTCTTTATTATAAGGGCACGCGGGGCCCAGGGCCATCCTTAGAGGGCCCCTAAGGGCCAACAATCTGTCTTACATTAATTTTATTGCAAAATATTTCTTTCGGCCGAATTACACTTTTCTCATTGCTCAAACGTTGATAATTAGTAATTACCATATCTAAATAATCAATAAATTTATACATTATGAGACATTTTATATGCGCTATTACATTTACACACACACACACAAAACTCACACTAACACAAATAGAAGGAGCCGAAGAGGAATAGAAGAAGCAGTTTATATATATTTAATATAGCAATTTTTATTTATTTTCATTTTGAATAGGGTATTTGACTAGTTTGAAAATATTAACGTAAATGATTGAAAAGTGGTTAAGAAACCCAGAAAATTATTTTTTATTTTAATAAATATTCTCTCGAAATATCCAAAATGAAAATGTGGTATTTGAATGACCCGCCAAAACGATATTTTGAGCAATATGTCAGTTTTCTGGAAACAAACATACTTGAAAGCGAAGTTATAATTTTATTTGTGAAAATGGTCATTTACTTTTGAAAAATGAACTACAAATGGTGTGCTGGTCCAAACTGTACCAATACAACCTTTTGTATCAAAACCAACCAAACCAATTTAATTTTGATAACTAAAAATTACTATTACATTATCCATTCTGTACATTTTTACCGAGATTATGCTCTTCGCAGTATAATAATTATTATACCAATGGTCATTTGAATATTCTGGTTGTGATAACTCTTATGTGATACTTGGTTGTTCACAGAGCAGTGACGTCATTGGAAGCTTCGAGAATCGTTTTGTGTCACGTGATAAATGTTTAAATTTCTAAAATATTTAAGTATAATTTGGAACTCAGCTCAATAAATACAGTTATAATGAAAATTCTGAACACCCATATCCAGACCTTAGCCAGATTAAAAAAATAAAGTCAGACAATTTAGTCGGAGTCTGCAGTTCCATTTCGTGGTAAAATAGAAGAGGCATCAGGATACTGACAAGTTTTCAGCTTTCCTCAAACACATATATGGTCCTAGTTCTCGGAATAAACAAAAACAACCACATACCGTTGGCGATATACAAAAAAATCTACGCTGACGTTTTATATGAAAATATAGGCGGCGGTGAATTTTCAGCGACCTTGATTCTGACGATTATAAATGCAGACTAACACAGAATATTATAATTAGTGACAAATATATTATATTACTAGCTTTCCGCCCGCGGGTTCGCTCGCGTGGACCCGGCAATTCGATTTTTTCTCGCCGTAAAAACCATGCATTCTATTTTATATATATGATTAAACTGTAACTATGTTAGTCTGTAAGGTATTTATTGTATAAAATATATATTATAATATGGGTCTGTACAAAACTTGTCTGTTACCTGAAATAAATAAATAATTGATTTGTTTATAGAATCAATACTTCTACACTTCTAACAAAGGACTTCGCATTACCCACTCTATACCTGTTTTTACTATAGGAGTGTAGGGGTTGAATTATGTGTAATTACACTTGATTCATGAGGGATCAACGCAGCCGCAGAGAGGTGTTTTAAGGGATTTTAAACTTTATATCAACGGAATAACGTTTAAATTTGATATGAATTCAAATAACTGCCTCTTCCTCCGAGAATTCTGGGGTCTGGCTGGTTTCTATCGTTATATTATCCTAGCTTTCGCTCATTAAACCGTCTGCGTTGGATATAAAAGGATTCTTTCAAATACAAGTATGATCTTTATTTCCCTTTCATTATAATATGAATGATCAAATAGGTTTTTTATTAATAAACATTAAATAAAAATGTTTGTACTATAATGAACATAATGTTTTACCTCTAAAAACCGTCTGTGTTACGTTATATTTATCAATAAAGGCATTAATAGACATGTCCTACGAAAACCACCAAATCTCAAATATTTATTAGTCAAATAACTCATTAACTCGATATTATCGCCCACAAAAATAAAAAAAAACGCAAGACTTCATTATTTACATGGATAATGTTAAAAACATGACTAACGCAAAGGTAATTTATGTGCCAATATGAAGACTTAATTTCTGTTTCAACTTAATTGAATGTATAATATTAACACTAATTACTATTTAATGCATTAATTCCGTTTCAATTAATTATTTGGATCAAATAAAATCTACATGAGGAACAATAATTCGGAAATTGAGATAAGTTTAGTTATCTGTTTTAGCTTCGTATATAAATACTGGCATTTTCTACAGCACAACATCTTTAGAACCGGTCTGGTATAAATAATTTATACTGTGTGTATAACCGGTCTGGTGCTCTCACAAGAATTCCTGTATTTCCACACTTTTTTCACTAATTAGTGACTAGAATGTTTGCATTTCACTTATAAGTGACTAGAATTTTTGTATTTCCCATTTTTGTGCTTTCAGGAATTTATGTCTAGAATGTCTTTTTTTAGTTATATTGTGACTTTTAATAACAAAAAATGTGTTAGTAGTCATGGTGGCCAAACCCAACAGAGATCAGCCAGGTACGCAAGAGATATTATAGTGCATAAGTATGTGCGCAAATACAGGTGCACTCTCTGGCACACATTTCAAGTTCCAACATCCAATGATTAACATGTATGTCCTCAAGTGTCGTAGATAATTCATAGTTGATGAAACCTTATCCACACGTGCAAAGGTCTCGAGTGGAATGTGTTAGAAGTTCACCTAAACAACTAATTTGCGAAATACATCGCCAACAAACTAGAACGAAAGGTGAGACTGATGAAATTAAATAGTTTGCTTGGGTAGGATTTCGGAACTAAACGGCAATTTCTCTGTAGTAGGTATTTGTAATTATTGACTTTGACAAAAGTAAGATATAAGTTGGATATATCTTTATTTTTATAATGAATGTTAGTATTTTTTTGTATTTAAATACTAAGAATTTTTATACTAATAAGTAAAAATGATCATAATTATGAAGTACTAGCTGTGCCCCGCTGTTCCCCCCCCTCCCCCATCCCTATATCTCCCATGACTTTGAGATTTCCGCGATAAGTGCTATATTATGATCTTTCTGGGATTCCTAACAATCTCTGTACAAAATTTCATCCAAATCGGTTCAGTGGATTAGGCATAAAGAAGCACGCATACAGAACTCTGTCTGTATATGTGCTTTTCTATTCGCATTTATAATATTAGAAAGGAAGTAAGGTTTCAATTATCTATTGTTTATTAGTAGACGTCAATTCTTTGTTTTGCCACGTTTTTTTTTCAATTTATACTTATCAGTTGGCATGCGATAAGGTCCCACTTGAGCCCATTCATTAGATAACTTGAAAACTGTGTAGTTAAAATGCGTCATTCTTTTTATATTCTACTTGTGCATTCACGATGGAAACTTTTTGAAAACTGACTTGCTTAAGTTCAAGTTTTTTTTTCAACTTTAACTAACATATCATACTCATAATTAGATACTCTTTTATGGTAAAAGTTTTCCGTTCTATTTATAAGTATCTCAACACAAGATAAATGGAAGTAATTCATCCCATTATCCGTTTGAAATAAATAAATGAAATAATTTAATTCTTTACTAACATAGTAGAATTAATAAACGTGCCAAATTTCACGAATGTTGCTTATATAGTTTATGAGTTGTGAAGGGATCGAAACTCGAAAGCAGCTCGAAATGATTCGTGTAAAATCCGGCGTGTGTCGAACTTAGCTTGTCACGCTGCAGCGTGTCTTGATTCAACATCGTAAACCGTCCCGCTTAGTAAGCACATAAAAAAAATAATCTGTAAATCCTAGAGTAGTAAAGTAGGTAAGTAAGTGTCTCTATTTTATGTGTATAATTGGTTTTGTTTAGTGGAACAATAAAATTTAATTTAATTTTTTTTTATTTCATTTTGTTTACCTACAGTGTCATGCTACGCGCGTATCTGTCTGGCGGAGCCAATTTAATAAATTTTGGCTCCAATTAAATTAATATTAAATAGAGCGAAACAAGCAAAACAGTATATTATAAATGTGGGCGCTATATTGTGTTACAACCAAAACCTACTCATAATTATTAAAGAAAGAAAGAAAGAAAATACATTTATTGCAATCTGAATACACACAGTAACAAACGCAATCAAACACACACACACACACGCGCACACACACACACACACACATACACATCCGCTGGACTTTACACACCCCGTATTTTTTTACACAATATGTCACGCATGCAATATGTACTTTATATTGAAAAAACATACTCTTCTCTTGCATAATATAACAAATGAAATTAAAAATTTTAAAATGTATTTTGGTGTAGTAGATGCTTTATGAATTTAAATCGTTAAGTAATATCATTTTAAAATACTAGGTTATGTATGTTAGGTATGTTTGAATAAACTTTATAGGTATCTGAATAAATATGTTCACAATAAGTATATTATGCATTTTAAATCTTTTATTTAAAACAATTGTTTAACCTTTATATTTTTATTAAAAAGGCGACTCTTATAACGTATACCATAATAAGTCATTTTATAATTATAACGTCGTCTAATAAAATGAAGTTACACAAACACAATCTAGATAATCTGATATTAAAAACATGACATGAATAATGATCAATACATACAATGTTAGCCGCGAGCATAAAGTACGCTCGAGCTCAACTCACTCGAACAAGAAATAATAATAGCCGCACAGCGGTTTCACAGTCGAATTATTCTTATTCCCCAGTCAATGTTCTACCTATTCGAGTCGGGTATACAAGGTCATTACATGCGACAGAGATATGCGACCTATTCCGGCACTAAAATATACTTTTGCGGGCCCTGTCGGTTCGTCTACATTATAAATGTGGGCGCTGTAGAATATCAAGACAGAGATGGATGGATAGGATGAATGGTGTGAGTAATAGAGATAACAACTGTGTCGGAACTTTGGAATTTGCCACAGCCGATTCTGGCATGCGCCATACTGGCATTGCCATCTGTGTCTGTTCTTGGCTTGCCCGCATGTGAGTGAGTGCAACAGAATTTTATAGTAACCGAGTAGACAGAGAGTTGAGCTCGATCGAAAGGTTGATTTGAGCTAGTGAAATTTTGAGTAATAATATTCAAATTACAATTAGTACTTTTGTACCACTTAACAATAATTTGTATTGTGAGATATAGTTTTCTTTGTATTGTACTGATTCCTAAATGAATTTGGCTGTAGTTTATCAAAGTGTCGACGGCTGACGCCATCCTCGGTATACTTTCGCCGGCCATCTTGATTTTTCGTGCCGTTTCGTTTCGTAAAGAAAAAGCAGCAAAGACAAAACTGGATTGTAGGAAGTGTTTTGTGTAAAAACCGGCAAAAACTTTTGACTTGAATTAAAAGTGTGCGTTTGTGTTTATGTGTAAAGTATCTGAAATACTGATAAGTGAGTCGTTAAGACTAAGATTTATACAAAGTATTATCTCAAGAGGTGAATTATTACTAAAAATTATAAATCGGATAGGACAATGAACGTAAGTACCTACTTATTAGAAACTATACCTACATCTATAACGCATGCTTGATTGTTGTTGTTATTGTTGTGATGTCTAGTTGTCAAATAAGTAGTTAAATTGTTGATATTGAGAGCAATCGGTGCATGTTCCCTAGATTTCTTCTAGTAGTTACTAACAAACGAAACAATAATAAAGTGACTTAAAATGTGTTTAATCTCTAAAGTCTAAACTATAGAAGCTTACAGGCACTAGTAATTAGTATATTTTGCTGTTTTCTTTTGTTTATGATTTGTGTATGATTTTAATATTTTGTTTTACACTTAATACTGTCTAACTTATCCTGATTGAAAAAATTAATAGGAAATTATAAAGGAAGGAATTAACAAGTAAAAAATAAAGTCATGGAAAAGGTATTTATTTTTTAGCATCTATTTTTAAAGTTTATTTACTAATTGTTTACAGGTTAGCAATGGCCACCAAGCTTGAATCTGAATTTCCTTCGTCTCCTCAAAATTATGAGTCAGGTGTGTTTTACATTTCTGTTTTTTATTGGTTTTCATAACACATTAAAATTTATAAAGATTCATGATGGGTTAAGACATTTGTAAAGACAATTTGAGATGTGTGTCTTATCTCGTGAACCGCTGGAGATATTTAGGAAAATTTAAAAACTAGATCAAGGTCAATGGGGCCAATTTTAATTCATTGTGTGGTTGTTTATGTTTGTCCCAAAATAATTTTGAGACTAAATCATAGAAAATATTAATAACTCACTGCGCTTTGTTTTAGTATACTTTAACCAATATCCGTGTGTTTGTTTTATTATTCATAAAACTTACCTGAAGCATCATGCTTATCTATTAAGTAGTAGCTTAATCTATGTCTATGGTTTGTAAATAATATTTTTCATTCCTGTTTAAGCAGTATTAAAAAAAACTTAGAACAGCTTATTGCTTTTAAATTTAGAAGACATTTCAAATGGGCACCCATGTAAAATTAATTTTTGTTAAAATTTATGAATTTAGTGTGTGCATTAAGAAATCACTAATGCTATGCTTGTTATGTTTAATCTTTTTTTGTGTGTGTTTTTATAAATTAAATTAAATAAACCTTTTAAATTATATTTTTCGAATATAATTTCGTCAGGTTTTGTTTAAACCAATAGTGATTTTAAACTGACCGAACATTGCATGGATTTAATTGATCACCATTCTTAATTTTTATTTTATATTGATAAACTTAACCTATTTCATAATTAAGACACTCCATTTTTGTCTGTATAAGGTTTTTGTGGAACATTAATCATCTCAAATTCGTTGTTTCTAAACACCCCACAAGGGTGATTATGTTTAAATTTTTTTTTGCATTAGATCCCACTGTATTAAACGTCTTCTGCTTGGTTAAGGATAGAAAAGATAAATGATTATTAGTTTTCATAAAAATTTTGAAAAATGCAAATGTATTAGTCAAACAATACATCTTAATATTTCTGTTTCCTTGATAGTGTATATGTTGTGATTCTGTGCACTATAATTTAAGTATATTTTCTATATTATAATTTAATTATAATTTAAAATATACAGTAGTAGAGACGGTAATTACTTAAATTTAGATAGATCTTATTTTTTTTAAAGTAAATAGTTTTATCCTATTATTTGGTTTGCTTTTGCTTCATTAATTTTATCTTAAATCTTTTCCTTATAAAATAATATAATTAAGCTATTATTTTATCATAAAATAACTTATTACTTATTACTTTCTTGCTTACTTAAGAAAAAAACAATAATATTAAGAATACCTCAATATAATTATTGAAAAAAACGAACAATATAATGTATGTGTGTGTACTTTCTGTGTAATTGTTTTAAATACAAAGGATAATTTGTTAAAGAACTTCTTAGAACTTTTCATAACTGACCAATTTTTTTAACAACAACTTTAGTTCAATGATATTGATGATATGATTGAATTGATGATTTTTTTGCATACAAAATTATTTATATTGCAATTTATGTGGAGATATAAGCTATGTTAATTACATTTCACCAAAAAGCTATGCATGCTCATCATGGCTTTGTGGATAGTCATGGACAATATTCTAGGGCAGATGAACTTAAGAGAGTACAACACAATGAAAGGGTATATTTTTAATCAAATTTTGATAATTTTATTGTTGCTTATGATAAGGGTAATTCTACGAGGTTGTTATTGTTTTACAAAAATCTGTGTATTTTGACTGTTTAGATTTCTGAAGAATTACAATATAGTTACAAAATTAAACAAGCACAGCCTCAAACTAAAAGGCAGACTGTATAAACATAGTTTATTTTTTCCAGATGGAGACGATGGTGTAGATCCTAACACTCAAGAGGAAGAAGAAGACGAAAAGGAAGAACTAGAAGAAGAGGATAGAGAACAGCAAGAAGAAGAGTACAAGCAAGAAGAAATAGAAGAGGAAGAGGAAGTTAAACAATTCAAACCTGTAAACAATAATGTTGCTGATATCTTAGCTAGATTACAATCTTCTGGTGCACTCATAAAAAAGCCAAAACGAGAATTTTTTTGCTTTACCTGTAAGCTAGATTTCCCAGATTGGGAAGAATTAGAAAATCATCTAATAAAGCACGTCTCCCTACCTTCTGTAGTACTAGACAAGCTGCCTTCCGACGACGAAGACACTTCTCCTTCGGGAGATGAAAACTGGTCTGATGAAGAAGAACAAGAACAATCGCCACCTAAGGCCCCAGCGGCTAAAGCGCCCCAAAAGATAGATATATCACAGATACTTAAATCGAAGGCAATATCTTTAAAGAAATCCAATGAAAATGATTCTAAAAATACTAGTTCTGCATTAAGTAAATTAAGTGGATTGGGTTTGACCATAAAAGGTAATACAACACCAGTTAAAAAGGAAAAACCGGATAATGATACAAAAAATACCGATGTCATGCAAAGATTAGGGAAGTTGGGTGGGATAAAATTAAAATTAAAATCAGATGGACATAATACTAATACTTTTAAGGTTGTCAATGGATTAAAAGATTTTAAAGCGTCTGACGACGAAGATGAAGAAAGTGATAATGATGATAAAGAACAAGATGAAGAAAATGACAATGATAAATCTGAAGAGAATGATGATTCAAAGGGTGATGAGTCCATGGAGGAACAAAATGGAAATAATTCACGCAAACCCTCTGAAAGTGATGAATCTGATGCTGGCAGTAGTAAAGCTCCGGTAGTAAAAAATAAACAAGTAACAGTTACTACGAGAAGGAGTAATAGAGCTATACCTGCGAAAGTACAAGAGGAAGTAAAAGTACAAGAAAGGCCAAAAGGTAGACCTGCTGTGAAACAAACCCCTAAAAGGGGAGCGAATGCGTCCGTGCAGGCTAAAGAAATTCCAGCTGCAAATGAAGTTGCTGACGCGAGAAGATCGTCTGCAACACTTGAAAGGCGGGAGTCTAATGAACAGAACAGAACAGAAAATGTTGTTGTTAAACAAGAAGTGCAAGATCCTACGGAAGAATCTCAATCATCGACCACGTTATTTTCGGGGCAAGTCAAAACAGAAAGAATGTCTCCACCACTACCAGATAGCTCCTCTACGCCAATGATTACTAAAATTAAAACTGAAAATGATCCTTGTCCGCCGTCCACTGCAAATGCTACTGCAACTCCCGCTACACCCTTGTTACCTGTCACAAAAACTGAAGAATCAGTCACAATAATTGAAATAAATGGCGATTCAAATGACGAAGATGATGATTGTTGTGTAGTATCTACAACTCCTGCGCCTGACATTAAACCCAAGATTGAAAATGCACCAGTGACACCTAAGGTGGAAAAAATAGCAACACCAACATACCCATCGTCCAGTAGTTCGTATACAACTTCAAGTGCCTACTCTATGCCACCTACTGATTACTGCTCGACTCCTAGCATCTCTCGGCCACCATCAATGCAGACCATGGAAAAACAACATAATTTTAATTGGAATGCACCTGATTCCAAACCACACATAGACATCCTAGAAAAAAGTGCAGATGACATTTTTGAAAGTCTCTTATCAACATCAACTAAAAAGGAATCGTTGATGTCAGACGCTAGTGAATATATATCATTAGACAAATTAGGATCACAACACACTTGCAATGTATGTAATACTAGATTTACGGATATATCCTTGTTGGAAGAACACAGAAGGATGACAGGACATTCACAAAGTCTTGTATCACCATCTTCATCAATGCTTCTTCCATATACTCCATCATCAAATATACTTTCAAGTTTATTACCAGTAAAACAAATAGCAGAACACGTGGGAAAATTATCAACTATAGGAAACAGTGCAGCAGGATTTACACATCAACAGAATGTGATGATTAATATACAAGCATATCCTGGCTCGGGAGGAGTCATGATGCCTCCTCAAGCTCCTCCTTTTAATTCTTACCCGGGTTCACCAAATATGCATTCAAATTATCCGCCCAACAGCAATATGTATGGGGCGTCAGGTCAAACAATGCCTGGGCAGTACCCAGGAAGTAATTATATGGGGGCAAATATGCCCGGTTATGGTCAATTTCCACCATCAATGTCCAAAGCTGGCTACACTGGACCTATGCCACAAAGTACTTATTCTTCGCCTGCTTACTCTGGGAGTTCTCCACTTCAAAGTATGCAACAAAGTGTATACGGACAAGCCAGCATGATGAACCAACCGCCGGGGTCAATGGGTCCGCCCGGATCTCCCAGCCAACCCTATGTGGCCGTATCAAGCCCGGGTGGTTTAATGAAGCCTCCAAACAGCACAGGCATTAAAATACAAAATGTTCAGACATTCTCTCCTGGACAATTAGTTGGCGGACCTCCTAATATGCAGCCGGGAGTTCCCGGTCAAGATATGGGGCAAATGACTGCACCAGGGCAAACAATCGGTGGACAAATGCCACCGCCTACTCAAATTAGAATGGCTGCTAATGTAACGAATACCGGAGCCCGACCTCGAATGCCAGGAGTGCGAGGCCAAAGGCCAACCATTCGTCCTGGTATTCAAGTTCATGGTCAAGTTAGAGGAGGGAAGGTCAATCCTCGAATGCCTTTGAAACGACCGGCGGGCCCTGGCGGAGGACCTGGACAGAAACGTCGTCCGGATATGTTGCTGCCTGGGAAACACGATAATGAAGATTGTCAAGTTATGGCGATGCAGAAACAGAGAGACGGCTTACCCATGATTCATAGTGTTCAAGGTGCTAAGGATAAGCTCAATCTGGGCAGTCAAATCTCTGTGACCAAAAAGACTGTTAATAGAGAGGCGAACGCAATGGCTAATGTGTTAGCCTCTAGAGGCATCAGCGTTAAACAGAAACAAAAAAGTAGATCTCCTACTCCAGAGAGACCCCTGCCTCACATACCTAACCTTGGTGCAGGAATGAGCATAAAACATACATCAAAATCCAGCACATTTTCGATACCCGAAGCAAAGGTTGGAGGGGGTATGTTAGCTTGTAGGATATGTAAAAAAATGTTTATGAATCAGAATTCTTTGCAGGTCCATATGACAAATGCGCATCCACAAAGTAAATTGAATGTTTTCAAATGCGACGAATGTCCGGCTGCGTATCCAAAATCGTTGCAGTTACAACATCATAAGAGGGTATTTCACAATGTCACTGGTGCGAATAAGGAGTTAGGTTTGCCAGTTGTGGATCTTGCGGACCCAGACAATTTGAAGAGATTAAGTAATTTAGGAATATATAGTTTTATTCCATTGGCAAATCGGGAACAAGCTAATGGTTGTTTCGGTATACCTGTGATATCAGTTCACAATATGCAGTCCGGTTTAACGAGCAGTTTGCAAGCCCTGGGAGCTGACGGACTCTTAAGTTTAGGACCTTTAAAACCTTTACCTAAATCATAAATTACTTTAAATTGTAATATTATTTTCATGAAAATTGTGATTGAGTTAAAATGACTGATTTATTATATTTTGTGTGTAAGAATGCTAGAATTTATTTAATTGGTAGAAATGTGAGTTTTGTTTGATTCTAATTATTTGTTGATTGTTCATGTTTGTCGCTGGAAGTACAGAATGTGAATATGCATGCATACATATCATCCGTTATATATGACAAGTTCTTTTTTTCTAATTTTCTCATCTAGATAAGACCGTATAATCATAATATACAGTTATTTTATAGATATATCGTGATTAAGTTTTAAATAACTTATGTTTACTTAAGTAAGTATTCCTTTGCATGTCATAAGCGGATGGTATTGTAAAAGCCTTTTAGATATACATGTATGTAGGAGTATTCCGGTCACAAATTTAAGTGTCACCAAAATAATTGAGATTGAGTACACTTTAGTTCCTTGGGGTTGCCAGTAAAACTGTCAAAAACAAAATCTGTATAATAGTGTTTAAGTAAACTTGTAAATTATAAAAATCTATACGAAGCATTATAGCTAATTATATAGTGCAATAAGGACTTAAGATCTTATAGAATAAGAAAGTAGGAATTGCATCATTTATTTTTGTAACATAACGCCCATCGGCCTTGTGAAGTCATTTATTATTAGATAAGTGAGCATTGTAAAAAACATGTTTAAATATATTATTTAATATCCTACAAATATTAAATAAAAATTATTGAAATAAAAGAGTTTTTATATTGTGAAGTTATTTTGGTTAGTTAAAACAGTCATATGGATACAGGATTATTTAGCAGGATTGAGTAACGTTGTTTTAATCGGCATTAACAATTTATAGAAATTTCTGGGTAATTCAAAAAAATCATCATTATAACAGAGCATCAAATGAAGTAATACTACTTAGAAAAAAGTATTTAATATTAATCACTAAATTTATTTATGGATCTAGTTTTATTTTTACCCATAGGTTGCCTAGAATTTATTGCCTATTTTCACATCCTTCGTGCCTTATTTTTTTTTCTTTTTTGATTGTCGAGTGGCAGTTTAGAGAAAACTATTATAAAGAACTGAATGTTCATAAATCACTTCATTCCATTTTTATTCACTGGGAAATAAAATGATATAAATAAAGTTCGAATATATCTGTAATAATTAAGTGTTATCTTTTGTATTTATCCGGCTATTTACAACTTTAAGTTATTGATATATAGCTATGTAAAAAATGCACAAATGCATAAGTAGTGAGTAAGTATATGTTTTTAATAATCTGACATAAAAGAGTTTAAGAAGAGAAAATAACTCGTATTAAAAATTAATTTAAAACGTTTGGTCGTTTTATTCTTAACATACCATAATATTTGTAATATGGGTTCGATTCCCAAAAAACTTACGAACATTATTATTTGGTGTATGGATTTAATTTATTTTTATAGAATTTAGTTAAATTTAAAAAATAAAGCATTAGGCACTTAGGCAGGCTCAAGTATTATTTAAAGTGCTAGGAGCGACAAGCATAATAAATATCTGTATTTAATGTTGAAATGATAATCTATTTGAAATCTGTATGATATTTGGGTTTCTTTTATATAAATAATAAAGCCCCTCAATGCCCTCTAATTGTGATCCTAGAAATGAGGAGGTGGCTGCTAAAATTAGAACATGGTATAATGTTACATAAATGCAAGCACGGCGCTCTTGACAAGGGATCTCCTATTTATAGACTATAGTACCCTCTTGTATCAATAATATGATGGCGCTAACGCTAACCAGGATGATAACCCTTCAAAGCAGCCACGATACAGGAACATCTAGTGTGGGTGCTGACTAAACTGTCGTGTATATGAAAATACACCTTTATTCAATACCACACTCGAATAAATCTATATTGCAAGCCTGCCCCATCAATTCCACTAATATTTGTTCATAAAAATTGTATTTGCCTATAAATTTACATTAGGATCGGGTGAAAGATATTCAACTTGTACATACATTATTTCCGGGCAATCCGATTTTATTCAGGAAATTATATCATTGGAAAGGTTCCAGTAGTAAAATTTTCAAAAAGTTAGGTGATTGATTCTTGATTCCTGGTGTGTGGTACCACACACAACAACAAAAAGCCTATCTTATCACTGATTTTGACAATTATTAGCCAGCCAAAAAGGTAAGGTACAATAAAACAATTCAAATACTTCACAGTGTTTAATTCTTAAACCTTAAAAGCTTTTGGTATTTTACAAGTAAAAAAGTAACTTAACTTTCAGAAAACTGTAAAGTAGAAAATCCACAGAGAAAAACAATTTATAAAACTGTGGAATGTAGCTGAAAACAAGATTAAATGCACTTTGCAAAAAAATGAGTTAATGTAAGATTCCATGAATTTAGCTTAAACCTATTCCCAATAACTTATTTTCTCTGTTTGTCTTACTTGTGCATCTCGTCAGAGAATTATAATTAGTTTTATTACCAAGTAGGTATTATAGAAAATGGTATTTTATCAAAATTTCACACTCAGTGAAATTATAACTTCATGCAATAAAGATGAAAACCATCAGAGAAAATAGGTTACTTGTGACCAATAACCTAAAACTGACTAATATAATATGCAATGATGAAATTGTGATATTTATTCAAGACGGATGAGCTCAACATCGAAGATGAGGGTTGAGTTGGGAGGGATGACTCCGGGATGACCTTGCTGGCCGTAGGCATAGTCGGGCGAGCAAGTTAGCTTGGCCCTTTCACCAACGGACATCTGCAATAGAAAATTATGCATTTATAGATTTTCAATAATCTATATACTATAATTTGAATACTGCTCAGTTAAGAATAAATAGAATTTTAACTGTTTGTAAATATATTCTGACTTCTAATTACTGTACTGTAAAATTGGTGATTGGTGCTTTATTAGATAAATGCTACCATTAGAAAAATGACAAAGTACTAATAAGTTTAATTTTCAACATAAAAGCACATATATTTATAGTAAAGCCAATTATTGACTGATTTACAAAAACCCATGATATACTATAACCTAATAGGATGCACACCACTGGATAAAACATTAATATAAGATAATTTCCAAAGGCAACAACATTTTTTGCTAATTCAAATTAGTCGCCATCCAAACAAGTGGCCAGCAAAAAATTATTTACATAGGAGCTGCAAAAGGTCTTATTGAAACAAAAGATATAAAGAATAGTGAGATTTTTACCTTGGCAACACCCTCGTCCCATCCCTTGATGACCTCTCCCTTGCCAATCTTGAACTTGAAGGGCTTTCCACGGTCGCGGGACGAATCAAACTTCTGTCCGTTTGTCAGCGTGCCGGTGTAGTGGACCACCACGGTCTGTCCCCTCTTTGGGTAGGTAGCCTCTGTAAAAATATATTCATTATGTTTTACTGTTTTGATAGTCAGATAAGGGGTCTTATTTTAAGATCATGGGAATTAATACGGAAATATGATCAATACATTTTATATCTTGTACTTTTTGCTATCGAAGGTAAGGTTAAAGGTTTTATTGATAATGATATGATTTTATACATTCACTGCCAGGTTAATAATATTGCATACTAATTATAGCAAGGCGTTATAGCCTATTAACCAGTTATGACTATAAATAGGTGACACGGTCAGAATTACTAAAAATTATTAATGGTTAGCATTAATTATTACACCGGTAACCGGTCCAAGATAATTAAAATATGGTTATAAAATGTTCAGCCTTAAGCCTCTTGGTCATTCATTCTATCATATTTATGTATAGAATATTCAAAGATAAAGATGTATGTACTTTTGAATGAATATTAATAGAACGGATACGTGATTTTAAACTTAGTTAATAGTATGAATGATTCTGAATAAAACTTACCATCGCCAGGAGAAATAGTTTCAACATTAACTCCCATGATTTGGGTGGTTTCTTATGTGCTAAATATTAATATACAGTTACAATCTTTCCAGGTTTTCACAAATTTTCACACACGTTTTTACAAAAGGAGTGGGTTGAATCTAATGGCGTTCTTCGACCGCGTTATTTCTTTCGCGCTTGCGGATTCGTCAGATAGTATTAGGAGGTTTACTACTGTTTAATGTTGATTGGTAGTTATAGTGCTAGTAAAACCGTTTTGGTCTGTCATTGGTTCTTATTCGGCGGAAATAAGAGTGACGCATTTTGCAGGTAACCATAAACAATAATTTAAGCCAATAGCTCAATAAATATTAACCATAGACACTAGAGATTAAGAGATTCAAAATAATTGAAAAATATATTTAATTACATACTTTAATTTTATCAATTAACCTACAACTGTTTCATTCTTCCACATAAGTATGAAAGAAGAATTAATTAATGTCAAAGACCTAGGAGACTAGATTAAACAATGTAGGTAGCCCCAGAAGAATTTTTTCTCTCGCCGCAAAAATATTTAAGTCGGGGCATTTTTATATTATTTTATCCTTTTTTCAATTCGATTTTTATGTTTTCATAACGGAATCGAAATCATTGTGCATTCCATGTCATCTCACTCATCATTCAATCAAATAATATATTCAATGTATAATAAATTTTTCAATGTGCGCTAAGTCAACTAACTATTGTTTCAAATTCACTATTTTTTAACGTTATACTTACATCATTAGCAGGCCCCCTATTCACAAAAGCATTTCCGATCGGAAAGTACCCAAAATCGGACGATGCTGTCAAAATTTGTATGAATTCGTACCGAATTTCGGGCTTTCTGATTGGAATGGCATATTATCTTCCATACTTGAACAGTGCTGTGATGTGAGGATGGTTTTACATAACAATATTTTCAAGAGATGAATCTTGCGTCTTTCATCTCTTGATTCGTTTTATCCGAGTACCTATGCTATGTAATAAGGGCTTGTTAAATAATAAAAACATTTATACAAATATAAACACTTTATTTGCTTCATCAATCCATTCATGTATTCATATGACAATGTTATAATGGTTACATCTAATGAATAATTTCTTAACGAATTCGAAGAAAACGAGATCGAATAAGACTGTCATTGAGGATATTATCATAAACGTCATTTGATAAATTTAAGGTATTTCGTGTTTTTTTACCGACTATTTTTTTTGTATACATCCAATCCATTCCTTGAATTTTCAGCAGCGGTCAATTTGTGAGCCTATTACACTATACATAGGGCCCTTTGCGACATGATGGGGATGTCAGCTAGCGGAGAGTCGCACGGTACGGTTTTTAGCCGCGCCAGCTGCGACGATAGCCATACGTTTTATCTCTTATCTCATGAGACCGAATTTCTGCCCGGCTTTTCAACCGTTCTAGTAGCGGCCATCAGCCGCAAACGTAGAAAACATACTGACAATTAACGATCCGATCACAGATTGTCTTAACGTACCGTCGCTATTGCGGACGACCACCGCCTTTTCTACGGCCTGAACCGCTTACAACTACGCTCGCTGCGGTTGTAAAACATGCACTGAAATGTGCTTTTCCATTTTACATACAATTTGCGTCCTACGGGCGGTATTTGTGTCGCCTAAAAGCGCACTGTGAGTTCCTAGCGTAAGAACGGTCACATGGCCATATATCCCCCCCTCCCCACTCCTTAGAAAGGGCCCTTATGATTGGTTAATATAATAGGTCCATATACTTTGCCACACGAGTACATGATTGTATAGGCTTTGCGCAGAATATAAACATCACAGTAATTATGCTAACAAATTTTATAAATAACGTCAACTTACAATATTTTCTCTATCACACCCAACATACCTTGACATAAAGGTAAACAAATTGTTTTATTTGGAAAATATATTAATTTGGTTTTAGTTACTACAACAATTCTATACACATACAGATAACATAAAACACCAATTTATTACTAGGATAAAAGTTACAGACAAAGCGAAAAATAATTTTAATTATTTAGTACTGGTAACTTTGACTAATATTAATAAAAATATGTTAACGCGGTTTCCTCAGTGAAGACTGTATTTTTTTCGTGAGACTGTGAGAAATATATTCATTAAACATGTTTTCACATATAGCAATTCAAAATATAACTACTTACGCTGAAATTTTATTTATTCTAAACACCACATACCGATATAAAATTTTAACATTAAATTTAACAAATAAATTATGAAGCTCCACAACAATATTTAGTCTCTGACGAGTGGCATTTTTATCACTGACATCCAAATACTGAGACGATGCTCAACTTTGAGAGATGCTTAAATATTAGTATATCACTTTCAGCGAAAGTATCAGCATGACATTCAAGAACTCCTTAAAGTTGAGGATCATTTCAGTATTTAGGCACAACTACAATTATTACGTATTACCCGATTAAAATGTTAAACGGCCGATACTTCCCGCCATAATTTTTAGCCTATAATATCTATGACGCCATTTTGTTTTGCAAGTTGCAACGTCCAAAAATATGACAATGAGCCTTATAATTTCGATAATATACCAATAGTAATTTCATTATTTTGTACAAATTTGTGATATCTTGCAGTGCGGGAAAATTCCAAATTTAAGTTTGATTGTATTATAGGTATATTTTTTAATATTTTTGTGTATCTTTCTAGCTTAATTTTTATATCTACTGTATAAAATATATAATTTTAAAATATTTGGCATAATCTTTGGCTTATTTAAGAATGGTGTATTTCAGAATTAGTTTCTTACGTGATAAAAGTGTAGATATGAAATTACAATAATGTGTGTGAGATTAAGTTGTTGTAAATAGTTTTTTGTATTAAATTTGAAACATAAGGGTTTTTATTAAATTCTTAATTTTTTCTTTAGTTTTATTTGGTACCCTAATTATTGTTAATTACAGCAATGATTCATTTGGGGATATATTTAAATAGATATTGCTAAATAAAAATTCCGAATTTCATCCGTTACTATATCCATTTTTCTAATTTTTAATACATGTCATCGAATGATTAAAATTTTATCTTTGAGTAGCGCTAAATTTAAGCCATGAACCAAATTTATCGATAGTTTTGATCCATTCAGTCTTACCGCGCGTAAGTTTTTGATTTAAATTTCTACATGAAGTTATAATCCCTTAATATGTAACATTAACATCTTTTATCAATTTCAACATAAATATATTTTTATCACAAACTATACCAACATGCTCTCGATTTTTTAATTTGTATCGTGCTATTATTGACAATGTTTATGAATTTTACGAGGACTCTGAAATTGACTATTTCTTACGTATTATTTTATGGTAGACGAGGAAACATTCAACAGTAATTCTCATCAGGACTATGTTATTACTAAAGCTGCTAGCGATGGTCTGGACATCCAAAAATGCTTGTCAATTAATTAAATATTGGCTAATCTTATGTCCAAATACTAAAATGAAACTAATTTTTTAGGAAATTTAGTGTCTTGATGTCAACACAATGTTAAAATCAAACAGTGGTTGCACGATTTTTGACGTTTGCAAAAAAGCCTCAGGGCTGTCACAAATTCTATACACAATGGGAAGTAAAAATCATGGCTATTGAAATAGGGAGAGTGAAATGTTTCGCAATAAAAAAATAACTTTTATTTTTTGTAAGAATGTAAAATGTAATATATTACAATACTTATCGACGACATTCTTTAAAATTTTACACTAACAAATTTTCGTCACCCTTGAAAGACATGTCCCGTAGTACGAACGGAGAATCTCGACATTTATCGAAGAACATTTGGGACGCTGTCAATGTGACAGCTGCGTGCAACGACTGTACATGTATTCTTTAGACGGTGCTGTCCTTATAACTCTCATTAAGGGAGAAAGGGACAGAATGATATTTAAGCATGTCTCAAAGTTTAGCATCAATTGAGTATTCAGACATAAGTCATCCAATTACAGTTTTTATCATCTATCGTAACATAGGTAATTTTTCTAGACGAGGTTGAATTTTCAATTCTGACAAGCATTTTTACTAAGTTATGGTGGCCAAAACAAAATTTAAGTTTTATATACTATACATTGACACAGATAACGAATAACGACTAGAAAAAACTCTTA
This sequence comes from Phoebis sennae, assembly GCA_001586405.1. NCBI lineage: Eukaryota > Metazoa > Arthropoda > Insecta > Lepidoptera > Pieridae > Phoebis > Phoebis sennae. Next base: position 128,826 of record LQNK01000898.1, read on the forward strand.
AGATTTAAAGTCGACGACAATTATTTTAAACATTTAAAGGTGAAGATTTTCAATGTTATTTACAAAAACCTTAACAATGCTTCCTTAATAATAGTAACATACAACATTTAAGCTGGTATTCCTGTAAATATAACACAACGCTTCTATTATTCTAAGTAAAAAAAGCACACATGATCTCTGAAATAAGTTTCTTTTGACACTTTTTACAACTGCAAGTAAGAATATAACATCATTTATTCTTTGTAAAAATATTTGAAATTGACTGTTCAATTTTTAGCTTAAGATAGTTTATAATTTATAGTAAACGAATTTATCCGTCATAATGATGAGGGTGACAGGTAGGCTTGTGAATTCGTTAATATCGGAGATGTATACAGAAGTTTCTAATTAGAAAAAATATTTTTTATAATACAGTCATTTTAAAGTGTAGAGGGAACTCCATGAAAATCAACTATCACGAAAATTAACTAGATGCAATAATAATATAAACCAAGGCCCTCTTTGGATCTCAAAAAATCATTTTTTTAAATTAAAAAAATAAAATGAAGAACTCTATGGTGCTGACCATAGACAAGTAATGATGTAGCATAGACAATTAAAGAGGCAGTTGCAAAAAGGTTCGAAAGGATTATTCGGATGCTAGGACGGACTGGCGGTTAAAATTAAAATTGTTTATGGTGTCGTCGGCTCTTCTTCCTGGTTGTGTTTAGCGAGAGCCAACAGGATCATGGTGAGTTGCTTCCTGCTGATTTTGCCCTCGCTGCTGTATTCGACGCCTTGCAGGATCGTTTCTTCGAACTCGAGGAGGTCTTGGGCATCATAGTCCTGTAAAATTATAATTCTTTAATTTATTTAAATGTTTGACCATGCTTGTGTGTACCTCGCAAGGACTATTTTAGGCAGACCATGGCCAAAAGAAACTGTCGAGTTTGAAGATGAGCGAAATCTGTCAGGGGGTTACGAATATAGGGGCGGGGGGAGGATGTAATTAAAATAAGCACTTTTCATTTGAACATAGCCGAGTGTGGTAACAAATGAAAGGTCTTGCTTACATTACAACCAAAAATAACTTTGTCAAATAAACCATACTGAAAACATATGCACCCTATTTTGCAAGATGGCGGTCGTCAAACCAGTGTCGGAAACTTGTAAGTTTAACCCCACCAACTTGAACTGTTGATGCCCAATGTAACTTTTTATTGGATTTATAACAAAATGGTTGTTCCACAAATCTTTATAATATTAGTGTCTATACTTATTTTCATGCATACCTTCTTGACTAATTCTAACAGGTCTTTGAGGAATCCCCTTAATTCTTCATTTTCTATAGAGCCGTTGTTATCCTGAAAACCGAGAATAACTTTTAGTTACAACAATTCTATATTTGAGAGTATTTCTCGTTAGATTTATTAAGTACTAGCTGAACCACGCGGCTTCGCTCCCGTAGCATAATGTTATACATATTGCCCATAAAATATATCCTATGTTACAGATGGATAATGTAGCTTTCGAATGGTGAAAGAATTTTTAAAATCGGCCCAGTAGTTTTTGAGCCTATTCATTACAACCAAAGAAACAAATAAAGTTTACCTGTTTAAAATATTAGTGTAGAAAAATGCTTACCCTATCGTATAGAGAAAAAACTCTTTCTATATCGTCCTTGGTTAGCTTAGTCGCGCCCTGTAAATAGCATAAAATCTATATAAAATTAAAAAAAGAGTGGTCACGTGCCATCCTTGTCTAGCCCAACGAAAGAGAAAGAGATACGTAGCAACTTGCGTATATACGCAGTAACGAAAATTATCAAATGTACATCTTGAAGCAAATTATTTTATTTTCAGTGAGAATGAAAATCCATTAATGGACAAACAGATAGACGTGAAAAGCAAATTTTATTTATACATTAGTAGCTTCCCGTTTCCATTGCTACGGAATATACAAACCTTGTTTGCTATTTAATAAGAAGAAAAAAAAAATGTTCAATCATTCTTATTTTGGATCTTATATGCGAATTTGTTGCATGCTTTTATAATTTAAATATGTAGAAAACCTTTTAAACCTTTTTTCAATATTATATATTTTTTTTAAGTTTTAATTAAAAATAAAACAAAAAATTGTTTGATAGTAAACATACACAAACTTTAAAGATAAAGTAAGTTTAAAATATAAAGCGACAGAGAGCTTAATAAGAATTTAATAAACCCTTGTTCAGTTTATTTATTTTTCATTCTGCTCTAGCGTACACAGATTAAAAATGTTATTCATGCGCTAAATTAGCTCGTTTACTGACTTGTCGGTACGACAGAGATACGACATGGATGCGACATGTTGCGCTCATATTCATGACTGAAATGCAAGACTTTTAATTAACTTGACTGACATTTATTAATAATTGATAAATTATAAATAAAGTAACTTCAAGTTTTGATTTATTGTTACATTGTCTACAAAACTTTATTGACCACAAATTACTATGTTTTCTTGGGCTCCTAGTATAGTACAAAAAATAACAACAACGATGCGTGTTATGAACAAAATGTAAACTACTTAAGTGAAAACCAAGTAAGAAGATCGCAATCGTGGTGCCTATGACTAGAGTTCATTCTCACGCGGGCTCTAAAAATTTTTTCGCGAAAGAGCACAGTACCAATGTCGCAACGACCAGTGTGTAACCAAGCTGAATTTTCACATACTTTACAAACTAGACAGTGAAGAGGAATAATTGTAAAAGTGTTATATCAAAGTGGTTGTATAGATTTTGTCGACGGATGATAAAATCAGTGATAACGCTGACATTCTATAAAATGAATAACTTAAAGGCGTTTTTACAACTTACACTTATTAGTATATATTAGCCTTTTTAAAATTTAGCTTTTTTAAAACAATTTGAATTGCAGATGAAGGAATAAAAAAGTGGATTCTGGAGTCGTTGCTCATCTAATGAAACAGAATCTTACAATTGGCTCATTACATAAAGAAGTGTGTTCCATCCTATGTTATCTTTCCCCAGGTGAGACTTTGATCAAACATTTTTTTTATGTTATAGCAGGCAAGTGGGGCATGCGGTTTACCACATATTAAGTGCCTGACCGCAGCCCATGAACATCTACAACAGCAAAGTGTACTTAAACCGGTGCGAGCTTGGCCCAATCGTGCAATGCTCGGCTTACACTCTTTTATTGCTGAAGATCTCATGCAGCAGGATAACCCTTTATCGCCTCTTAAGACACCCACGGACAGAAATGGGGTGGCGACACATGTATCCTAACCCGACGCCGCACAGGAAAACATTTCTTTATTGCGGTATATAAAAATGACTCAAGTATTAAAATGGACGGATGAGTTGGGAAATGGTAACTAAATGCGAACTTGTAGAATAGAATGTCAGGGTTTTTTTACTATTTTTTTTTAAAAACCCATTGAGCAGTGGCCACCACGCATCCATCTAAGTATTTATCGTGATTATTTTCTCTAATAATTCATCATCATCATTAAACTTTCACTGTATAATAATTTTTATAAGAGAATTTTTCATTGATTTTATCATCACACGACTAGAAGACTCACCTCAATGCCTTCCTATGTGCGTAGTGCAAGCAGCAGTGGATAGACAGAGACAGGCAAATCAATAGTATGTGTTGTGTTATTTAGTGTTTCATCGGCTAAGGCAGCAATAGCTATTTGTTTTGTTTTAAATTTTGAGGAAGTATCTGATGATTCCAATTTTTTGGAAGAAGATTAGGTTAAAGGAGTTTTGGAAAAATTACGGTACATTTATTTAGAAGGGACCAATATGAAAATTGCTTAAGGATGAAAATTAATTAAAATCAATACTCCTAGAGGTTGCCTTTTAAGAGTAAAACGCAATTTAAATATGAGCCTTCTTTTTATGTGGTAAAAAGCGGCAAATTGTTGTTAAGATAGTTAATTTGGAGTGCTATTTGATAAAACAATTAAAATGTAGATACAGAACGTTCTTTTACCGTCAGCTCCTAAACTTTATAAGCTGTAAAAATTGAATATTCAAACAGCTATTGCTGAATTTCTATGGAGAAAATTGATTTAAGAATTGTCTAATTTCTACAAAGAGTGCGTGTCTTCAATTTATATTCAGAGATATAATTTTAAATTCTAATTTGATAACTAATCAGCTAGTTAATCTAGAAATGGTATGTTATGAAATGTGTCATGTGATGAAGTATGTTTCCTGAAATATACCTTTTTCATTGAAATATTATTGATAAATAATATTATATCAATTTATTTAATTTTACTTCAATATAGTATTGCAATGACTTTGTTAATATCGAAGAATTTAGCTTTATTATTCCTAGCTATGGGGCTTTATATTATGCCTAAAGCCCCTTCTACACATTGGCTAGCGCATACACGGACGTCATACGTACTACGGTTGTCTACGAATAGACATATTACTCCGTCTTTACATCAGCGGACGACATCGGTAGATGACTGCATAGCATGCGTAGTAGTATGCCTGTGCTGATGTGTAGAGAGGGCTTAATACGTTGGGTCCCATATTTACGGTACGGATGTGTGGACACCTATCTTTAGTAAGTTATTTAAAATTAAGTATTAACGCTTCAATTAAATGCATATTTTTCACGTTATCTTTGTATTACAAATCAATCATACAGAAAAATATTGCGAGCAATATCATAGGTACAAAAAATGTCGAAATTTTTTAACTATCCTTGGGTACAACAAATATCGAAATTTTTTAACAATTCGATCTCTGTGTGGTTCATCCTTGCGAAAAAGGTATATCGTGTGTGTGTAAATGAAAAATTGAAATGAACTCATGTGGATATGTATTGTGTATATAAGCAAATGAATGCAAGCTGCAGTTTTATATTATTGCTAGCATTTATCTGGATTTATTTAAAATTAATAACAATATTGCTTTAGCTCGATGCATTAATAATGAGTAAGAAAGAAAAATAAATTAATTGCCACTGAAATGTAATTTATAACGTTTATAACGAACTTTAATAAAATTGTTGTTTATAATGAGTTATTACTTTTATTTATTTATTTAATAATAAAATGTATGTACCATCATTGACCACAATGACAGAAGTCTTTGAATATACAATAATATAACAATAACTATAACTGATGCTTAAAAAATCTGAGAATTAAATTAATTAAGTTAAACTTGCTTCATCATTAGTCGGAAGGACAATGCTTTTGAATGTCAAGTCTATGACATATACAGTATTTTTATAGTATTAAGCATTGACGCCGTTTATATAAAATGTTCTCTTCATTATTATCATATAACGAAAATTGCATTTGTTTGACTTTTATTTATGTATTTATTATAATGAATTTTCAACAAGACTACACACACATTTGATTTAAACATAACATGTTTGTATTTTAAGCAATTTAAATCAATAATAAAAAATGAACAAGTTCAAATGATCTGTAATATGAGTTTCAAGTATTGATCTTCTGAAATATTGTTCTCGTATTATTCTCGAAGGTTAAAATGAAGAGAACATCGCATATGAATAGACAATAGCATATTATCGTGTTCTCTTGAGAAACTATACAATGAAACAAAAGAACGGAAGGTAATGAAATACAGCATTTTCATTTTCAACGTTCTGAATTTTTCATCTCCATAGATCTTTTTAAATTATATTGTGTAGAAATTAAAATTAATGTTTAACTTTTATTTTAGAATTATGTTAAAATATTGAAAACGGACAGTCACATTATAGCATATTTACACGAAACAGTGCGTTTAAAAATAAGCATATCGAAAATACGTGAAAAATAGATAAACTGTGCTAAAATATAAAAAGTGATTTCTAAATATGACATTGAACTAGCAAAAATGCACAGATGATAATAAATGACCATAGACGAGAAGGATTTGCGCGGGAAAATGGCGTCGCAGATTTATGATTGGCGGGAAATTAACCGTCACTCACCTTAAACACTTGTCGGCACAGGAAATTTTCTTTCACGGGCAGTAACCTTTAATAAAGAGTGTATTAATTTTGTGTTTAATATTATTTAAATAAAATATTGACACATACATACACATTATCAAGTGTCGTGCCCCCAGATGTTTCAATGTCCTGTCAAAATATTGAAGCCTGAACTGGCTTGGATCAACATAACCTTAAACTGATATATATTTATTTCTACCAATTTCTGATATTGCTAACTTTTCTATATAACTTTTCACGCATCCACATGTTAGGGAACACAAAGTTATATCCCGAGAGTAGATAACATCGAATAGAAAACAAAAATACTTACTTGGCCATTTCTGACAGTTGCAGGCGGCCATCTTTGTTGGAGTCGAAAACTTGTAACTGCAAACAAACTTTTATTAAGATAAACAATGTACTATATTGTTGTCCTATCTACTTTTTTACTCTATTATATAAAAATGAGTCACTAAATGTGTTATTAAGCGTAAAACTCGAGAACTGAATTTGATAAATCTATATTCAAATTCCTTGAAAAACGGGGATGGTCCTTAAAGAGAGAAAAATTATATATAAAAAATAAACAACTGTAAGGCGGTACGCAATTCGCCGGGTCAGCTAATATCGAAATAAAACATTTGTATAGAAATAAACTAAAACAATTACTAGGTTCCTAAAGTATAATAAGTAGTTTGCATATAGGTGAGATTATTGCATTGTGTTTCACTATGTATATTTTTAATTATGATAAATATGCTTGCTGCGAGTCTGTACTGATACTTAATTTTAAATAACCTTTTACTATGACTTCATAACCGGATTTGAGTGAAGCTGGAAAATTATTAGGTGAGTTTCATAAAAATATGCTCGAATGTGGTATCAAATGAAAGGTCTTGATTTATACATAACTAATCGCAAAGAAGACACAACACTCACTAAACCATAGACCCACAACAGGATTGCTATGAAAAATGGCGTAGACATAGACATTTAAACAGTTTAACTATAAATATATAAGTATCAGCAGGTTAAATTAATATAGTTTTAGTTCGTGGTTTAATTTGTAAGTTGGAGTCAAAAGCAACACACCGCCGGCCGACCTCAAACTAACGCCGTACGTCGAAATTAGTTTGACGGTCTATTTCACTTTTGAAGTTCAGTGAAATTGGATTTTGATTCATTATTGACTGTGTACGTAACCTTTGCTACACCTGTGGTATATACAGGGGGTATATATATTTTCACTGCCTCGTTGGTCTAGTGGTTGCATCTTTGACTACGGATCGAGAGGTCTCGGGTTTGATTCCCGCGTGGGGCATAAAAAAATGTTATTGGATTTTCTAAAAAAGTTTCAATAGCAGCCCCAAGTCTGGAAGTTGGTGGTGTTTGAGCACCCCCGTGCTTTGGAGGGCACGTAAAGCCGTCGGTCCTGCACCTAATCTCTCACCGGCTGTGTCGGTCTCCCATCCCATCGGATTATGTGGGTGAAGGAATAGAGAGTGCACCTGTGTTTGCGCACATACTTGTGCACTATATATCTCCTGCGTACCTGCTGATCTCTGTTGAGATTGGCCACCATGACCGCTGTCGGTCGGGGAGGCATTATTATTATGAGTTTTTAAGTGGGTTTTCAAGGCTTAATGCAGAACTATAAGCAATAAAAAAATCGCGGTCAATTTTGAAGAAAAAACTACATTACATTTATTTACCTTTCGTTTACTAAGCTAGAAGCTGTTTATGACGGCCCGATAGGCGCAGTGGATACACCAATGGTGTATTACGTCGGAGGATGTGGGTTCGATCCCGACGAGTAGAATATTATTATGTGATAAACTTTGTATCTTTCTGCCGTCTTTTAATTAATCTATAGTATGCATATTTATTTTTTATTTATTTACATATTAATTGGAAAAAAATTAACGTCTTATAAGTATTATTACACAAACCGACAGTTTTGGATAACTTACCATTGTGTCTGTATACTCAATTAATTTGTCTTCGGATACGTCGTTGATTTTTTTCGCTTCTCTCAGAAGATCCCGTAGAAAATTCTGGAACATCAATATTTTAATTTCAAACTGTCATGAATGAATGAATGAAAAATTCTTTATTGCACTTAATATAATATAATGAAGAAAAAAAGTACAGTAGGCGGTCTTACCGCTACGAGCGATTTCTTACAGACAACCGGAGAGTAGAGGAAAGATTGCATAGAAGGAGTAGGAAGTTTATTGCTACATTTAAATGACCCAGTCTTGTCTTCAAATGGTTTTTATATATATAATTGTATAAATAATTAATAAAATTATTGTAATTATACAATTTATATAAGTTTTATTTAAGTGTAGATTCAAAAAATATTTTGTATAAACACATTTTTATGTAATCCCATCAAAATTGTTACAGCATTTTATCGGACATACAGGTCGATGTAAGCCAATGTTAGTAAAACCCCAATTTTAAATCTTAGGTAATATCACAGATAATATAATACTAGTAATATTATCAAAAGTTATACAAACTTAAAAACCTATTATTCTAAGTTCTAGCCTATTTTTGAATCCTAATACTATCAAAATCGTTGTAGCACTTTAGGCGCTATCCTTCAACAAACATACCTTAAGTTCATCCGCTTCTATATACCCGCTGCCGTCAGTGTCGTACTCCCTCCATATCTATAAATAGGAGTTAATTACTATGCATTTCAAAGGCTTTGTTGTTATCAAGTTATTTCAACTAGTTGTTATAAGTAAGAACATGAAATGAGGGCTATAGTGTGGGAATTCACCGCTAGAGGCGCTAGTGTAGCGTGGAGTCTCCGAGAAGTCAGTTGCGGTTTTAATTAATTAATTTATTTATTTTCAAAAACACTCCAACGACTTATTCACTAATACGTTCATTAAAAATTACATCTTATAGACTACGTATGGTGAGCTTATACGAGTGCACAGCACTTGTTTAAATTGTACAATTTTCACAATTTAACAAAAAATCCGACAAGAATGATTAGGGAATTGAAGGGCAAAGTCAGTAAGGGCAAAATCTGATTAAATGTAAAAAAAACCGTTTGTTTTTAGACTGTCTTATTATCATTCTAATTACCGCAAACTGCTGCTTTGAGACGATTGCATCTTTCGGAAACTTGTTCTTTCCTTTTTTTCCGAGTTTAACGGGATTGCATAATACTGAGGCACGTTTATTTGTTTATTTGTTTATTGAAGGTTTACCAGTAAATTGTTACACAGAAAAAACCAGTATACATAAAGATTGGATTATCTTAGAACTAAGTGTACAATTATCGGTAGGTAAACACCACATGCAAACGTTACGTTCGATGTATTAATAAATATTTAATTGTTAACTTTGTTTAAGTGCTGGACTTAATATCAAACTTTGAAAGCCATATTTCAGCTCAAGTCAGGACCTCGCTAGTACAACTGGTGAACACCAAAATACATTCATTCTACTCCTCCCCCAATGTCCCATCATTAATCCTCTCCTTATTCCCTCCCCTTACTTCAAGCCGGCAAGGCATCTGCGACACTGATGTTGTAGATGTTCATGGGCCGCGGTCATTCTTTAACATAAAAAAACAATGAAACACTGTTGAATAATTCGCCTCGGTTCCGATGGTAGTCTAAACATTGACATTTTTAGTTTCTACTCTTATTGAATAATAAATACTCTTTAAAGGATTTTACACGCGGTTTATATTATTATTATTAACTCCACGTCACCCGTGATCACGCTCGCTGTAAAGTGCTCGAAACCGCGTACTTTAAAAAGTATTTTATTTAATACTAGCTGCGCACCAGGGCTTCGCTCCCGTGGGAATATCGGGATGATATTATAGCCTATAGCCTTCCTCGATAAATGGGCTATCTAACACTAAAAGAATTTTTCAAATCGGACTAGTAGTTTCTGAGATTAGCGCGTTCAAACAAACAAACAAACTCTTCAGCTTTATAATATTAGTATAGATGGAAAGTACTCACGTTAAAATAAACACAAGAAAATACGAACCCTTTAAAAACTAAATATTACCTTCATAAACTCGACACTGGATTCCAAAGGATTGTCAAACCTGAAGAGGAGAAGGAAATTTTCTTCCATGGGCAGAAGTTGCGCCAGCTGTAAGAATTAATTTTTATATTTACCCGACTGCGACAGGAGGGTAATGTTTTTTGAGTGTATGTCCATATCTTTGGCACATCTACAGCCCAAACGGCTGGACCGATTTTAACAGAGGTATTGTTGGATTCGTTAGAATTGTGGTAGTGACATAAGCTATATGAATTTTCAAAATGGCGCGAGCAAAAAAGGAGGGGAATTGATTTTTTTCATAGATAATTCCGTCAGGCTTTTGCATAGATAATTAATTATGCTTGTTAAAGAATTTAGAATAAACAATTATTATCGAAACCTTATTTTATTTTACTGAGTTAAGACGTACCTCACGAATATCAATTTTACCATCCTGATTGTCGTCGTACGCTTCCATGAAGCATGCCTTCAACTCGATGAGCATCGAATCCGATACCGCCTGGAACAAACAGACAAATAAAATAATATGATTTTTTATTTCAAATGCTTTTTCTACGCCTTAGGTTGCCTGGCAGAAATCGCTGTTAAGCGATAAGGCGGCCTAATTATACAATTGCTTTTATTTTAGTATAGTATTTCTGTGTATCTTTGTTTCACTATTTATTGTACAAATAAAGAGTTTAAATAAAAAAATAAAAAACATCAATAATGGTTCAATGATTTGCGTTAGCTAGTCATAAAGCCAGGATTACGGTCCGGTTCCTATAAACGACGGAACGTCATTGTATAACAAATACAAATAGTTTTCATTAATGAGCGGTATTAATCAACCAATGAGATCCAAGTTTTGGTAGTAATGTTAACGCCACGTTTATCATAGATACGCTTAGACATAGGATATTGTACTGTCCGTAAGTAAAACGACCGTCTTATTTTTATAGGAATTGGACACCAAGGGACTACGCCTTGTCCGTTAAGCACTAACTTTTCATACATTACATTTTTTTCAGAATATAACTGTGCGTTATGTAATAGCACATACGTTTCCTTCTGGAAATGTATGCAAAGTTGTTGCTTACCTGACTTAAACCCCTTAAAACTCTTAGTAGTTGTTGAAAATAGTGTAAAGCGAGAAACTGATTTCCACGTTATTTGTTAATTAAAACCCATAAATTAACGGTAAACGCCTCGCAGCTCACATATCACTTTGTGCCATCAATCAGTTTCGTATTTCAATTATCACTGCATATCAATCAGCCCACATATCTGCTATTGTAAAACTGTAAAAAATCCGGAATATTCTTTGTATTGGAATATTGAAATTCCGATTGTAACATATTTTTCGTGTGGGTGTTTGAAATTCGGGGAAAATGGACCAAGCTTTACCGGGAAGTTACCATAGTTACCTATAAAAGGTCGTGAAATACTTTTTAAATGATACTTTGTTCTGAATAGCTATACACGTCTACTTGGCCCAGGGATTTGATTTTTTGAAGAAACGAAGCGAGGTCTCAGAGTCGAGATGGCCGAGTATGTGACAAACATATATACTAGTATTATGAAGAGGAAAGATGTGTTTGTTTGTATTGAATATTTATATGAAATGTTGTACAGAGATTCTTTGAAACCCCAGGAATGGCAAAGGATAGTTTTATCCCGAAAATCCTACGGGAATGGGATATAAACGGGTATAACCGCGGAGCGCGTAGTATGTTTATTATATGTTTGTAAGAATTTAAAAGTTGATATGATAACTGGAGCATCGTTTATCCTATCTTGACAAAATTTAGAGTGGAATAGTTTAAAAAAATCTGAAGGCAACGAAAAGCGATAGTTATAGTTTACATAGATAGGGCTGGTCAAATAGGTAGGTTTAATACCTGGTAGGTAGTAGGTATAAAGGTCACTGAAAATCAGCGCTGCAAAAGCCACATGCTGAGCGACGACCTAGTTTGGGCCCGTGACAATACCGTACAGCATTTTAGTTTTAAGTCTTGGTATTAATTATTATTCTATAAGGTACGGTGTTTTGATGGGACAAATAAACTTTTTTCTTTCTTCTTTCTGTCTTTCTTTAATATTCCGACAGCTAGGACCATTTTAGGTGTTTGATAGGAGAATTTGAAGCATGCTGAAAGTTCCATCATGATCCTATCATACCCCGACTTTGAACTGCTGACCTGGCTGATGAGTATAATTTTTTATTAACATTTTGAAACGTAACTGCACTCGTAACTTTCATTTGACAGCATTTTTTATTCATAGTGGGTTAATTTGCCTGTATTCCCAGATTTTCGGAGCGTTAACTAAACGGTTTGTTTGACAAACATTTTTGGCTCGACTTTTGTAACCAATTCGCTTTGAGCTTTGGCCTCGATTGAAAGCACGGAAGCGAAGCTGTAAGTTCATTTATTATACGTTAACTGTGGTACAATTTAAAACCTACCTCTACTCTTTCTGATTTCTAACTGACTTCCAAAAAGGTTGAGGTCCTACATTTTAATACAATTCGTCCGTTTTTGAAAAAATCTTTTTGTGTTCGATAGAAAAAAAAATTATTTATTCTGTTTGGCATTAATTGAGGAATACTAGGTATAGAATACTGATCCCGTAGCAACTCCGGGATTAAAAGTATATGTTGATCTGAACCCTTATGATAAAACTTGATATTCATATTTCCCTATATATACCATGTTTCATCATAATCGGTTCAGTATTGCGTGAAAGAGTAACAAACACACATCCTCACAAACTTTCGCATTTATCATATTATAGTAGGAAAACATAATGCTACGAGAGAAAACCACGCGAAATAGTGTTGTATTGATTTTAAGTAGTTAGGGTGGTAATTCACAAATGCACTTTTCGAAAGTAAACAAACAATTTTTAAGGGTTAAATCCAAGACAGATTTCGTCAAATAAAGGTCATATTCATTTAAAGTTCATTTCTAAAATTCACAAGCAAATTATTTTGTAGATGTTTTCGGCAAAGATGGAGGCCAAGAGGCGCGAATAATCGTGAAATTTAATTAACTTATTCTGAGCTGTCATCGCCACGAGACTTAATTTCAGTTATTGTTGACGAATGTTTTTGAAATTCGCTAGAGTAAATAATTTTTCGTTTTTATTAAAGTTTTGAACGATATTTGACTGACATTTTCTCAAAACGAGGCAAAATCTTATTATCAGTAGCATAATTATTTTTATAGGTTATTTTCGACAAGAGTTGACTTTGAAGATAAAACGGAAGAAATTCTTCTGTAGATGAGAAAAAACGTAAAACACGTTTTGATTTACCCCTTTCAGTCCGTTTAAAATAAACACGAGAAAAAACAAAATTATTCTGTGTTAATTTGTGTAATTATTACCAAACATTTACATATCCAACTATATTTTAAAGCTTTTATAATAAAATACAACTTTTATACATTTGAATAATATTGAATTCGATTAAGGTTTGGAGCCTATTCAATACCAACAGAAAAATAATCAACTATCAGATTATTCTTCTTTAAAATATTATAGGTATATTGTTTTTTTCATTTCTGAAGTAGCTTAAAATTCCAAATACCGAATCGTTTTTTCCAAAACATTTTATCTCTGTAATATTCCACCTTTAAACTCACTTACAATAAAATTTTCATATTTCTCCAATTGTTCTAGAACGAAATACAAAACTTTGAAATTCGAACTGTGTCGGAATCGCAATTGCTTCAGTCTGGCAACAATAGCGGACTTCCGGTAACTGAGAAATAAAGATTTTCTGATTCGTTGCAGAATTGAATATTTAAAAATGGAATTGTTGCGCAGAATAATAAGTCATTTCTTTTTTGTGTTATATGGATACAATACTTTTGGGGTTGGATATTTTGTAAGGCGTTACAACAAAAATTAAATAGGATATTTTTGAAACTCATTACAATAATAGAACCTAGACTTTTATGTTATTATTTTTATTATTTACATCCTAAACGTAACGTATCTGTAACTTGAGCAATAATCTCTGAAATCCGGTAGTTTTAAAGATGCATTTAAGCAAATAAACAATATAATACACAAGCAAACTTTCTAGTTCATAATATTAGTATGGATTATCATTATGATAATTATTAGAAACTAGCTGTTCCCCGCAGTTTCAACCGCGTATATCGACTGTCTCCATATAATTTTCTGGATAAAAACTATCCTATTTTATTTCTGGGGTTTCAAACAATACTTGAACAAATTTTCATTTAAATGGGTCATTGATATAAAAGTGAAAAAGAGACAGACAGACAGAGCTACTTTCGCATTTATAATATTATAAAAGTAAGAATAGCTTCGCACATTATGAAAATTCATCTACACTAATATTATAAAGAGGAATCATTTGATTTTTTGTTTGAATTGAATAGGCTCCGAAACTCCTGGACCGATATGAATAAATATTTTATTAAACTATGTAGTTTACATAATCCCTGATGAACATAGGCTATATAACTTTATCTTACGGGAGCGAAGCCGCGAGCAACAGTTAGTCTATACTAATATTATAAAGAAGAATCCTTTGTATTTTTGTATATTTATTTTGAATAGGCTCAAAAACTACTGGACCGATTTCAAAATTCTTTTACCATTACTTAGAGTAATTCTTCCGAATCCGTATAGGCTATATTTTATCTCGTAAAATAGATAGTATATAATATTATTCGGGAGCGAAGGCGCGGATCAGCTAGTCAATAATAAGGACCCTCTCATTCATATCATTAGAAACATAGAAGCCGCTGTAACAAAATATACATAGGTACAGCTATCTCGTGTATATTAAATCCAAATTGACTTGTACTGGACCAATTACAACTAAATGTATAGCGCAGATTCCACTGTACTAATCAGCTTAGTTGCGGTTACTAGGGTCATCACCTTACATGAAAATAAAACTAAACATATTTCCACCAGATGTTCTCGATTTCAGCCGCGTGTATCTCCTGTACCCGTGGGATTTAAGGGATAAGAAATATCCTATGTCCTTTCTCGGGTGTCAAACAATATTTGTGCAAAATTGTATCCAAATTGGTTCAGTGGTTTAAGCATGAAGGCGACAGATACACAGACAGACAAATCAAAGTCCAGTCAAGTCAAAATGTTTATTTCCCAAATGGGCCACTTTTGAGACACATGTGCTGAGAACAGACAAACAGAGTTACTTTCGCATTTATAATATATATTAATAAGGAATAGTAATGAAATGAAGATTGTTTGAAGTCAAAAGTAAAATGAAGTCCTTAATCCCTATTAAGGCATGGTGCGAATGTTAAATATATACAAAGATAAAAACATAATATATTCTTACCTCTGTTTTATAGAAATAAAATCTAGAACGGGAATATATCAACCACCTTGTCCGTTTTTCACAGTACTATAATTTCTCTCTTTTCCAATTACAGACAAACACTTAATTCTCAATAATTGAGATAGAAATTAATAAAAGTTCAAGTCGGGTTGCAACCCTAATCTCAACTAGATTAAGTTGGATTAAAATGAGTTATATCTTGCCGGTTGCAACCAGTTGCTCGGAAGTTAGAACTACAGATTTATAGGAATGCTATATCGATTTTATAATTAAGACTTTATATGTACTTCACACAAACAGTGTAAATCTAATTAATGGATATTACCTACGTTTATTGCGTGTTCGTTTAAAATTAAATTAAAACCAATGTTTTTTTTTAAGTTTTAATAATTGCTTAAATATAATGTATACTCTTAAGTTAATCAATTTGAGTTTTTGAAAAAAATACATGTGCTGTAATTGAAAATAAATAACCAGCACAAAATATAATAAACATTATTATCACTTTTTCAAAGTACAAACTTCAAATCTCTCAATTGTTTAATCTCAATCAATAATTTGTGGGTATCACACAAATTTATAAACATAAATGTAAATTCGAAATAAGATAATAATTAATGAAACTTACAACATACTTTAGAACAGTATTTTAGCGGAAAATACACCTTTAAAAAGACCATATTTCAAATCAACTCAAATACCGTTTAATTAAAATTTTGCGCGTACAAGTCTAAATCGCGATGTTGATATTTTTTGCGTGTTTCATTCAAATACATAATTAAAGACCTTAACCATCGGGGTCAGCTGCTTCGAGGGAAGCCAGTGGCCACGCTGGTCTGAGGTGGCAACAGTTCAGATGAGAAACTGGCTTCGGCTGTGTTTCTACTACATGCATAAGTAAATCATTGGAGGTGCAAGTTTCTTGTGATAACTTCGAAGTGAGAGCTGTTACAACCTTTGGTTAGTGAGACCCCATTTTTGTTTATTGTACATAAAAATAACAATAACGGCCGTTTTCAATAATGAACCAAAGATTATGGATAGATTGTTATCTCAGATTGTATGACGTAGATAGACATAACTCGTAGCTAAGGCTATCCGTCGATAGGATATTGAAATTAAAGTTTGTGCAAATAGATAGATTTGTCTGACTTTAGTACGCAAAACAAGGGATAGATATAATATTGAAAACGGCCATGAGATACATAACATAGTAGAAAAAAAGGTACAAAACGAGGTATTAGTGCCTAGAGCAATCTTTATCAGTTAACCTTTGGGCACAGTATGGCACCAAAAAAGAAAAAAAATATATTTGTTTAATATATTTCAGATTCACGCCTTGCCTAGTTTGAAGCCTACTATAATTACGGATATTAGCTATAAGATACTCTTGTATCGATTAATATAATACCTAATTATTTGTTACATACAGCCAACACACTTTAAATCATAGGTTCCCAAAGAAAGGACAATCCCATTATTCTTTGAATCCTCTATCACCCATGTGGCGACGGGTTAGAATACGTGTGTCACCACCCCATTTCTACCCGTGGGTGTCGTAAGAGGCGACAGAGGGTAATCTGCTGCATAACATCTTCAGCAATAAAAGAGTGGGAGTCGAGCATTGCACGATTGGGCCAAGCTCGCACCGGTGAAATAATGCACAGAAAATCGGCATGAGCTCCCAACTTTCTATCGTTGAATAGAATAGAATTTTTTTATTCATGTAATCTTTTTACAAAGTACTTATGAATAGTGATTTTTTTAAATGACCACCGGTTCGGAAAGTCGATTCAATCGAGAAAATACCGGCAAAAAACTCGATAGTTGCTCTTTTCATTGATCCTCGCCTGTCCTTAAAGCCAGCAAGGCATTTACGACACTTTAATGTTGTAGATGTTCATGGGCTGCGGTCAGTCACTTAACATCAAGTGAACCGCATGCTTCGCTTTCATAAAAAATATATTTAACTAAATGAATTGGTATTTAATAATAAAACAAGATTTTCACTACGCAGGAAAGAAAGAAACATTTATTTCGACACACGCATAATACACGATATACAATCACATACGAACAAAAAAGTAGAAAGAGACGATAGAAGACATAAAAAAAAGAAAGAAACAAATGAAATAAAAAAAGCTAAATAAATACGAGTATGCCAGTGAAATTCTGTATGATCAGTAAATGCGTGCCGAAAATGGAAAACCACCCAGTGTATCTGTGTTTAAAAGAAGACACAGAACTGATTTTCAGTGGTTCCCAAATTTTGACGTTTGAAGTAAACACAGCAATAAGCATAAAAGATAAATAAGAGATATACTAATTAATAAAATATTTACGTATACGTAAAATCAGAACTAAATAAATCACCTCATACGTTAGCAAACAAACAGTGTCGCCAGTATATTCAGTCAATATACCACTAATTCGAGCTGTTTGATCTGTACACCTATTAAGTGCCAGTAATTTAACTGGCAATAAAATTGGGAGCCTAAATTGGCAATAAGATTGCTAGGGTTGCCAAGCGAACGTTTTTTATTTTACTTTAATTTTTTGTGTAATTTATTTGCTTTTATGTTACCTTTTCATCGATCTATGGTGCGTATTGAATTAAAGACTTTTTCACACTGTTTCCACTATTTATCAGTAAACTTTATTAATTTCAACCGGTTTCGAAAATTCTGAATGAATTTTATTCAATAGTGTAATAAAGTCTTAAATCAATACTTAAAATGCATTCCATCAAGAAGTCACAATAAAATCTATCAAGTATGAATTATGGTGGAATTTTTAAAATGTTTAGATACGGAAATTAGATATTTTAAGTGTCAGGTTCAAAGCTTACGCAGCAAATAAGTTTTACACAATACTTTTTAGTAAATAGTATTTACCTATGAAAACTATTTTTACAACATCATTGTTATTCAAATTAAAATAGTTTACTTTTTCAATTACTGTTGCCTTCTGTTATTTTATATTTTTTCATTTTACGGTGGATGTGTTTTTTCCAATAGTGAGGAAGATGAGTGATGATGTATAAATATTTTTTTATTTATTTTTAAAAATGTCTGTTAAAATTGTTTTAGAAGTTTTATTGAAACAATTCCTGCAAAATTATATAAATAAATAAAACTGACAACCCTAATCCAGTGATAACCAGCAGATTTGGCGTCATTCCAGGATGGCGCAGTCACAGGCCCTGGAGGGAACTTTAATGTAAACTTTAGGATTTATTTCAGACATAACTTTAGAGTTAAAAGCGTAAAATTTACGTTCAATTTAGAATTGAGTGTTTGGAAAACTTTG
Source organism: Phoebis sennae (assembly GCA_001586405.1). Classification (NCBI taxonomy): domain Eukaryota; kingdom Metazoa; phylum Arthropoda; class Insecta; order Lepidoptera; family Pieridae; genus Phoebis; species Phoebis sennae. The sequence goes on from LQNK01000898.1 coordinate 147,477, forward strand.
AACATGTGTTATTTATGTTGTGTATAGACAATAGATGTAATTTAAGGATGTAATGTAATTTGTTTTGTTTGTTTGTTTGAGCGCGCTAATCTCAGGAACTATTGGTACGATTTGGAAAAATTTTCTTGTGTTATATAGACATTAATCGGCTATATACCATTTTGCTACGAGAGCGAAGGCGCGCG
>LQNK01000898.1:149209-159682 GCA_001586405.1 Phoebis sennae
CGCATTAATTGTGACGGTTTTTGATCGCCCAATTCCATTTCGCTAATTAATTTTTTTATTTGTCGATCATCGAAAATCGATCGACTCTTCAAAAATTTGCAATAATCTATTTTTCAATGTATCATATTTTCGCGTCTCCGGCGGGCTAATTAATATGTCCGTGACTTGTTCAATAACATCCGGCGATAATTTAGAAATGACAATTTGATATTTCGCCTCATCAGACATTTTCTGTGGCGATAAAACTGCTTCAGTCTGTATAAACCATATTTTCGGCGATTTCTTCCAAAATTCTGGGATGCGGGACGTGATGGAGATTGACGATAAGCTTGCGAATTCTTCTTTAACGGGTTCCATGGTAATATTTAAGTATTAAAAACGTTCTTGTTGTGTTATTAAATTTTGTTGATTTTTTATTTAAATTTACCGTCACCACCGCCCTGTAGTTATATATGAGTTGTCCGATTTTATATTAAAATTTTTACGTATTTTATTTCTCCCTACTACACAATTACGTCGATACAGATCACGTCGGGGTCACCAATTTAGTGTAGCTTTGTGTAGCAGTGTGTAGGGAGATCAAATTAAAAGTTCAGCCAAATAAAATATATTTAATTATTTAAATTACACAAAAATATACTACACTATATTTATTAACTACTTTGCGTGGGTCGGTGGCGCGAGTTACGGAACAACTGGGGGGCGACGCTATGTGACTGTGCGACGTGACCAAAATTCCTGCGTCAGCACAGCACCTACACATACAAACAAAAAAAGTAAAAAGAGACGATAGAGGACGTAAAAAAAGAAAGGAACAATTTAATTTGTTATTTGTTTGTTTAAAAAAAAAACTAAATAAATATAAGTGTGCCAATGAAATTCTGTATGGTGAGTAAATGCGTGCCGAAAATGAAAAACCACTCAGTGTATCTGTGTCTAAAAGAAAACACAGAACTGATTTTCAGTGATTATCATATTTAAGTTGACGTTTGAAGTACACACAGGAATAAACATAAAAAATAAGAGATATACTAATTAATAAAATAGTTACGTATACGTAAAATCAGAACTAAATAAATCACCTCATACGTTAGCAAACAAACAGTGTCGCCAGTATATTCAGTCAATATACCACTAATTCGAGCTGTTTGATCTGTACACCTAATAAGTGCCAGTAATTTAACTGGCAATAAAATTGGGAGCCTATTGCTAGGGTTGCCAAGCGAACGTTTTTTATTTTACTTTAATTTTTTGTGTAATTTATTTGCTTTTATGTTACCTTTTCATCGATCTATCGCGTGTATTGAATTAAAGACTTTTTCACACTGTTTTCACTATTTATCAGTAAACTTTATTAATTTCAACCGGTTTCGAAAATTCTGAATGAATTTTATTTTATAGTGTAATAAAGTCTTAAATCAATACTTAAAATGCATTCCATCAAGAAGTCACAATAAAATCTATCAAGTATGAATTATGGTGCATTTTTTAATATGTTTAGATACGGAAATAAGATATTTTAAGTGTCAGGTTCAAAGCTTACGCAGCAAATAAGTTTTACACAATACTTTTTTAGTAAATAGTATTTACCTATGAAAACTATTTTTACAACATCATTGTTATTCCAATTAAAATAGTTTACTTTTTCAATTACTGTTGCCTTCTGTTATTTTATATTTTTTCATTTTACGGTGGATGTGTTTTTTCCAATAGTGAGGAAGATGAGTGATGATGTATAAATATTTTTTTATTTATTTTTAAGAATGTCTGTTAAAATTGTTTTAGAAGTTTTATTGAAACACTTCCTGCAAAATTATATAAATAAATAAAACTGACAACCCTAATCCAGTGATAACCAGCAGATTTGGCGTCATTCCAGGATGGCGCAGTCACAGGCCCTGGAGGGAACTTTAATGTCAACTTTAGGATTTATTTCAGACATAACTTTAGAGTTAAAAGCGTAAAATTTACGTTCAATTTAGAATTCAGTGTTTGGAAAACTTTGAACATGTGTTATTTATGTTGTGTATAGACAATAGATGTAATTTAAGGATGTAATGTAATTTGTTTTGTTTGTTTATTTGAGCGCGCTAATCTCAGGAACTACTGGTACGATTTGGAAAACATTTCTTGTGTTATATAGACCATTAATCGGCTTTATACCAATTTGCTACGAGAGCGAAGGCGCGCAGATCAACTAGTTATATAATAAACTCAAAGGTGACTGACAAAGTGATCTAATAAAGCACAGCGCAAACCAATGGACGGATCTAGCTGAAATTTATATACATAGCATATGTTACCCGTGGATAATGTAGTTTTCGAATGGTGAAAGAATTTTTAAAATCGGTACACTAGTTTTTGAGTCTAGTTTACAACCAAACTAACAAAGTTTTCCTCTTTATATTAATAGTGTAGATATAAAGATAGATATATTGCATCGAAATTCGTCGTGAAATAAGTCAAACAAGTTGAAAACAACGTCAAATAGATGCGGAAGGGACTGTCTTGTTTCCGTGAAAAGTTTTGAAAGCTTTATCTTTTATTCACGGCTCCAATTGTACCATTTAGAGGGTTAATAATAAAAGGGGATATTGGGAACTTTGAAGGCCATTTAGTTTATCACAGAATATCTATTAATTTCTAACTAATAGTAGATTGTTTATTTATTTTCTAATTAGTTAAGAACAGCCATTTACAGGTTAAATCGACATTGATAGTTAAAGTTATATAAATGTAAAATATAAAAAAATAAGGTGTGAATATTGTCGTGTGTATTATTTCTTTTATTATTGAGCCAAAAGTGGACAAACGTCCTATATTGAACATTTGGTAAAAATATATGAAATTGCTACTGGCTAGTTTTTTATATTTTCTATTATAATCTTTTTTTATTATTAAAAAACATTAATTTGATTTTCGAACGTCTCTTTATATAATTCAATAAGAATTCGACACATGTGTTGTAACTTTTTATTTTTTTTTCTTTTTTGGCTATAATGTGCCAGTGCTATTTTCATAACCAATTTTTACAACTTTCATTTGAATTTCGAAGGTTCCTTTGCCCGTAACCACTTTTATTTAAATTTCAAAAAGGAAGCAGCTGTCAGATCTATATTCAAGACATGCGTTATGTAATTTCTAAGTCAATAAAAGCGGTCTGGCGTACCGCCAACTCGTGAGATAAGAAATGTAACAATTCGGTCCTTTTGAGGTGGAATAATATAAATGATACTTGTTTTCACTCGCATACCAAGTAGTTGTCTAAAAATACTTATTTATATGGCTAGAATTCTATTATTAACGTGTATTATTACGTTCATTTATTTCTTACAATAAAGTAGTAGACATACCAAGTAGTTGTCTAAAAATACTTATTTATATGGCAAATATTAGGAAGAATAATAGTATTTACGTGACTTATTAAGTTCATTTATTTATTCTTTAAACTGTTCCTGTCTACGTTAAATAGATGCTTTAGCAAGAAATTGCTTTTTTTCAAATTCTATACCAGTTTAAAAATGACCCTGAAAGTATCAAAAATCATCCAACCGCTGCTTTTCTTATATCGGTATTTAATACAAGTGGTTCGCTTCGAGCTAGACTCAGAGCGAAATGACCTTTTATTTGATACGACAGGAATATTCATATTAAACTCACTTATTTAACCCTTACTATCCTTCTTATTATTATAAATGTGAAAATAACTCTGTCTCTTCGTCTGTCTTATTCATGCCTTAACCGCTGAATCGATTTGGATGAGATATAAGGTACAAAGATAGTTTGAAACCCGAGTAATATAGGATAGCTTTTATACCGGAAAACCAAGTGAAACCGCGGGACACAGTAAATAAATTTATGTCTACTTTATTACAGAATAGTATTTAAAAGGACTGTATTAACATTAAAGGAATATATTACTCACTAAAAGCTGTTAGTTTGTCCAAGTGCATGTTGAGATTTCAGCAAATTTACACTGAAAAGTTACCCCTGAAACTTTGCTCTTAGCAATCGCATGTACTGCACAAATTTGCATAAGATTAATTATAATCCTTGGAGTTTGTTAATAAAGAATATAAAGCAATATTTTCATTTAAAGTGAAAATACAGTTCATTTTTATTTATGTTCCGCGAAAATTCATAGTTGTCGAAATATTAGAATTTTAGGGTTTGTTCGAAATTTCGGACAGTTGAAGTCTATTTATTTAAGATCTACATGGCCAATGTATTTAACGTTGACATTTTCTTATAGCTGGCATTATTTCTAATCCATGTGTATATTTAAAAAAATCAAAAATATAAAAGAAATCCCTGATTAATTGGGGTGATTTCTTTGATTTTAATTTTTCGCTAATTAAAAATGATGTATGTAAAAAATAATATCATATAATGGTGAAAAAATTTTTTAAATCCGTCCAGTTATTTTTGTGTGAAAACATTACAAACATAATGCAAAAAAACAAATGTTTACTTTAAAATATAATATAGCTATGGCTAAAAATCTGTTCTCAATGAACAAATTTCTATTTAATCTAGCAATTTCTCGGAAGTTAGAAATTGTGTTTATTGTTCGCATCGAGTATTCAGTGACAATTTATTCCACAGCTATGACGTCACTTTACGAACAATGATCCAATGACAGCTGGTCGATTCTGTAAAACACGATTTTCGATTTCGAATCTCTTCTCGACTCTCACCCTCATTTCGAAAATCACTTCGATTCTCACATTTTTAGTATTCTGTAACGTCAATGTCGCTCAAGTGAAGTGAAATGAGTTTCGATATGTCGAGTGAAATTACGTCATAAATTAGTGATGACCTTTTTAGGTTACAGTTTTAGATGATCATTTACGATTACTTTAAAAAAAAATAAACCATTATTTGAATGTATTTCGTTCACGGTTACACATTATAGTTATAATTGAGAAGTTAATTCACAAAAAATAATTTTTAAACTCGATTTATTTGAAAAAAACATTTAATACACCTTAAATACTTTTTTCAAATAAAAAATAAACTATGAAGGCTCTGACATTTTCAGACTTTGAAAAGTCAAAATACCGATTTGTCATTATTCTAAGCGAAATTGTTACAAATATTATCAATAATTAAGCATTTTAAGCATTATTTAGACGCTGAAGAAGGCAATTTTGTGGTAGATGGAGGATTTATATCTCTACTCTGACAATATTTCTTAGATTGGAATTTCTGAAAATGTATCGAATAGAAGCAAGAATGAAAACGTTTCTGGAAAACTATAGCAACTATTAGAAGGAGACCTACGTACGACCTACGATATGGCCAAACGCCTATTGCTTTTGTCAGATATACGAGTATTATATAGTGATCAAGTTGTTTATGTTAAAATATATTTTTCTTATAAAAGTGTACATCTTAATAAACAAAGATAAATAAACTTGAAGCACCTACTATGTGGTTCTGTTTTATTATTTCTTTATAGAATAGTAACGAATTTTGTTTAAAACGTCATTAAATGATGATGGTTTATACATTTGTGTAGGTTTCTTAAAACTTAAATACCTACACAATTATATTTTCTTAAATAAGAAATGACACATTCAATGAGAGACTTTGTTTATATATTAATAGATCTTATTTTAATAATTATAATCTTTATTGTACAGAAATTCATACGTTATTATGATCGAAATCCTTAAAAAAACATGTAGAATGCTAATTAATTTCCATAATTTCCAATGTGTAAGTCTTGTGGTCTTGTGTTTAATTCTTAGTGGTCTCTTCTACACGTAACATTTTCTTCGGAATATTTAAAAAACAGCTATTTTGAAACATTATTGTACTTGGGAACGTACATTTCCAAACTTTGTAACAATCCTTGCTCTAGAAATGGCATAAAAATTAAATAAACCAACATTTCTGAGTTTTCAATTGTATTTTCACTCACAAAATACCTATCGTATTATTTGACGTATGGAATCGAAGTATGATTCCAAATATTAATCAAAAACTTATTACAGAATACCGTTATTTGTTAAATATTTCATTTTTCACTTATAAATAGTTCAGCTACTCTACGCTGTCCCTCGTTGGCGCTATGGTCGATTTTCACAATGTTACAGAATACGAATTTGACTGTGAATTCGAATATGTGATGTTAACAGAATCGACCAGCAGTTTATTTAGGCTGTGTTTACAAAATAAGTGTAATAAAAATATTAAAAAATGTATTTCGACACAAAATTTAGCATTAAAGTATTAACAATTGAATAAAAAATGCTTTTAAAAGGATTAAATACGCGGTTTAATTCTACACTAGCTTCTGTCCGCGGCTTCGCTCGCGTTAAATTTGAATGTTTCCTGTCACATGACCCAGCTCAAATATCTCAGATATTTACCAAAATTAACGAGCTAGGAATCGAACCCGATGATTTAAAAAAGAATAATTAAACACTCTGTCCAATTCGATAGTAAGTACTCCAAATAACTTTACAATGTGTCATCAAAAGTCTAATAAACGTCTTATTTATTAAATTTTATTTCAATGTCTTACATAAATTGTATGTTAGTTTAGTTCTTCACTGGTGGATGGATTTCGATCCAAAATAAATTTCGTGGACCACACTTACGACTTGTCAACCCTGTAATTTTCGAATCTACCCTCTCTCATTTTGAAAATAACTTAATAACTAAGAACGCAGACAATATAGTCTAGAATTGTAATTTAAACAGTATAAAGAATGTATTTTACTACTTTTGATTATAAGTAAGTGAAACTAATTAAAATAGATCTCAAAAACATGTTTTTGTCTGTTACGTTGAGGGAATAATTAACAAATTATCTGATAAGGCGCAAACTTCAGTTTAACATTGCTGCTTGCATAGATATTTCCATTTGTTTTTAATCGTGAAATGTATGGACTGAATTGAAGGTAAAGTTTTTCTTAAAATATTTTCATCACATCCCATAAATTTTTATTCGGAGATATAGCATATTTCTATAGATATTAGAAAGAGGAAAAATTGGTGTTTGTATGTGTGTCTATAATTTTGTCACTAAAGCTACTGGACCAATTTCAAAAATTTACCCTTGCAAAGGCGCATTTTCACTGAATGACATCTTGACATCGAATAAACTCGGGTTTGTTACAACACTTATAACTCGATATCTGCTGGACCAATTCGACAGAAAATTCGTAGGGATCTAGATTAGGACTAGGAGAATGACATAGGATACTTTTAAGCCTGAAAATCCCACGGTAACGGGCTTAATACGCGGGTGAAACCGCGGAGCACAGCTAGTATACACAAACTATAATGTATCGCTCAAGTTCAGGACAGTTCAATGATGCGCTCAATAGAAAGGTTTACAATGTCTTTTCTCTCTTTACAAACCATACTACTATGTAAAAATATAATTGAGCCACCATGAATTGCATTTACTCTACATAAGCTACTCACAATTCTATATTTTTGAATATTTATTACAATTATTTGAGAATTTTTCAGCCAATGTTCAGTTACACAAAATACTTTAATATATCATGTAAAAAAGTCTAGTGGATTGAAGCCGCGCGGAATAATGAAATAAAACGGTCTGTTATCTGTTAAAATAATTCTATTGAAAACAAATGTATCTGCTACAATGTACACAAATCTTAACATGAATCACTGATAAATATAGATAATAAGGTATATGTTATCGTGTCTTATAAGAATACACAAGCGCATCTCAACCGAGACACGACCGTTCTTAAGAAAACTGTAAGTACCAGATACATATTCTAGAATTGTTCATTCATTTAATATTTCGTAATAGCTTCAGTCCGTCTTCGCTTAAATTCGGGGTATATAGATCAATTTAAACTATTACTTAATTCAAATGATTCAGTTTCATCAAAATCAGAGTCTGCCCGGTTCCTACAAACGACGGAATGTCATTAGTATGTTATAGTTAACAGATACGAATCGTTTAATATCCTACTAGGCGTAAGTCTATCTATAATAAACGTGGCGTTAACATAACTATCAAAACTTGGTTCCGATTGGTTGATTATAATCGTTGATTATAATAGGAACTTAGTAAAAAGGAATGGGGATATATACAATTCATATATAAATAAGATAAAGATGGATAAGACAAGATTCTAATATTTTATACTTATCTATGTATCCATGCTAAATCTTGTTAAATTGAAAGGGGTAGAGGCCCCGACTTTGTACAGATTCAACAAAAATAAAATAAAGGTATTTTCTAATTTTACGGTGAGGCATTCGGTTCTATTTTTTGGCAAAAAGTTCTATTTTATTAGGGATGTAAAATACAGCTTAATCTTTTCAATAATAATGTTTCGGTGTATATTTTTCAGATGAAGTTCCTATTACTGTTGGTAGTTTTGTCGGCGGTATCGTGGAGCGATGGCGCAGTGGTGCAAGCCCAGCCTACCAACCTGAGTGTGGGTTATATTGCCAATCGAGATAGACTTCTTTACAGGTGAATATGTGAAAGAAATTACTAAGGTAAAGCGTGCATACAAATATGTGAAACTGTATTATTTATCTACACTATATTATAAAGAGAAAATGTTTGTTTGTTTGGTTGTAATGAATAGGCTCAAAAACTACTAAACTAATTATAACATTTTTTTCACCATTCGAAAGCTACATTACCCACGAGTAACAAAGGCTATACTTTATAGGCTATATGACATGCTAAGGGAGCGAAGCCGCGCGGATCAGCTAGTACTTGATAATTGTGTTACTTCTTAATAAAAAAAGTTATCTTTGAAAATTTTGAATTGATAATGTTATCGCAACAAGACTAAAGACCGGACTGAATTACCGATCTATCTAAAAATTCAATCACTACCCTCCCCTTTATTTGGTAAGCAAGCGTCATTATATGCCATTACCACAACATTATCACAATTCTAATGAATCCAAAAAGACCTCACATGTTAAAATACATTCTAAAAACATTACTCTTCTTTTGTCGCAGTCGAGTAAAAGAAACTCCTTACCATTCCATACTACTTATATTATTAAACACAAGCTGAGCAGTTTAAGTACATATTCCGTTCCCGTAAGATTTTCGGGATAAAAACTGTCCTGTGTCATTCCTGTAGTTTCGGAGCCTATTCGATACAAATCAACAAATCTTTCCTCTTAAAATATTAGTATAGATTATTATAGATTTGTGTGTGGTACAAAGGGTAAACGTCCCGTTATTAGACAGTGAGAAATTCTTTTTTAAAAGATTGTGAAGATTACACCCACGCATTGTCTGACCGCACTAGGTCGGGTTTCCAGTACTCATATCCACGCAGCAGAATCGATTCCATCGTATTCCAAGTATTCTAATAAAAGATCCGACATCAGAAATGTCTATAAATAGAAGGGTCACTTGTTTGGATTGACACTTTTTCCAAGTAAAGTATAGATAAATGTTAACGTAATTTGATAATAGGTTTTATAAATAACACCATAGAATCTATATCTAATTTTTCGTTTTATGGGCTTTCAAAAAGCGAGCGTACACTTTTGTTAAAGGCCGGCTACACACCCGCATTCCGTGGGACGCTGCTAATATTTAATAAAAATGCTATTTATAAATAAAATATGAAGCTGGACAATATCATCTTGGGTCACAGTTTAATTAAAGAGTTAACCAGCAGAAATATAAATGAGCAGCAGAATTTTTTTATAGCGCCACTTGTTTCTATATTATTGTTATCTTCTACTATGTAAGGAGATCGGTTTCAGGTTAAAATATTACATTAACTACAGAGGTATATAGAATAAAAATTTTGATATTTATGACATAAAAATATTGTGAAATTAGATGATATATCCAGAAGTCCATTGCGTTAGCGTAGCGAATTATAGCCCATTCTCTTTTGCTGTTAAATGTTACTGTGATTTCATGTCATTCGACATCTCCATTTTGAAAGTCTTCAGTTTCAAATTTTCAAAGAATAGTCAATTGTCTAGTCTATACTTTCTTAGATATGTATAATGGATAAGTATACGAAATTGGACTAGATGTTGGCAAATATATATTTTACTAGCTTTTGCCCGCGGCTTCGCTCGCGTAGACTACAAAATGAACATAGTTGTTATAAAAAAATATGACATTAATTATATGTAATTTAATTTAACGCTCATTTATACAATTTTAAAATTCAACCTTATCCTATAAATATATTTTCCAGAACCTCAATAATGTATGAACGAAATACTTCTTTTTATTTATAGTCTAAAAGGCATTAATTCCTATAAAAAGATATGGTCAGTTTACTAAAAAAAATAGAACAATTATTGAATCTTAAAACCACATAAAAACCGAAGATAAATTCCAAAACCTAAACGACGTATTAACAAAAAACTTCTTTTTATTTATAGTCTCTATATCAGAAAATATCTAAAAAAATATATTCATACAATAAATAAGCTCAAATCAAAAAAAAAATCCGAGGCTTATCTAAAAAATCTAAA
>LQNK01000093.1:0-11095 GCA_001586405.1 Phoebis sennae
CTCTTCTATATAACAACTGTTCATGTTTGTATAATTCTGATAATTCATTTATATTTTTTTTTTGCAAAATATTTACTTTTTCGACGTCTGTCGTATACTTCTAGAATGAAAGAAACTTGTATGTTAGCACATATTTGCTTATGGACGCAAATAATAACTTCTGCATGTTGGTTAGTATTTGATGAGATTGGCCGCCATGATCGTAATCTACTTTGGAGATTAAAAGAAGGCTTTATTTATCATTAAAAAGTACTGTGCAAACAACAACTAAAAAGTTTCAACTGAATTATGATATGATTATTCAATGAAAAGCCTACGCGCATTGATGATGTGTTTTGATGGATAACTTTGAACCCTCATATCTTTTTTATTTTTTAACCGATTTGAATGAAACAAACACTAAAACCTCCGGGGGACTTGCCGTAATAAATAATTGAAAACCGCATTTAAATCGGTTAAGCCGTTTCGGAGTTGACTGCGTACAAACGCCCGACAAACAGACAAACAGACAAACAGACAAACAGACAAAAATTCTAAAAATCATTGTTTTGAGTTTAGAATCACAAATGAAACACGAAACACAAATTTTTTCTTGAAAATATTAAATGTACAGACACGGCTAGTCTACGATTTTATTATATGTATAGATAACAATCATAAACATCAACATCGTTATCAATATATGATTTCCAATTTTTCTTTTTAATCTAGAAATTTCTTTATGAACTAAAAGAATATAGCAAAAAAACTCACATCAAAAACCACTCCATCTCTTCCCATCTCTCCTTCTTTCACTTCTCTCTCCACGAAGAACCTCCAAAAATCACCCAAAATATCTACAAAGAACCTCAAAAACGCCTCAGAGATCATCACATTTCGTGTTTTAACGTCCTGTCTGTCCTTCTGTTTGTGCGATTCCATTTGTAGTGAGGTTTTTAGCGTTTTGTAGCTGGTCGTTGGTAGTATGGTCGACTCGTCGCCTTGGTAGAAGAGGACTTTGCCTGGGTTGGTTAGATCTATGAGCATGCCCTGGAATAAAAAAATATAGATAAATAAAAAAAATATAAATAAAATCCAATAAGAAATGAATTCACTACACAGTAAAATATTTCCAAATTTAGGAAATATTTTACTTACAGTTTAGAGGGCATTGTGATTATAGTAAAATTATATTTTGCTTAATTAGTAAATTTTTTTAAGTGTGCGTGTGCACACATTGGTAACAAGTGTGTACCTATAGAACCTCACACAAGCGGAAGCTTGCATACATATTAAATTGTCAACGTTTAAGAAAAATATTTTGGCGCGTCTTGGATGAGTTTATCTATACAAGATCAAAGTCATTTTTTTATGTAACAGCAGGCAAGCGGAGCATGCGGTTCACCTGATGTTAAGTGACTGACCGCAGCCCATGAACATCCACAACAGCAAGCTGTCGCAGATGCCTTNNNNTTGTATGTATTTACAAAAAAAGAATGTTTGAAGAAAGTATGTCTATCAGTCATCCAGGTTCCATAGTACAAGCTTTGCTTAGTTTGGTACTAGATGTCATTGTGAAATGTCCAGGAATCTTATACATAAAAATGAATCGCAAAATGTGCTAGTAAGCGCATAACTCAACAACGACTGGACAAATTTGGACAATTCTTTTTTAAACGTTCGTTCAAGTTCAAGCATGGTTTTTACGGCGAGAAAAATTCGAACTGCCGGGTCCACGCGAGCGAAGCCGGGGGGGAAAGCTAGTCACTATCACTACATAGTATAAAACAAAGTCGCTTTTTCTGTCATGTGTCATGTTGTATGTCCCTATGAACGCTCAAATCTTTAAAAGTACGCAACGGATTTTGATGCTGTTTTTTTTAATAGATAGAGTAACTCATGAGTAAGGTTTTTATGTATAATATCATCCATTAAACCCGTGCGAAGCCAGGGCGGGTCGCAGGTATTTAAATATATAATGGCTGACCTCGTCGAACTGCACGCTGTGGTCGCAGGCCGCCTTCAGCATGCCGGCCAGTATCGGCACGGGAGCTTCCAACACGTCGCGCTGTATCTCGGCCGGGATCGCGGAGATGAGCGGCTGCTGCCATACAAACGGGTACAGCGCACTCTGTAGCGCCTCCATGCATGATGACACGATGCTAGAAAAAATAAAAAATAGGTCATAACAAAATATTATAGGATTACGTCTATAATTGGACACAAAATAATATAGGATTACGTCTACAATTGGACACAAAACCATATAGAATTACGTCTATAATTGGACACAAAATAATATAGAATTACGTCTACAATTGGACACAAAATAATATAGGATTACGTCTACAATTGGACACAAAATCATATAGAATTACGTCTATAATTGGACACAAAATAATATAGAATTACGTCTACAATTGGACACAAATTAATATAGGATTACGTCTATAATTGGACACAAAATAATATAGGATTACGTCTATAATTGGACACTAAATAATATAGAATTACGTCTACAATTGGACACAAAATAATATGGGATTACGTCCATAATTGGACACAAAATAATATAGAATTACGTCTACAATTGGACACAAAATAATATAGGATTACGTCTATAATTGGACACAAATTAATATAGGATTACGTCTACAATTGGGCACTAAATAATATAGGATTATGTCTATAATTGGACACAAATTAATATAGGATTACGTCTACAATTGGACACAAAACAATATAGGATTACGTCTATAACTGGACACAAAATAATATAGGATTACGTCTATAATTGGACACAAATTAATATAGGATTACGTCTACAATTGGACACAAAATAATATAGGATTACGTCTATAATTGGACACAAAATCATATAGGATTACGTCTACAATTGGACACAAAATAATATAGGATTACGTCTACAATTGGACACAAAATAATATAGGATTACGTCTATAACCCATGCTGAGATTTCTTTGGAGCGCTTCTCAAAGACAAGTATTTTTATTCATACTTGCGCTTTGCCCTCGTAAATATGCCTTAAGACTAGTGTCTCAATGCTGTTGTTAAGGAAATGCCAACTAAATTTTCTACTTAATTATTCTAGACATAAAGTCGGTTTTTGAATAATATCTATGCATCAAATTTATAAGCTCAATTGTCTGGTTTTTAACTAAACGAACGGGTACAGGGCACTTTGTAACGCCTCCATACATGATGACACAATACTACAGAAAATAAAAGAAAAAATGTCAAAATACTTGGGTCTACTAAGATTAGGTCTAAATAGAGAAGAAATTTATATTTGGACCCAAGGTTAGTAGACCTAGTATTTTACTAATCTTGCTTGACCCAAAACTAAGACTAACCTTGACCCAAACTGCACGCTAAATTTTACTCAATTATTCTAAACATAAAGCTGGTTTTTGAACACCGCTACCTTACAAGAGACAATACTAAAAAAGGGACTTAAAAAATCTAAATACTTTAATAATAAAAAAAAATGTTTTATACATTAAGGAAAGACAAGAATCTGTTATAACAAAATTTACACTTTGCCATCGTAAATATTCATTATAGTGTCTTACTGCTTTAGTTTAGGATTAAAGATGTGAACATTGATTACATTTCACGATACTTTTCCAGCTAAATTGTACTAAATTACTTTAAACATAAAATTGGTTTTTTGATAACATCTATGCAAGCCGAATTGAACCTAAAAGCGTTCTGGATAGAGTCAGTTTTTAATTAAAGTTATTTCCGATGGTGAAAATGAGAGTCTAATGCCATACGAACGGGTACAGGGCACTTTGTAACGCCTCCATACATGATGACACGATACTAGAAAAAAATAGGATTTAAAAACAAAACAAAATACTAGGATTTTTTTGGGGCACTTCTCAAGGACAAATATTTTTTTTTTATTTTCTTTGCAATCGGCTAGTCTCTGTTCAGATTGGCCAGATCTACTCACCCCAGCTGATCGCCCATGACCACCACCTTCCTCTCCAGCAGCAAGGACCCGAAGACCTTGATGACCAGCCCTGCGCCGAAGTTATCCAGCAGTATGGATATGTTGTTCTCATCAGCTCGCGGTTCTATCGGTCGCTTTATAACTCTTGTCCTGTAATAGTAAGTTATTATTTTATTTTAATTAGTAAGTTTATTTTTATTTTATACTAGCTGCGCACCAGGGCTTCGCCCCCGCGGGAATATCGGGATGATATATAGGCTATAGCTTTCCTCGATAAATGGGCTATCTAACACTAAAAGAATTTTTCAAATCGGATCAGTAGTTTCTGAGATTAGCGCGTTCAAGCAAACAAACAAACAAACTCTTCAGCTTTATAATATTAGTATAGATTGTTATTTTCTTGTATAGCTGTTTTGTGAATATTTTTTATTTTATTTTTTTTTTTGTCAGTGGTGGTTACTTTCTTATTGAGTAAATAAATGTTTCTTTCTTTCTTCTTTCTTTCTAATAAATATGAAATGTCAAAGTCAAAACGTTTATTTTCCAAATTGGCTTCTTTCGAGGCGCTTTTTGAACGTCATATACATTTACATAATAATGTATATTTTTTTTTATTTACCACCGATTCGGAAGGCTGTCTCTACCGAGAAGAACCGGCAAGAAACTCGAGTAGTTGCTCTTTTAAAAAAGTTTTGATACAATATGGTATTGTTTACAATCATTTGAATTAACGGAAGAGCCAAGCAACTGTCTTGTAATTGTCAAGGAGATGGTACAACCAATGGATTTTTATCATCCATGTATTCATTAATATTATAATAAGATTTTTAAACTAGAACCGTATATAGCGGAATGGCGAAGAATGTGCCATTTAGCGGAAAGCAGGACAAGGAAGATATCGTATAAAATGGACGGCCTTCTCGCTAAAGAGCAATCTCTTCCAGGCAACCAATCAAGGAAAGAGATACATATACAGAGTGAATTTTGAAAGTGGGCTTAGCAGAGCCAAATGCTAAACTATGGTATATCAAAAAAAATTGAAAAGTCTCGACCTATGATTTTTCAAAAATTAATTTACCAAACCGCAAATAGCACCCGCACAATTTAGCAAAAAAAAATAAACATTGTATTATTTTACCGATTGATTGATTAACATCAAAACTAAATTAAATATATATATATATATATTCCACTAACCTTGGACTCTCTAAACTGATCATAACTCTCTTCGGTCCGTTGTTGTTCTCCAAATCGTAATAGTCCGGTATTTCGTGTTTCTCCAAACTCTCCTTGTCCACCACAATCTCTCTCTTCACCAAGCTCTCCGTTTCTTCTGAAGTCTCCGTTTCTATTTGAAACAAACATTTTTTATCGACATTGTACAGTTTAAATTATTGCTACTAATATTATTAATAATATAAATTCTTCCTACTAATATTATAAATGTTAGAGTTTGGATGTTTGGATGTCAATCACACCGCAATTACTGACTGGATTTTGATGATATTTCGTGTACAAATAGTTGAAAGTATTAGCTGTATTAGGTGATATATTTTTTATTGATCTATAGATTCTGAATTTAACGCGAGTTAACCGAGGCTAGTCATTACTAATATCATTATTTTAATTATCTAAATGGGAAAATACCACTGTCTGTCTGTATGTCTGCCTCTTATTCACGTCTAAACCACTCAACCGATTTGGATGAAATTTTGTACACATATTATTTGAATCCCTAGCAAGGACAATGGCTATCTTCAATCCCGAAAATACCACAGGAATAGGGAAAAACACTCACCATTCACCTCTTTCTTCACGCTAACGTTTATAGACACCTCGTTCTTCCTCGGCATAGTTTTGGACTTGTACATTTCCGTTGATATCACGGAATTTCTCTCAGATTTCTCTCTATTTTCTCTATTCTCTCTGTTGTAGGTAATCGTTATCTGTTCGCCAGGACTTGGGAAGTCCGTTTCGAATAACTGCTGTAGTATTTGGTTTATTTCAATCGCAGGGTTGCCGTGGTGAGATTCTATTTCTTGTAGTATCTGTAAAGTGTAATAAAAAATCAATTATATACAATTTTGTGTGATAAATGGTAGTTTAATATTGTAAAGAGGAAAAATTTGTTTGTTTGTATTGAATAGGCTAAATTACTGGACTGATTCGGATTCAATTCTGTACAGAGATTCTTTGGAGTAAGGACATAGGATAGTTCTTATCCCGAAAATCCTACGGGATTGGAATGTATTGTCATATTTGACGTAACCTGAGTGGAAGTAAAACTAAGGTAACTTATTAGAATACGGGTTAGACTGTAGAAAATTACAACGTCTATCGCATCATAATTTTCTACTCGTGGGGATCGAACCCAGATCCGCCGGTGCAATAGACGCATAACCACCTTATTTTAAAAATTGGTTCATTTATATTATTACTAGGTGTGCTCCGCGGTTTCACCCGTGTATATCTGTTTTCCACGTTCCCGTGCGATTTGATCAAAATCCTTTAGCAGATGCCTACCTACGTCATAACATCTACCTGCATACCAAATTCAAGCCGATCCATCAAGTGTTTTTTGTGCGTTGCTGGATCAGTCAATCAACTCTGAGTTTTATAGAAAGAAAGAAAGAAAAAAGTTTATTTGTCCCATAAACACACCGTACCTTATAGGATAATAATTATTAAAAATCATTTCCTACTTTTTTGTAATTTATATTGACAGTAAAACTCAATTAAATATTTATTTGAATGGTTTCATTTCCAATTAAAAAATATAACCACAGCGATTGTCTAAATAGAAAAGCAAACTTTTTAATGCCATATATATATTTTTTGACTTATAGAATTAAAATTTAATGCTTTGAAATCAAAGTCAAATTTTGTGTTGACCTGTGTAATCTATACTAATAATATTATAAAGCTGAAAAGTTTGTTTGTTTGAACGCGCTAATCTCAGAAACTACTGGTCCGATTTGAAAAATTCTTTTAGTGTTAGATAGCCCATTTATCGAGGTGGGCTATAGGCTATATATCATCCCGATATTCCCACGGGAGCGAAGCCCTGGTGCGCAGCTAGTTAATACTAAGACTTAACACTAAAATGGTGCTGTACGGTATTGTCACGGGCCCAAACTAGGTAGTCACTCAGCATGTGCTGCAATGCCCTGGGGCTTTTGCAGCGCTGATTTTCAGTGACTCCTAAATTGACAATTACGTTTGGAGCATTTGGTTATACATATACACAATGTGCAACAACTTTTTGCTCTTACTTAGACCTGTAGGATTTTTATTGCTAGTTTTAATAAACTATTTTACCATTTTATAATCTTGAATAGATGCGCCAACTTTTGATAAGACTTGCCATAGTGGTGACCATACATTTTTTTACACCACAATGAATCAAAGTTGACTGAAAGTAAAAATCTTTCGGAATTTTAGACAAAAATACAATTTCAATTGCTTTTTATGTAAAAACTACATGCATTCTGGGAATTTAAATGATTGTAGTGGATAGCAGTGCTACTCAAATTTCCAATACAAAGGAAATATTATTAAAATTGTGGACATGGTAACAAAAAATGTCTTAGTAGATGAAATTTTTTGAAGCAAATCAATTTTTTTTCTATAATTTAAAAAATAAGTTAGATTAAATTTTTATTTTATTTTTCCTCAAGTAGTTTTTAGTAGGACCACCACCTGGTGCCGAATTATCGTTGAATTTTGGTACACGTTGTAGATAAACAGTTTATTAACTAAGTAGACAAGGGTTATTGTACATTATTATCTAACCATTTTATTGACGTATCTATGACTAAGGTCTATGGTTCTAATTGGTATTCAATGTGTAGCTTCATAGATGACTTTGTTATGACGCTATGAGTCATTGTGTAAATTTAGCAGTGATCTTAGGGGATTAGATTTAAAAATTTTATTTAAAATTAGATAAGTGTAATTTAAGAGAAATTGATTTTTTTTTAATTTTATACTATTCTACATAACGCTTATGATGTATTTGTTTTTTCACCTAATATTAACAAATTAAATAAGCTTATATTTTTTTAATTTTATACTATTCTACATAATGCTTATGATGAATTAGTTTTTTTTACCTAATATGAACAAATATAATGTTTAAACTATATCCTTATTAATAGGATCTTCATATGTATTTTCTGACAATTAATAAATGGCAGTGAAGGCAAAGGAGTCTGTGGGAATATTAAAAACCCCTTTTAAATATATTTACCCTATATATTATGTAGGGAAATCCTTTTGTCTTTCATTTACACTGTAAATATATTTCACTTATATAGATTATATTTTGTATGAAGTACATCATATCTAAATAATTTATTTACCTTATAATAGAAACCAGGCGCTCTGTACTTGCCGATTAGACAGTAGCATAGTGGAAGACAAGTTGTAGCACCTTCGGGTAGCACGCGACGACAGTAACTGAATATAAATTACTTACATAAATAAGGTGCCTTTTAATATCAATACATAAGGTGTAACATATCAGGGTTTCATTTGTTTACAGGACATTCACAACATGTACCTAAACAAACAAAAAATAATGAAAAGGCTCGGTGACGTTTTGTAAATTGAATATGATTATAATATTGAACACATTTTTTGGAGCAAATATAAATATCTATAACAAATCTTGTAGGTAGTACAATTGCCAAAGGAACTTCAATTAATAAACCTAAGATTTGTTTTTAAATGAAGATTCAATATAATGTGATCACTCAAGAGAATAAGAGTTTCGGGGAATATGAGGTTCTCTATTAACTACATTACTTACATACAGATTAAAACTTATATAACATTATTACTCACCCATAATCTCTTCCCCCCCATGGGTCAGTACTAGAGAACATTGTTCATTCTAATCGACCAACCATTCTCCACGAAACCTGGAGCTTATCTTTCTTAAAATAAAGATTACATATAGTATGATGAATCACCCATAAGCCCTTTCCCCCCTCTCATCGGTCAGCACAAGAGAGTAACACTGTGCACTCTTATCCGCCGACTATTCCCCGAGAAACCTAGAGCTTATTTTTCTTAAAATCAAGATTAAATATAATAAAGATTACTCACCCATAAGCCCTTTCCCCCCTCTCATCGGTCAGCACAAGAGAATAACACTGTGCACTCTTATCGGCTGACCATTCCCCGAGTGAACCGGGGCTTAGCGTTTCGGGGAATATGAGATTCTCTATGTGCGGTGGTACTTGCACCTGGATGAGAAAAGAAATAACTTATTTATGGTAGAAAAATACGTAAGTCCTTGCTTATATTATGAAGAGAAATAATAAACTAATATCTCCCCCTTTTTAACACAAGGGGGCTCATCAAAACTACTGCGTTTGAAAGATCGTTTCGATTATAGTATTCCATTATTATACTGCGTGGGCCAACCCCAAGGCAACATGTGAGGTTTAAGACTACCCCCTCCCCCCTCCTACTCTTAAAGTGACGATGAGCTCAGACGTCTCAGAATGAAACTGTAATACATTACATTTAGACACAAGAGCAGCTAGCTTATAAATCAATATTTAATTTTATTTAATTTTATAATTTATTAAAGAAATAATAAAAGCAACATACCTGATTAGGAAACACACTCTTCACATACGCCTGCCCCGTCATATAATTCAACCCGACCAACATACAAACATTAAACAGCCCCCGTTCCCTTGGCTCAAACGGCAGCCCAATATCCACGCATCCAGTCTTCTCATCTATACAATTGTCTATGCCCTCCATTGACAGCCCATCTGTCAAATCGCTCCTGTCAACTGACATATCGCGCGCCAAATTCAAATTGTTCTGCGACGTTCGGAAACTCTTCCACGATCTGAAGGTGGAGTATGGGTTGTCTATGACCTCTGATTTGTAGGAACAGACTGACGTTTGGTGTCGGAAGCGGGTTTTGACATTGTTACGGTCTAAATACGCTACCCGTGAGGATACACGGCGTACGTAGTTCTTACGTTTTTCTGTGAGGCTTCGCGTTAGTTTCACGGACTCTGGAAATAAGAAGTTAAGTTTTAGTAATACTAGGTATTTTTATTGTTGTTGTATGATTATATTTCTTGTAAATTTTAGATGCAATATTATGCTTAAACGTAATAAGAATAAATAGTACCTATATAGTGTCTTAAATGGTTAAGTAATTTAAATTTAAAAGGGTAGATATTTCATCTAATACATATACATAAAAATATCCTGTAAGAGTAATCATCACACAATCTAACGAAAACTATGACATCGTGAACAATAAAAAACATACGTATATTATGAATGTTATGCCTTTGTTATATAATCAATGACCTATTGTAATGTATAAGTTCTTGAGAATTATAGTTTTTGCTATATAATCGAAGGTTGGTATATAACTCAATAACAGTAAAATATTAAGCATTTTATTCTGAAAACTTAATAATAAGTTTTGTAGATAGTAAAATATTAACGACTACCGTTCTGTACTGTGTCTGATTTCAAGTACGTTCGAATCATTTTTTTCTCTTAGAAATGTCTCGGAGAGCACGCGTCCACTGAAATGTCAACTAAAGACCATCGGTCCTGCGCCTGATCTCTCCCGTCTTTCTCTGCCGTCCCATCGGGCAATGAGTGACTGTAGGAATAACGGAATAGAGAGTGCACCTGTGTTCCCGTACATATGATATCACCTGCACAGCTGGTTATACTCTACTGAGATGTCAACTAAAGACCATGGGTCCTGCGCCTGATCTCTCCGGTCGTGTCGGTCTGTCGTCCCATCGTGTTATGAGAGTAACGGAATAGAGAGTGCACCAATGCCCAGTTGGTTATACTCTTCTGAGATGTCAATCATATTGGTCAAGGTCAGGGAGGTTATTATTATTATTACCCTTACCTTCGCTAGTGGAATCCGACGCGTCAGTGGGGAAGCTGCCCGGCTTGTTGTCGTCCATGTTGCACGCCGCTGTGACCGTCTCGTAGATCTCTGTCATCAGGTTATTATTATTATTACCCTTACCTTCGCTAGTGGAGTCCGACGCGTCAGTGGGGAAGCTGCCCGGCTTGTTGTCGTCCATGTTGCACGCCGCTGTGACCGTCTCGTAGATCTCTGTCATCAGGTTA
>LQNK01000093.1:14560-31117 GCA_001586405.1 Phoebis sennae
ACCTTCGCTAGTGGAATCCGACGCGTCAGTGGGGAAGCTGCCCGGCTTGTTGTCGTCCATGTTGCACGCCGCTGTGACCGTCTCGTAGATCTCTGTCATCAGGCGATTTAACTGTAACGAAAAAAAAATTAAGTAAGTTATAATTATTTTTAATTAATCAATAATATTTTATGGAATTAGTCAATTATATTTTCTGGAACACCTCCCGCATCCGAAATAGGAGAACTCCTATGTTAGCAGTACCCGCGACATGCAATAATTATATGAGACATTCCTTGTTTAGAAGATTGCCAGCCCAATACAATAATAGTTTCTTTGACTTGGACTGCTTTAACTCATCTCGGAAATCTTTTAAATACAATATTAAACAATATATACTGACAAATAATGTTAAAAATAATATCATGTCATAGCATTAACACACAAACACGTACGCACAGACACACACACACGCGCACACACACACACACACACACTCTATCCTTCTGTCTGATTTTTACTAATTAAAAATGGAACTTTGTAATTGGCTAATATATGTTTCTGTATTCACACTTCAAGCTGTAAAGTTCATGATAATTAAATAAATAATATTAGTGTAGATACATTCTGTAATATTTCTTCAATCTATTGCGTTATCAAAATAAGTTTTCTCAAGTTATATCTTACACAAAACTCATGTTAAATAATATTTTAATATTTACCGTTTTCAATTATTAAAAAATCGATAAAACTTATCGGCACTACAATAAAATTATATAATAATTAAATTTAAGTTGCGCCACCTTCAAAACTATATAAAAAAAAAACTTTAAAAACTACATACCCTAATCTCTTACGTCACCTATCAAATGTATACAAAATGTAAAAATCTCCCACGAACGAGTTATCGCACTCAAAACAAATGATAATGGTCCATTCACAATAAATATGACCTTAAAACAATCTAGGCCAAGCGAACGCATCTCTCATTGAGGATTAGAACAAACGAAATACGTTCCTCCTAACCGAATTTCGGCCAAGGCGGCCAATCTTTACAGAGATCAGCCGCGAGAGATCAACTGCACGAGAGATACTATAGTGCACAAGTGTGTGCGCAAACTCAGGTACGCTCTCTATTCCTTTACTCTCATAGCCCGATGGGACGGCAGACCGACACGATCGGAGAGATCAGGCGCAGGACCGACGGCTTTACGTGCTCTCCGAGGCACAGGGGTGTTCCGACACCGCCAACTTCCAGACTCAGGGCTATTACTGAGATTTCTTGTCAGAAAAATCCCAATAACATTTTTTTTTTGAATAGAACAACGTTTATATGAAAAAAATTTACACGATGTTTTTTTACGCTCAAAAAATTATAAAATCACCCTATGTAATGAGAAATAACGCAATGACAGCTAATATAATTTAAATATATAGTTATAGTAAGAAAGAAAATATAGTGTGTGTATGTAGAAACATACTCTTATATTATACTAGCGACCCTCCCCGGCTTCGCACGGGTGCAATGATGATACAATATATACTACAGAAAAATTGTGAACGTCCTATATAAAAATTAACATACAAAGGGACTTTGTTTTATACTATGTAGTGATAAAATTAAACAAAAGAGAACTCATCATTAAACACCATTCTAATCTTAAGTTGTTACTTACGATAAATAATAGTTACATTTTTTTAATAAAACTTTTATAGGTACATAGAATTAACGTTATTTAAACATAGATTACGATATCTACGTCCATTATTTAACTCTTTATTATTAATTTTAAGTAATTTAAGACGTTAATTGTCAACCGAAAATCTGCTGATATATTTTTACGTATTAATTATAATATTATATATTAATCATAATATTTTTTTTCCAAAGGCTGAAAGAAGTCTCGAATGGTAATTTTTTAAAGAAAAACCATTATGGGTTAGTTAAATTACTTTAAATCAGGAAATGGATGAAACTTACAGGTATTTTTATACGTTTTTAGTCGACTATCAAAAAAGGAAAAAAAAATATGGAAATTTATTTTCAATCCAAAAGACCCACAATAATCATTTTTCAATATATCTCACATACTTTCATGTTTACAAACTCGCTTTCGAATTCATTACAATAACAAAAAAAAAATACCGTCGAATTGATAACCTCCTCCTTTTTTTTGTAAGTCGGTTAAAAACAAAAACTCACTTGTAAAGTGCTCGACACGTCGGATTAATAATAATGTAAAATAACGTATAATAAACCACGTTTAAAATCCTTTAAAAGTATTTTATTCTCTATTTTAACTCACTTTTCAATTGCAATTTAAACACCAATCTAATTAAACTACTAACATGTAACGTACAAAACACCTTTTAAAAATCTCATACAACCGACATCACAGAACCAAGAAATACAACTAACCCACGTATACAAGGACAGTAGTTATATATAAAATACAATTGTTTTTCATTTGGGTCCCGATGGTTTCCTCGTCCTAGACAATGCACTAATTAAGATAGTTAATTAAGCTAAATTGCTGGGTATACCTATCGAACAATGCAGTTTTAAAATCCCCATTTGGTAACAGATTTCCCTACGTGGAGTCAGAGGAATCCCAAGACGTTTAAAGAAAACAGAAAATAATTTTTTATCTTCAGAAAAAAATGAATGTTAATGAAGTTAAATTAAGCTAAACTACTGGTAAATTGATACAATACAATACAATATACTTTATTTAGCACCACAATTACAAAACATGGGACATTTGAAGTATACTAAAACAATATTAAGGCGGCCATATCGCTAAAAAGCGATCTCTTCCAGGCAACCTTTCGGTCGGAATTAAAGAACATGACACAAAAAGGTGGCGCAGAATATCATTAATAAAAACAAAAGTTAAGTTAAATTGCTGGGTATACCGGTCGAACAATGCAGTTTAAAAATCCCCATTTGTATACAGATTTCCCCTAAATGGGGTCACAGGAATCTCAAGATGATTTAAAAAAGTTTTTTTTACTTCAGAAGAAAATACAGTAAAATTATAAACCAGATTAAAAGTGTGGCTAAAGACCATTTATTAATACTAATATAAAATTTGTAGTTTATTTATCACCTCATAAGTAAAATTACCTAAATTGCCTTAATTAAATAAATATAGGTAAAGATTCAGAATAACATATAGGCTACTTTTAATCCCGGAGTAGCCACGTGATCAGAAGTTACGCGGGTGAAACTAGTAATGATATAAAAGGGACAACAAAACGGGAAGTAAACAAACAAACATATGGAATGCAATTCCGTAAGGAACTTTATTTACCTACCCGCATGCACTTATATTTACAACAAAGTCATATTTACGTTCTAACTAAACCTACATTCTACTTCCTACTATTACAAATAGAGCATTATTCGTATTCGGTCGAATATATTCGGTTCCAAGATTTCCAATTTCTTAAATAATTATAAAATAACATGCGTCTATGTTGGAAATTGTATATGCAACAAAACGATGAAAATATGGCAAACCAAATAGTTGGGTCGAATATTCGGTCCGGTAAAATGTTAACTGAATAGTATTCGATTTCGCTCGAGTTAGATACGGTAAATAGATCAGTAAAAGGTATCACCTAATATAACTAATACCCTATTTTGTATGAAAATTCATTAAAATCAGTCGATTAGTGTCGGAGTGATAGACACACACATCCACACATCTAAACATCCAAACTTTCAGTACTAGTACAGTAATATTCATTGTCAATACAAACATTTGCACTTGTATTTTCATTTTAAATACACAACACAACCATTCGCTTAAGATTTGTCTAAATACATAGAAACATATGCGTTATGTATTAAAAATGCACCTTAACATTCTCTAAATAGAACACTATTTTCTTTACCTGCGACTATTTTAAAATATCTCTATACAGTTTGTTCTTTTGTGAAAATGCACCTTAACACTAACTAAATAAAACACAATATTGCATGCAGTCTTTCGACCTCAGTATTGCACTGTTTCTATTGCAATTTGAACCAAAATTTCTTCCCTTCTTTACTGTACGAGTGACACACATAGAATAATTAAGAATACGTCGCTAGTTACAGTGATAGTGACAATTCATTAAAAATGAACCTTATTCTACTCAAAATAGAACACAATTTAAATTACCTGCCATTTTGCGCAAAATTTTGTTCAGTTCGTTCCCAAAATTATTATCCTTCCAATTTCAAAACCTTAAAAAGTTCCTATGCAACTCAAAACGCAAAAATGCACCTTAACACGAACAACATAAAACACAATATCACGTGCAGCCATTACGCACATTATTACACACATTCAAAATTATTTTTCGAACACTGAACTTCCAAATTCAAATTTCAAGTCCCGACGTCACGCAAAACAGAAAAATGAAACGTATTACAAACGAGATAAAACACACAATCGCTTAGCAATTTCGTTTTGTTCCATAGCAATTTGTACCGAAATTGTCTTCCGTTCTTTACTCTGTGAGCGATACACATAGAATAATTAAGAGTACGTAGCTACAGAACAGATAAGATGCGATGTGTCATACAATAGTGAGTCAGTTTGATTGGGCTCCAAAATGTACGCACGTTTTGTTTGATTATTATTAAGCAGCGATTTCACTCCCGCAGCTTCTGATCCCGTAGCCCATATGTATACCAAGTTTCATCATAATTCAGTTCAGTTTTTTGCGTGAAAGAATAACAAACACACAAACATGCATTGATGCTTGTTACACATGGACCTAGCATGCGAATTGCAATGCATAGACTATGATGAAATCCCTTGTGAGAACAGTCTTTCGCAACATCGGTGACACCTGCGCTCGCACCTGCACCGACCACCCAGCGACCCAGGGGTACCATGGAGGCACCACTCTTCGGTCATACTTCGACCAATGTAGTCGTAATTAGAAATAACATTAGATATAATGTAGCATTGTAATTTTTATATTAATCTAATCAAAATTAAATATTATAATAAATTTTTAATTTAATCAAAGTTCGTTTTTTTTTTGCGCTTCCTGAACTCGCTCAGGTTAATTTGCTAGGGTGTTGTTATTTATTGTTTGACGGACTTGGAAAATTCTTTTTGCGTTCGAAAGAGTCTGATCATCCATGTGGAAGATGGATATCTCCTCCAAAATACTCTCTCCTCCTCCGGGAACTCCTCAAAAATCAACAGAAAAAGCTCTGCGGTTAAGATTTAATGATGTATATAACAACTAAATTGTGACTAGATCATGTGATGTGTGACACTAAAAAAGGAAAAATAAAAAAAAATACCAAAAAATAGGACAGACTTCTTCACTCTAAAAAGTAGAAAATATTTTTTTTATTTTTTTTTGTTGAAATCTATGCAGTCAGAGCAAAATCTTGTTAAATTGAAAACAGATAAAGGCACCGACTTTGTTTAGATTTCAACATAAATAAAATAAAAGTTATTTTCTACTTTTTAGAGTGAAGAAATCAGTTCTATTTTTTGGCAAAATGTTATTAT
The DNA here is from genome assembly GCA_001586405.1 of Phoebis sennae. Classification (NCBI taxonomy): domain Eukaryota; kingdom Metazoa; phylum Arthropoda; class Insecta; order Lepidoptera; family Pieridae; genus Phoebis; species Phoebis sennae. The sequence continues at coordinate 20,065 of LQNK01000093.1, forward strand.
TATTAAGTTCCTTAATACATTGAGAAGGATCTAAAGGAAGGTAGACTTCTAGGAAAATTACAGAAAACTAGAAAACTATTGTTTGTTTGAACGCGCTCATCTGAAAAACTACTGGTCCGAATCGAATAAATCTCAATGTCTTAGATAGACCATTAACCAAGTAAGACTATAACATTTCGCTGCGGAATTAAAGCCATGCAGAAGAGCTAGTATACCTAAAAGGCAGTTATACAGTTTCTTATTATTTTAGTGATGTTATTAAATTGATGTCATAATTTTTAAGTAAATTTAAAGTAATTTTTTATATAGCTAGGTTAGTTATTATTACCAAGTTTTCGATGTTTATGTTAATTTCAGAATGTTTTTCATTTTTATATTGCTTTATTTATGAGTCCTGTAAACACCTTTAAAGGTTTTATCATCCAGTCTATATTTTCCCTAAAAATGTTAATTATGTAAGTATTGTCTATTTAAAAAAAATAAATAGAATTACATAAGCATAGAACAAAACAAAAATCGGTCACATCAAAAAATCCAACTTTGATGTTACCGCCTTTCAACATTATCTTCCACCGAATTACGTCAACCAAAATATTTATATAACCCAATAAAAAATGGCACATTTTCGCATAAAACCGCACAAATCGAGGCTAGGTCACTAAACAACTTTGTACAACAACAATTACGATAATGTCTAGTGATGTAACCGTTACTTATCGATGATTTATTAACAACACAAATTCTTCACATGAACTTGACTCTACCAAGTATAGTACGAATTTAAGGCAAGATTTTTATCGTATAGGCCAAGGTTTTTTAAATGACACGCCAGGTTCGTAAGTTATATAATACTTCATTTATATAATTTATATTATTGTTTATAATGATTTATTTAAATATATTACGTACTAGCTGATCCGCGCGGCTTCGCTCCCGTAGCCTAATATTATATAACCTATGTTACTTGTGGATAATGTAGCTTTCGAATGGTGAAAGAATTTTTAAAATCGGTCCAGTAGTTTTTTGAGCCTAGTCACTACAAACAAACAAACAATGTTTTCCTTTTTATAGTATTAGTGTAGATAGTGTAGACTATAGACAAACGTGTTTTTGTACTTTTCTGTAAATATAAAACTTTAAATCTTTATTTTCTCCCTTTCGTAGGATCTTGAAAACCACTGGACTATAGTGTAAATATAATGAAACGCGAGCGACATATATATTTTGGAATATATGTTTCTCACAAACAAAATTAAGACAGTTACGGATCAGAAAAGATATAATAGATAGATAGATATAACATATAAAGAAATAATTTATTTATTTATATATTCATTTTAACAAAAACCAACGGCGTTGCAGAAAAATATGATAATTTAACCAAAATACTGAGCAATAAGACTTTCATACAATAAGAATACAGGTTTTCACAATATTATTTAACAGTAAGCAGAAACAGAACATAAAGTCTTACAATATTAATGTTATTCAGGGGACAGATACGTCTAATATATAAGGTATTTACACCCTTTGTTTTTATGTAAAATTGTCTTATGTGTAATGTGATTGAAATTTGATTCTTTGAAAAAAGAAATTGTCTATCTTTTTAAACTGAAAGATTAACACCCGTGTTCACAACTATATACTTGTGTAAGTAAAATCTATATTATAAAGCTGAAAAGTTTGTTTGTTTTAACGCGCGAATCTCAGGAACTACTGGTCCGATTCGAAAATTTTTTTTGTGTTAGATAGCCCATTTATCGAGGAAGGCTACAGGTTAAATATCATCCCGATATTCCCACGGGAGCGAAGCTCTGAGGCGCACCTAGTAATATAAAAATACAACAAATAAAGTGTATTACTGATGACCCAAACAACTATTTTGATGTTGTTATGAAGCAGTTTTATTCCATGTACTCATTTAGAGTATAATAAGCTTTAAGAACTAAAACGCTTATTACATAATTCTTGAATTTACTTAAATTTAAACGCCAAGTGACAAACCGTCACTCAAATATCGTCTCTGAATAGGTTTATAGTTTCTTGTAGTGTATAGAGAACTCTTACACCCGTATTCTAATACGTATCTCGAGCATTCCTCGACTTCACTCAACCTCTGTCAACGAAAATTTACATTCTGAATCGGAAAAAACTCTACTAACTCACGCCCATTCATGTTAATAAAATTTCAGTAACACTAACGTTGCAATGAAATTAAATGAAATGAAATTTTTATTTGCGAATATAGGTGTCAATGGTGGAAATGGTGGTTCGTTATTTCGATCTATTTATTAAAATATTATATTTTTATGTTATGAATTTTCTATTGAAATTTGTCGTACGTCATGACGTAACCTGAGTGGAAGTAAAATTAATGTGTTAGTATCGTCAACAATGAAACCGCACTCCCTAAAGCGGAAGAATCTTTGACTGATTGTAGACACTCGATAATATTGCCTTATTGATTGCATATTCTATTTAGTAAACAACATCAAAAGGATCGACCCGATAATAGTTTCCATTTAATTGGTTTACGTCAAACCGTTTTGAGACCAAATTGTTGAGATAATTAACTGCGCTTTGTCATCCACGAAGATAGTGTAATTATTATAAGTTTTTGCCAAAAATTAGATCGACTTCCTCACTCTAGAAAGTAGAACTTTTATTTTACTTCTGTTGAAATCTATACAAAGTCGGCGAAAAACCTCGTTAATTTGAAAATAGATAGAGGCAATCCTTTTTTTGAAAGTCGGTTAAAAATAAAAAGTTGTTTATTTTCTTATACTTAATAACATATAATGTAATATCCTGATTGCGTCCTTTCAAAAACAATATATATTTACATTTATACACTAAAAATATACACTATGTTACTTGTGGATAATGTAGCTTTGGAATGGTGAAAGAATGTTTAACATCGGTTGTAAGTTTTTTAAACTATTACAACCAAACAAACAAAGTTTTCCTCTTTATAATATTAGTAGATAAGAATAGAATAGAATAGAAAGTATTTTTATTCATGTAAACTTTTAACAAAGTACTTATGAATAGTCATTTTTTAAGTTACCTCTATAATTATTAAGACTGTAAATGTTTTATTTACTACCGTTTCAGAAAAAAAACGCTACTCATTTAAAAACCTCTCATTTCATACGTATTCAGCAATGTCAAAATAATTAAAACTATAATTGCAACTGCATACAAAACAAACATAATGTACAAAATTAAAAACACATTATCTAACCTTGGTGCACACTTGTTACAACCTCAGTCCCTTCAGATGTAGAATTTTTGCATTCGCTTATTTTTATATCATTGAGATTGTGTTCAAAAGAATTTTACGTTCAATGTTTTCAACACAACTTTTATAACATGAAATTAAATTGTAACTTTAACAAAATGCGATAAATTGCAGCACATATAAGTAACACTGCACTAAAAAATTTAAGTTTATTATAATAAAAACATTCATAAAATAAAATCACATACTAGCTCCGCGGTTTCACCCGCGTATGTATCCCGTTCCCGTAGGATTTTCAGGATAAAACTATTCTATGTCATTCCTGGGGTTTCAAGAAATCGCTGTACAAAATTTCATCCAAATCGATCCTGTAGTTCTAGATCCTGTTCAATACAAACCAACAAACTTTTCTTTTTATAACATTAGTATAGATAAAAACCGGCCAAGCGCGAGTCGGATACGCACAAGAAGGGTACATCCTCCGACAAAAATCCACCCATCTGAGGCGCCTATTTTCATAACCCTTTTTTTCGTCTAAGCTATTTGTCTAAAATATACAAAATGCATTTTGATAAAATTTCGTATACAGCTAGGTTATTAACAAGATTACATTGGATGGGTATGGGACCCTTATTTTATACATATTTAATTGAAAAAAGCCACTACAACTTAAAGAATTTTCGACACCCTCAAAATTATCGATATATACACAACACTAATTAACGATAAACACCAAAATGAACACAGTTCAGTCAGACAGATGGACGCCGAATCACAAAGAAATTGAGTTTATCTTAATTGCAATAATTTGTTTATTGGTGTTACATACGATAATTATAATTAGACAAGACGCAATTAGGCATTTCGTCATTATAATTTTATATACGAATGCCTTAACAAAAGGTCACTAGTTAATTTGAAAAAATGTACCAAATTTTTATTTATCTGGCGGCACTTCAAAAGTAGAATTATAGTTTAATCTTGTGTTTGTTTCTCGCGAGTACTTTCCATGTTAAATAAAATACTCTTTAAAGGATTTTAACCGCGTTTAAAATCCTATTAAAAGTATTTTATTTAACAAGTAGATTTATGTTACTTGCTAATATTTAGATTTTAAGGTTTTTATTACATTTTGATCATTTTCTATGGAATTGCTGAGAAATCGAAGAATATAAATAAATTCCTGGATATTTAACACAACGTCATCTAGTCGCAAACTAAGCAAAGCTTGTACTATGGAAACTAGATAACTGATAGACATGTTTAAACATATTTTTTTTATAAATATATCATGAAATGAATGAAAATAACTTTATTGCACACAAAAATGAAAGGAAATAAACACAGAAATAAAATAAAAACAATAGTCGGTATACTATAGAAAAATGAACACTCAGACAGTAGTAAACTATATTGTTCATTCACATCATAATTTTCTACTCGTGGGGATCGAACCCACACCCTCGGCGCAATAGACCATTGCTGTATCCACTGCGCCATTCGGGTCGTCAAATTATATTCGCAAATTATAGAAAATTGCAGGGGCGTCATCAATTTCAGTTCAATTTCGCTAAAACATCGCATGGTTAGATAAGAATCTACTATTTATACTTGATTGCCATGAGTCATGGCTTGTTTAGAGGTGGGGCGAACGTTCATGGGGTTTTTTATGGAACTATCAACTTTAATGATGGTGAAGTGGAAAATTTGCTGATATATTAAGAAAAAAATATATATATTTGGCAAAAAAACAAACAACAAATTCAAACATAATGTATAAACGAAATAAAAAAGAAAAACAAAGTAGATACAAAATTAACACCTATAATATAAAAAGATTGCCAGATTGGAGCCCACTCAATTAGTGTTTTACTAGAAAAGTGGAAAATAGTAGCATCATACTACTTTTTTATGTTAGGGCAGGCAAGCGGAGCGCCTCACCTGATGTTAAGTGAGCGACTGCAGCCCATGAACATCTACAGCGTCAAAGTGTCGTAGTTGCCTTTTCGGCTTGAAGGAAAGGGAGGAGATAAAGGGATGATTAATGATGGGTAATTGGGAGAGAAGTAGAACAGGATGGAAAAGGAATGAGAAGACAGGCCTCCGGGGCCTCGCTCACCGTACTGCACACAGTGCAATACTGCTTCACGCCGGTCTTCTGCTGGGGGGTGGTAATTACACCGGTGCGAGCTTGGCCCAATCGTGCAATGCTCGGCTCTCACTCTTTTATTACTGAAAATGTTATGCAGCAGAATTACCCTCTGTCGCCTCTATAGACACACTGGTAGAAATGGGGTGGCGATTGGAAACACAAACATGATGAAATGATCTACAAAGGTGTTAAGTTAGATTCCTTGGTATTCCAAGACAAAAAAATGCTATTCTGATATTTCCAACAAAAATACGAATGATTCACCATAAAAAAAATCACAATAAATCTAATGAACAATAGAAATATACCGTTGAATTCACAGTACAATCGACTGACGACTTTCCTCACAAAAAAGCTATACTATTCATTTTAATTGAACTATAACGGAGGAAACTGTATTACGTGAATCATAAAATTAAAATTAAACTAGCTGTTCCCCGCGGCTTCGCTCCCGTAACATTATCTACACTAATACTATAAAGGGAAAAACTTGGTGTGTTAGTAATGAATAGGCTCAAAAACAACTGGACCGACTTAAAAATCTTTCACCATTCGAAAGCTACATTATCCACGAGTAACATAGACTATATTTTACAGGCTATATACATAACAGCTAGAGACATCTATAGCATATAACCTACCACTTTCAATGGTCTATACTTCATTTTTTCAATATAAGTTTAAAGTTTTTGAATAACTATGTTGGTAACACATAACTTTCATATATACGTATAGGAGTATGGTGAACAGTTGATGAGTTATTTAATTGTACCGGTAAATCTACAATAATATTATAAAACTGAAGAGTTTGTTTGTTTGTTTGAACGCGCTAATCTCAGAAACTACTGGTCCGATTTGAAAAATTCTTTTAGTGTTAGATAGCCCATTTATCGAGGAAGGCTATAGGCTATATATCATCCCGATATTCCCGCGGGAGCGAAGCCCTGGTGCGCAGCTAGTGTTGTAATCAAATGCCAATTGATTGTGACTGAGGTGTCGAGCTATGCGTGTTAGTGATCCAAACTCACATGTCAGCAAATATTTAGCTACAGCCTGTATAAACCAATCTCCTTTTATGGAATAGAATCGTAGTATGGCGTCACTATTCCTACACACCCCGTCAACAACCAATAATATTAACTTTCCACACCTTCGCAATGCAATTGATAGAATAGAAAATATTATATTCTATTCTATGGGGTTTCAATGCCATAGGACTAAGTAAGTAAGTAAGTAAGAAAATATTTTTATTCAGAATTTTTAGAACCAGTCCAGTAGTTTTTGAGCCTATTCCTATTACAAACAAGCAAACAGAGTTTTCTGTGGCATTTCCTAAAAACTTTCCTATGCCTATCTTCAAACAGTTTTTTGTACAAAAATTCATCCAAATCGGTTCATCTCGTTAACATAATAAAACTACTAATTGGCTACTACAGTATATTAGACACTGAGATTTGTGTTTATAACTGACTAGTTGTCGCGTGCGGTTTCGCTCATGTAGCATAATGTTATATAACCTATTTTCATCAGGGATACTGTAGAATTCCAATAAGAAGTCTAGCTAGTAGTTTCGGAGCATACTCTATTCAAACACAAAAACAAATCTTTCCTCTGTATAACATTGTAGATAAAATTAATCAGTGAATTCGTTTCAAATACCTTCAAAAATTTAATCATTTTTGTACCTTCAAAAAGTTCATAAAATGTAAACTATTTACTCACATTTCTACGGTACACTTACACTAAATTTACACTTTTAACACTTAACACTATGACACTAAACCATCACTTCCATGACACTAACATTCACATGACACACTTCCAACGATGGTTTTGCACGAACTAACTCGACGATTTGATCAAACCTTTGTAAATGTTTAGGGTTGGTTTACATTGCGCATTTTTTCTTTGTTTAAGAATATTTGTACGTCTAATTATCATCATCTACACTTATATTATAGGAGGTAAACTTTGTTTCTTTGTTTGTTATGGATAGGCTCAAAAATGACGGGACCGATTTTAAAAATTCTTTCACCATTCGAAAGTTACATTATCCACATAGGCTATATATATAAGTACTTAAGTACTTACTATAAGTACTTAAGTACTTACTATAAGTACTTTAAAAACAATTTTAGATACATTATTATTAATTATTTATGCTTCATCTTCTGTATTTCCAGTGTAGGTTTTGAATATAAACATTTATAATTTTGATAGAACCTAACAATTTTACACAACACACTTCCAACAATAGTTTTGCACAGACTAAGTAAAATCATTTAACGCCGACGTGAATCTATAGGGTTGGTTTACATGGCGCATTTTATTTTTTATTTATGAATATTCACAAATAGTCACTACACTACACTTTATATAGGAATTAATAATATTTAAAAAATCTACAATAAAATAAAAAAGTATAGGATTATATGTATTTTTGAAACAAAATTTAGTCTATCTATCTATATTAAAGACAATCTATCTACTAATCATTAGTTTAGACATTGGCACTAAAAACATTTCACACGACACACTTCTTTCAATGGTTTTGCAAAAACTGAGTTACACCATTGATAAACCTTGGCGGAGTGTTATGGTTGGGTTACATGCCGCCTTCGAATACAATGAAAACGGTTTAATGAATGACTAATAAAGATTTTAAACAAAGTGACTCATGAACATTTTAATACGATATATTTGAATTGCCATTCAATCAATTTACGGCACGCAGTGAGTTTTAATTATAAAGAATTTGATATACATAATTAAAATGTACATATTTTGGTAATTGTATCTGTATCCCGTCACTTTCTACAATAGTAACCCTATCTTGTAAAGGATCCCAAAATACAGGCTGCGCCTAGTTTGGGTCCTAATTCTGTATCGGTTTAACTGTCATTATGTATACAACATGTAACAGAATGAAATGTACACCACAGACACTACTAATGGAAAATCCCTTTTAAATCATAATTAAGATATTGAATTATTTTTCTGCTTATTGTAAATATTTATTTTAAAAAAATAGTTATACAAATAATAACCAGAACGTGTCGTCACCTACGCACGCACACTAGTACAAATCTCTGCAATTCATTTAAGCATGTGTTCGAGTGACGTAAAGCGGCAAACGATATCAAAGAAACTTCAAAGTGATCGCCGCCCAGATGAAATTTTACTTTTCCAAAAAAAATTATGTCAAATGTTTTAAAGAAACTTAAAATAAATGTTTGAATAGTGAATACTTTAAAATGAAATTATTACTTTTAACCTTGTCAACTTTGAATGTATTTTTTCCTTTTAAATATTGATAATTAGATGAGAATTCCAACCAGTCGATTAGAATTAATAAACGTACCTAAGAAGTTATCACAATAGTAGGTATTCAAATCAGCGTGTTAATATGAGGTTCATTATCTTTGCAGTAGTTAGGAAATGAAATTACTTATATGACGACTGATTAAAGACATCGCGCGCGAATTTTTTTTTTAGTTGTGACAAACACTCACGGAAAAGGCTAGCCGCTAACTAAGTGTATAAGCGCGCAGGCGCCGCCACCCTTAGCACCCCGAACTATGAACGGTGGGAGTCATGCACTTATTACGTCTCACTCTTTCTTAGTATTTTAAATAGGTATGCGAGAGACGGCCGATCAAAATATTTTGTATGTGAGAATTAGGCTCGTGCGTAGTATTTTTTTTGTGTTAGTGTGTATTTGTGTAGCACGTTGTGGAACAATTTTAGGCTTTGTTGCGTTGATATGAGGTTTAATTTTGTTTATCGCCGCTGTTTTTAAATAGGAGTGTCTGTAATTTACTTTATTTTATAAATATTGGGACAATAAAAAACTTTTTTTAAAAATGCACGAAATGGATTCAGCTATCAATTTTGATGCAGACCATTTCGCGATGCTACTATCTTTATGTTACACGTTGTATAATAAATTGAAATAAATAAATAAAGAAATTAATCATCTTGAATGGTGTCTTACATAATAACTAGCAAATATTGAAATGTTTGGCCTTTTTTTTATTACGACTTGTGTATATTTTTAAAAAACATTCTCCTTGTAAAATATACAGGTCCTAGTAGTCACTAAAAAATTATAAAAAGGTTTATATCAATAAAGCATTAAGTACATTAAAAATTGCTTCTGTCAAAAAGAAAAATTGTTAATAATTTTGTAGTTATTGAGTCACTTACTTTTATATGAGAAATAAAATAAATAAATTATTACAGTTTTTTTTTAATAAATTCTGTAACACTTTTAACTAGACCACCGCCATGTAAGCCTCATTTAACCATGATTTTTCCGTTACTCATGAGTTGATGAGTAAGAGATAATATCTGTTTATGTGTACACTCGCAGCAACAATCGAGTCGCACGAATATCTTATTGTGATCTTATGAATTACCAGTCACGCCCCGCGGTTTTACCTACGTCACTTCTGATCCCATAGGTATTCAGGGTTAAAAATTAGCCTGTTTTTTTCTGGATCTTTACCTATATGTGTACCAAGTTAGTTTTTTCGTGAAAGAGTAACAAACACATATACTTCCACACATCTTAACAAACTTTCGCAAATATTAAAGTAGGAAGAATATTCCATTATCTCATCCAAACATTTTTTACATCCATTACAAAAAAAACATTAAAAAATAATAAGTATCTATTAAATTCGACAGAAACTTCGTAGAGAGATAGCTTAGGACCAGGAGAGGGATATGGGATATTAATCCCAATCCCGGAAATTGCACGAAAACGGTCTAGATATGCGGAAACCGGGGAGCACAGCTAGTAAAATATAAATATAAATAATAAAATCTTTTTTTAAATAATATGTGAAATTTCAAGTATATGGGGCAGATGGTAAATCCGTTTCACTTGGAACAAGGACTGTTTCACATACAAGGTGTCCCTTACAAAAAATACTTAAATAATTAAGAACAAGCAAACAAACGAAAAAATCAAAAACCAGGGCATCTCCATATAACCCCCACTTAATCATCATTTTTCCGTTATCGTAATGACTAACAGATAATATCTGTTTGTGTACAACAAGCGTAACACGCGAATTACACACACTTTATATTACGTAATTTTTGAAATACAAACAAAAGATAGTACATTGTAATGTCCCATTGATAACATAGAATAAATAGGGATAGAATTGAAACTCGTGTGTACTTCACTTTTAACCGACTTTCAAAAAAGGAGGTTTGACCATTTTTTTATGTATATTTATGATTATGTATATTTATGACCGTATTTTTATGTATTTTAACGCATATCTTAACCATTTCTGAAGCGATGTGGAAAATTATTTTATCGTTCGAAAGAGTAGAATGTCTGTGTGCTTCCATAGAAATCTGGTTAAACTCTGGATCATCCATGTGGAAGATATTCCAGGGAAATCCTCGAACGTCAACCGAATAAGCTCTGTTTTTATTATTATTTATCTATTTATTTTTGAACATTATTTATATGCAAATTAACCTGAGCGAGTTCAGGAGGCGCAAAAAAAAACAAACTTTGATTAAATAATTTAATTAATTAATAAAAATTACAATGCTACGTTATATCTAAAGTTATTTGTAATTACGACTACATTGGTCGAAGTATGACCGAAGAGTGGTGCCTCCATGGTACCACGACG
>LQNK01000900.1:0-14235 GCA_001586405.1 Phoebis sennae
TATTAGAATTATTTATTTTCATACGTATCGGATAAGTATCGTTATTTTAGGGTTATTATTATGAATTATAACTATAAATACTTGTATAGCAGTTGATTTATATCAAAATGTATATCTATTCTTGATCCTACCAAAATAAAATTATCACTTATCTCGTACGCACGATGTATAGTCGCAGCCAATTTGCGTTGAGCAGCAAAGTATTGTGTCGTCTTATATTTCTTTCCGCCATTCCAGGTTATGTCGTTGTCCAAAGTGTAGCAACGTCACGTAGTATCAGCAATCTTGATCCTCATCATCACCAGTGACTCGAGTGGATGTAATCATGCAAGGAAAAAAAAAATAATGCTTTAATGTCTGGTAGCTTTAAGGTTTTGTAACGGGTAAAATAATCGTTTTAACAAATCTTGCAATCGATACCAAGACAATTAAATGGTTTTTTAGCTTTTTATTTGCTCATGAGAAAATTCAAACCTAACGGTAAATCCAAATTCACATATTCAAATATTTTACTTCTTTCAATTATTAATTATTCCACAAAATAATTTAGATCATAATGTAACTAATACATGATTGGGAATTTAATGCAAAAATATATGTAAGAATAACTAACGTACCTTTTACGAATTCAAATCCTGTGAATCAGATCGCATTGATGTGATAATATCTGCACTTGTCGTCCCTCGTTCATCAGCAATTCAAACTTTGTTCGAGGCAGTTGGGATGTCCACTTATTGTTTCCTCAGGTAAGCCCATTTTCACCGATTTTCGGTAAAGGTGGAAGTGCTTGGCCTTCTTCTTAATCAGGATAATTTGCGAACGGTCGAAACTAGCACGTGGCATCTTCAACGCTTCTGATGTGTTAGGAATTGTTTCCAATGATACACATCACTTACACGTACATGTTTATTATCCAATGTTTCGTAACAGTCTGAGAGGAATACAACACTTACAACCTATTTTATAATAGTCAATGACACCATTTAAGAGAGGGAAAATGACAATATCATAAACAGCTACTTCATGTTAATTTACAATAATTAATAACAATGTTAAATATTACACAAAGTTAACTAATGCATTTAATACTTAAACATTCAAGACTAAATACAAAATAATACTCAATAATCAATTATATAGATGGCACCACTGTTTTATACTATCATGACATTGACATTTCTGTTACTGTAAATAAATGTTACTAACAGTATATAACATTATGCTATGGGAATGAGGTATGGAACAGCTAGTGTTCAATAAATTATTGTGCATTAACAATTTACGATTAACTCAGCCGGAGATAGTCGACTTGCCTTGAACCTCCGGTCGGATTTACCTAACCAATTAATACGCAGGCCTTGGGCTTATCCAAGTGTAAATGTCAAATATAGTAAGCCACTGTGTGTCAAAATATTGAACAATTTATACTAAAGATATTCTCTGCCAGTGCTATACTGATATGCAAGTGTTGTCTTTGTACGTGAACATTTAATGTATTTTTTATCTCAAAAAATTTTAGCCATATTTTAGATGAAAATGCATATAGTATGTTGTGTTTGTTTTAACGCGAGTACTTTCCATTTTAACGTTTCGAGCACTTTAACGTAAATAATAATGTAAAATAATGAATAATAAGCCGCGATTAAAATCTTTTAAAAAGTATTTTTTTTTAATGAAAATGCATAGTCTCAAACGTTACATACAGGCAATAAACATATACTCACCTCTAGTCGGTAACTATATAGCGATAATTTATTCACCAAATTTTAATCTGTCAAGCCCTATAATTAGCAAAATCCTTAGTAGCATAGATTAGAGAATAAATGGCAGATGGAGTGTGACTTTCATTCTCTAATCTGTGTTTAGTAGACATAAATCTTTTTTTTATCAGTGCTAGGCGTGTGTTACTCTAGTAAACAAATATTTTTCTTTCTCCATTTGATCTTTAATTAAAACCTCACATTTTCCCTTCATATTAAAATAATCACAATAAATAGAGAGTAAAAAGAAAACGTTAATTACGAGCACTGAATGAGTCGCAATTATACACTTTTACCATCTGCATAGCGTCACAATACATGCTTATAAAAACCATAACTTGCTCATGCGGTATTGCATAATTATCTTCCATTAAATAATTGTTTAGAAATTGAGGGCGGATAAAACGTGATTTATTCATTTCTTTTTACGATTTTAGTATTTTCAATGCGTAATCATATAGTGGTGGCACGATGTTTGAAAAAAGATTCTGCACATACTGGGATTTAAAAATTATGGCTTTTGAAAGAGAGAGCGTTCATGTTTCACATTATCTACACTAATATTATAAAGAGGAATACTTTGTTTGTTTGTTTGGTTGTAATGACTGGGCTCAAAAACTACTAGACCAATTTGAAAAATTCTTCTAAAAAGCTAGTAAAAAATTAAGTTAGTTTTGTGTAAGGAAACATTGTGTTGTTAAAGTGCTATATTTTACAATACATATGGAAGGTACTCTTTTAAAAAGTCAGAACATTTGGCGATGAAAAAGTATCGTTCTTAATTTATTTTACATCTTGAACATGTTTATAATCCATGCAAGTTTGTCAGTCTATAACCGATAAACATTGAATAATACATCGCATAAAACAAGGAACAATTTTGCAATACATTTGTGACCATAAATGGTAAATTGATTGTAAGGTCAATTACTCCTTCCTGCTACTTTATAAGTTTATCGAGATGTTATGAAAGATTCATTATTCATTCATTAATGGTTATTCTTACATTGTTTCTATTATGGACTAGCCGACGGCGAACTTCATACCGCCATTTTTGAATGTGTCCTATTTGACAGACACGACCTATTGGTGTGGAAAAATATAATTGTAGTTTTTACGGTTCTCTTTACAATTGCTTCATATTTTTCAACGTTTAAGTCTTTCTTGGACTTTTACGAATATTTCAAGACTAAAATTTATTAAATCGGTTCAGCCGTTCTCGAGTTATAGCGAGACTAACGAACAGCAAGATATTTTTATCTACATAGATTTTTGTCTAGAGTCAACTCTAGTGATATTTGCGTGAGACGATGTTTTATGTTCATGCAATGGAAAATTACAAGAGTTAGTAATTAAAAAAAAAACATAGTTTAATATAACTCCCATTATAGGTTATGATAAATAGATATAAATAGACATTTATTGACAGTTAATCACACTCAAATTAATCAAATTGCGCCATAGTTTATGTTTGTTTGTTATGAATATATTTGGTTGTATTCAATCATAGTTACAAGGTTTATACGTTTCATTGAAATCACTAGACAACACTGTGACACACAGAAATATAGTCAGTGATAATTTTATTTATAATATTGTACCTATTTGTGTTTGTTTTAACGCGAATATTTTCCATATTAAATAAAATACTTTTTAAAGCGAGCGTAGTCCCGCTCGCTGTAAAGTGCTCGAAACGTCGGGTTAAATAATAATGTAAAATAATATATAATAAACCGCATTTAAAATCCTTTAAAAAGTATTTTATTTAATATAGATAAAGTTTTTACGATTTATTAGTAAAATGAACTTTATTTAATAAAATATTCCTGACCACTGAAACTCTGAAAATTGAAACTTCATTACCAAATTTAAAAAAAAAAAAAACTTTACCAATTTTCATCAATCTTATTGTATAATATTTGAGGAATTGTATATTATTTTTGTTTATTATTATATTGATTTAACTTGAGGAATTTTAACTAAAGAAAACCATTAACGTAATTTTTTAATTTTGAATAAGCTAACTGCTAATTTATTGTTTATTTTTATTTACTTGCTACGAAATTGCAAATACATTGACATTAAGTAATTGATAAGTAGATCCTATCTTATAGTAGCCAACAATAAATACTAGATAAATACATGCCTCTTGCATTAGTGCCACAATAGCCAATAAATAATAATGATAGGATATGTTAATATAAGATATTTATCAATAAATTTAGCTATGGGTAGCGCCATAACCCCGGCCACACCTTGTGATTACGTAATAGAAATTATATATTGTAATTCGTCATTTCTTGGTAAATTTACGATGTTAACTGAAAGATATGTTTTTTGTTTTAATATGAAGAGAGTGTTAAGATGTTGTAAAGCGAATAAAAAGAATAAGAATAATTTATTGTTATTACCACAAAAATTTATTTAATATTGAATTATTTGCTCTCACACTAGGATTCCTTGCATCGTAGTAGCAAGCTTTTCACAATGGATTTTCAACAATTTAATAACATATTATTTAAGAATTATACAAAAATAGGTAAATAAATAAATTTAATAATTAATTAATTGGATTAATTGTATAAGAATGTTCTTAAAAGGAATTATATTTAAATTAAAAAAAAAAATTGTTAGTTAATTATCTTGGCCAAGTTATTTGGAGAAACAATATTGCAGAGACTCTATCTTATTCTTTTCTTAATCTTAAATACTTCAGACATTTATGTAATGTAACTAACTTTCTCATTCACTAACATATCTCGATTTATTTCTAAAATCATAATTTATATTTTCAGTTCAGGGTTTAATACCAATACTGTAAATTCAGCTCTACACTCATCATCCGATATGGTCTAGTGGCTAGGATACCTGGCTCTCACCCAGGAGGCTCGGGTTCGATTCCCGGTATCGGAATACTCTTTTTTAGGTATTTTTATTATCATGCTTTTTCTTTTGAATGTATGTCATTTAGAGGCTTACAGCCTTACTAATAAAAAATGCTTGATTTGTTGCTTAACTACCTCTTAATTGAGTAACTCTCAACGTCCTAAACAACGATTAAAAAATTCTTACTTATAAACGCGTCTCAGCGCTCTCTCAAGTAAGTAACGTCAATTTAATTATTCTAGCAACATTCAGGAAATAATGCCCGCAATTCACGATAATTTTGTAAAATAATGTCGAAAATGAATGATCATGGAGGTTTTATGTAGTTATTTATGTTTGTTATTTGTAAGTATGACGTTTGATTGACGGAAAATCTTCAAATTGTCGGTTTATATTATTTATCTTAAATTAAAATCCATCCCCTGTGGAAGGGGGGCCATTTATTATAAAGAAGAAGAAGGAGAAGAAGTAAATATAAATTATATAAAAAGGAATTAAATAACCAATAAAACATTAACGTTCAATAAATTGGAGTGAGGAGGAAGTGAAAAATCAAATAACTGTGATGACCATGAGCACCAACTGTTCTTACTGACAAAACAACAACAAAACAGCAGGGAAATAATAACAACAGACTCATTATATCAGGATACAAAAGGAGAGAGAGATTAATAAAAAAGGCACTATGCGATTGGAAGAGAAGTACTACAAAATCAAAAAAATTAAATTTACAAAAACAATTAATATGTTTAATTATTAAAATTATTTTAAATATTGATATCTTTGTTTATATTTATTTCATTCATTTTCATCTTCTAGTTATTAAGGGCCATTGCATTACTTGAGTTTTCAATTCCTAAAGGATCTGGAAATAATTAAAATAAAGGTTAAAGAGTTAAAAGAGTTAAATATGCATAATATTTTATTAGTACCATGATCAAATTTGTCTTGTTTATAATTTTCATAGATACCTTGATCAAATTAGTCCGCTGAATATAGTAGGCCCAAATTATTCAGCATGAAACAAGCAGGTATTATGGTCTTGATAAAATGATAGAAGCCTCGCATTATTGTATAAAAATTGCTTTGTGTGTCTGGAAGAGACACGACGAATTTATTTATTTTTTGACGCCGGCGTATTCTGATTGCACCTTTTTTACACATACTTAAATCGAAAAATCAGCAATTAAGTTATCGTAGCCCATTTTTATTGTTATTCAAATAAATAAACAAACACCAATTTCGACATCCTCTTTCGTACGTCAAAGCGTCAAATATGATCAGCTGATTGATAAAACATCCGCCATATTGTCGATCAACAGGCTTAAAACAGGGTTGGACGTCTCTTAAATTTTGACATTATTTAACAGTTGCTTAATCACCTCTCTACGCTGAATTGGGTTTATAAGTGAAAAAAACCTTAAACAACACCTAACTGGGTATCTCAAAATTGAGAGACGTTTATAAGTAAGGCTGTTAATTTTTAGAAGGGATCTTCTATTTTAAATCATTGTTCAAATATGTGTACATATTTTCTTTTAAGAAAAACTAAATACTATTACCTGATATACTACATGATTTAGGTCCATTATATTCTATAACTGTTTGTTATTTTGTAAGAAGATGAACAGAATGACAAAATCAAAATGTGAAAGAAAACATTTAAATAACTGAAAATATTTATTATGTACTCACATAAAACATTTTTATAAATCTATGGTAACCGATGTCGCTATCGCATTTGTTTGCTGTCATCAAAATCATTGTTCGTTACATCTGCAGTAATCTACCAGATATTTTACCACAATTGTCTGCAATAGATACAGGGGCCAATAAAGATAATCTAAACAATTATTATTTTAATTACTATTAAAACACTCTTATTTACACTATTTCCACTGTTATTAGACTATTTTATATTATTACAACCGGTCTAAATAATTCTATAGACTTGATGATGAATTATCTAAACCGGTTGTAATAATATAAAATAATTTAATTAAAGTGGAAATAGCGTAAATTAAAGTGTTTTAATAGTAATTTGAATATGCATTTCCATCAAGAAGTGAGAATACATTATATCAAATAAATTATATAATATAATATCTTATTAAAGACAATGTTTCAAAAATAATTTAACTTTTTAGTTCCGAGAAGTGAAAGGTATGACAATTTTAAATGTTTTAGCTCAGTTAAATTTAAACTGTATTAGTGACCTAGATGAGTTGTCACCGATATTAACTAACTAGAGCGCATGTATTAATAACATTATTTGTTAAATGAGTTCAAACTAAATGTGTGAAGCAAGCAAAAATTGTTTGACCGAAATAAAGAAAAAAATATTAATAAAAATTTCAGTATTATAAATAAAATTTGTGATAATATTATGGTATAAAATTTTGTTGCATTACTTATCAACAAAGTTAAATTTTGATGTATATTTATTTTTAAGGATTTTAAAAATTCAATATTAATTTGAAACTTATGTAAAAAGTGTATAATAAAAATCAAAAAGTGAATTTGCATCGGCCGGGAATCGAACCCGGGCCGCCCGCGTGGCAGGCGAGCATTCTACCACTGAACCACCGATGCTACATTAAATATTCTAAAATTGTAGATCCAAACATTTTTGTCAGTCATACATTCCCTTGCTAAACACTATACTTACGACCGTTTTCAATATTCTATCTATCCCTTGTTTTGCTTACTAAATTCAGGCAAATCTATCTATTTGCGCTTACTTTCATTTCAATACGCTGTCAACGGATAGCCTTTGGTATGACTTGACAACCTAATGTCATTTAATCTGAGATAACAATCTATCTATAATCTTTGATACATTATTGAAAACGGCCGAAAAACGACGTGACACTGGTTATTTTAATAAGGCTGTATTAAAGAAATAAAACATAAACATCTTGTTTTTTCTTCAATTTTTTTTTAAGTTTAAATCTGCCACATGGCATTAAAATTTAAAGTTATTTTCTGTTTTTTAGTGTAAGGAAGTCTTACACTAAAAAGCAGACAATAACTTTTCAAATCTATTTAAATTCGGTGTCTCTACTATTTTTAATTTATCAAGCTTTTGCACAATAGACAAAACGAAGTTTCCAAATCGGTCCATAAATGGCAAGATATGCGGTACATACATAAAAAAATACGGTCGAATTGAGATCCTCCTCCTTTTTTGAAAGTCAATTAATATAATTATAAAACAAAGCTCTCATTCGGTTCGGTTCTTCATATTCCATACCACATAAAATGCATTATTCCATACCACGTAACATGACATTATTTTATTTCCCACAAACAAAAATATCGAGTAGCATCTTTACATCAATATAGAAGATGGGGATATTTCAGCCCCGAACTGGGTCGCAGCCCTCGATACTGTGTCACCAGGGAATTAGGTAGGGCTGTCAAAATCCACATATTTATTCAAGAAGAAACGTACAAAGCACAGTAGAGACAGATAAAACATTAACACACACAAGAAAAAGAAACATAAAACACTTACTATTATTTTATTTTTATTTTATTTTTTAAATATAACAAAGGAAGCAATATATTGTGCAGTGTACTATTTAATATTACCGCCCTGTTGTAACACCGGGGTGTTCTAGGTGCTTTGCCGGCCTTTGATGGACTTATATGCTCTTCTCGTCTCTTGAAGGCCCCAATATTTAATGCTATTTATACTTCACTTTACATCAATATCGGAGATTTTTTCACTTTCTCCTAATAACATAATGAAATTTAAGTATAAAACCATTAAAAACTTCTGAGGAGATTTAGATGAAGTTTTCTATCCTGAATCAATATACTTAAATTTTTATACCAGTCTTGGTAAATTAGGGCTATGTAATATTTTGATAAAAGTGAATAAGTATTGGAATCATTCCTAAACGTTTATTATTCAAACGCATTATTATTATTTTTTTTTTTAATTTTCTATCGTGTGGCAGCCCTAAGTTTCAGTGGCCTCTCAGCGTTGCCATACCGCGGGTAAAAGGGAATCTCACTTCGTCGTGTTCAAACCCACTACGTCTATTACTTTAACGTGGAGAACCAATTACTTGTGTTTTCGGTTGCTTTGACTTTGAAAGTGAAGAGGTGTGTTTAGATCTTAGAAACTTTTTTTTATTTGGTCCGCCAACTGTACGTTGCAACTATTTTAGTCACAGAACATTAAAATACTCTTTTAATGCTAATTTTAGCAGTATGGTAGTAGTATGGTATTGTAACAAAAGTATAAGCCTAGTTCTGATCGTTTTACTTACGGACGGTCTAAAGCGTCGGTATAACAAACCTGGCGTTAATATAACTACCAAAAATGGTTCGATGATGATTAACCGCTCGTTAGTGATAACGATTCGTATATTTTATGCTATGACGTTCCGTTTATAGGAAGCGGGGCTAAGTGGAAGGAGTAGAGAACGTACAACTAAGATCGAATATTAAATTGATCTTATCTTTAATTTGAGTTGCAATATGATAAAACTTTCGTTATTATTTTTTATTATTTATTCATTCTTAATATTCGATAGATAACAAATAAATCGAAATATGTATAGCTGCTACCCGCGGCTTTCCTCGCGTGAATTTCGGTTCCTATGCAAAAGTTCGTGAAAAAGAAAGGAAGAACGAAAAAATATTTATTTCTAAGAACACAAAATAAAATATAAATTACAACACTATTAGAAAATGGTGAGGATGTATGTATGTGTGTTTGTTACTCTTTCACGCAAAACTACTGACCGATTATGATGAAACTTGGTATACATGTAGGTAAGGGTTCAGAATAACATATTTTTGGAGAAACGAAATAACAAAAACGTCATTAGTGAGGATATATTTTGTTAAAAAACCTCTAGTCTTAATCTTGCGTGGGATCCCCTAACATAGATAATTCTCAGGGGTTGGTTACCGCCTGGGGGTGAACGACAGGTGGGGATGTCAGGCTTCAATGCATTTGTTTACAATTACGGGAATCGAACCGAGAATAGGTAAGCAAATATTTTTAACATTATTTTAACAGGTTGTGAGGTAACCACTAATTATAAATACTAAAGATTGAGGACGTATGTATGTTTGTTATCTTATTATACAAAAAAACTAAAGAATCTGTATAAAATTGAACAGGTTGTAAGGTAACCACTAATTATAATTACTAAAGATTGAGGATGTGTGTTTGTTATATTTTCACACAAAACTAAATAACCTGTATAAAATTTTACATGAATACCTTATTATGATACCAAGTTTCATACAAATTCGTCCATTTTTTATTCGAGAAAGAGTAACACATATATGCCTACCTTTAATTACAAACTTTCGCATTTATAATCTTAGAAGGAAGTAAAATTTATCAAATTTTTAATTGTTTTTATTAAAACAAAGAAAATAAAAATAAATATTCAAAATAACTGCTTTATAATCAACATTATTTACTCCTCAACCTTTTTGAAAGCTGTAACCGTAGAGTTTTTTGATTTCGAGAAAGTAAACAGTTGATTGTATGTTAATGTAAGTGTACAGGAATTATCGCACAATACCTCCCACTGGTGAGGTTTCACAAGTTTTTCTTGATTGACGTGTCTGAATTCGTCAGGAGATTTAGCAATGAAATACTATCTGCGCCTTGCGTTTCACCCGCGTAACTTTTGATCCTATGACAACTTCGAGATTAAAAGTAGTTTAAGTGTTATTCTTAACCATTACCTATATGTATACCATGTTTCATCATAATCGGTTAAGTAGTTTTTGCGTGAATGAGTAACAAACATACAAACATACATCGTATGGCGACGGGTAAGAATACTTGTGTCGCCACCCCATTTCTACCCGTGGGTGTCGTAAGAGGCGACAGAGGGTAATTATGCTATATAAAATCTTCAGCAATAAAAGAATCTCCCAGCAGAAGATCGGCGTGAAGCAGTATTCCACTGTGTTTCGTACGGTGAGCGGGTCCTAAAGGTTTGTATTCCCATCCCATTTTTCTCCTATTCTCTCCAAATTTCTTATAATTAATCCTCTCCTAATCCCTTCCCCTTCTGTCATGCCGGCAAGGCATCCGCGACACTTTGTTGTTGTAGATGATCATGGGCTGCGGTCAGTAACTTAACATCAGGTGAACCGCATGTTCCGCTTGAAGATTAAATTCCGCTATTATTCATTCATAAACCATACAAAGGAGAGTAATCTTGAAGTAGTTCAAACTGGGGCAAAGCTTCTCGCAATTCGTTCGAGCGCCATTGTTAAGCATTGTTTAAGTTTTCTGTTCTGGATATTAATTATGGATGTGCAAAATATCGATACTATTTTGTATTTAAGAATAGTTACTGCATAATGCGGACTAGGGACATATGAATCACAAGACGGTTGGTAACAAACTGCCTTTAATGTTATTTTAAATTTTTTGTCAAGTCCTACTAAAAATAATTAAAATTTTTAAAAATAATGTAGAGTCTTATTTTCATCAAAAATAGCCGCGAGACAATTTTCGGAATTTTATGATAGTCCTCACAGTGTAGATGTGGCTCACTCTGAAAATTCTCCAAAATATACCTGCAGGTTTGACAGCAAGTAAATTTACATATAAGGTGACGTCATGACATGGCCTATAGAGTTTTGACGTTCCAAGTTTAATGATTTAAAAATATTTTTTGACATGAAATTTTAAAATAATCAAAGATTTTATTGATTAAAATCGATGGGATATGAGTCAACTAGACTATTTAATAAATAGTAGTAAAAAAAATAATAATATGTATGGCACACAAAAGTTTCTAAAGTTGTACATTTAGCAAATCAGATTATCAGTTATCTAGAATTGTTTGTATTCTAAGCGAATTTGTGTTTTGCATAAGAAAGTCTTACAAAATAATACTTTCTTTACCCCAGACACCGCTCACTTCAAATAGCTCTTATCTCTCCACAGAAGCTTTCTTTTGTTTATCTGACCGACGAACATGCGAGAATAAAACCTTTTTTATGTGTAGCATCAAAAGATACGTGAGTTCGAAGACTCGATTGGCGCAGTGGTTCAGCAACGGTCTATTGCGCCGGAGGGTGTGGGTTTGATCCCCACGAGCAGAAAATTATCATGTGATGAACATTGTAATTTTCTACTGTCTGGGTGTCAATTTATCTATAGTATGTATGTATTTACAAAAAAAGGTATGTTTAAGTATGTCTATTAGTTATCTAGTATCCATAGTACAAGCTTTGCTTAGTTTGGGACTAGATAGCGTTGTGTTAATGTCCAGGATTTTTTTTTTAGAACTGGTAGATAAGTAGCAGACAAGCGGGGCATGCGGTTCACCTGATGTTAAATGACTGACTGCAGCCCATGAATATCTACAACGTCAAAGTGTTATAGATGCTTGCCGGCTTAAAGGATGGGAATAAGGAGAGGATTAATGATAAGAAATTGGCAGAGGAGTAGGGCCAGACCTCCGTTTACCGTACGAAACACAGTGCAGTACTGCTTCACGCCATCTTCTGGGGGGTGGTAATTTCACTGGTGAGAGCTTGGGCCAACCGTGCAATGCTCGGCTCGAAAATATATAATTGTGAACATTTAAGCTTTCTTTATTATTTATGTACTAGCTGTAACCCGCGGCTTCGCCCGCGTATTTTTACATTGGAACTTCTTTAACCTTTCATAATCAAGTGGACTACAGTCACTTAACTTGATATTAATTCTACCCTTCTTACTAATATCATAAATATTAAATCAATCAAGCCACAACTACTGAACTGATTTTGATGAGATTTCGTATCAAAATCGTTGCACCATACAACCAAGAAGCTACAATGTTCCAATTAATTTTCCATTTGTTTATATGCTAAATAACAACAGCTTAGAAAAAAAAATCTTGTTCCCAAATATTATAAAAATATAATTTTTTTACACATTATCAACTACTTTTATTAATAATAAAATATTATGACTAATTGTGTACTTTCATTTAAACAAATTCAGTGGTTAGAAAGTGGTTGGTGTTAAGTAAGAAAAAAAAAAACAGATAAAAAAAGCCTTGGTGGACACTTACGTCCCGAGAGTTTGGCATGTGCGTAAATGCATAAATTATCTTTACTTCATATAAATTATGGAACGTGTTAAAGAAAACTGAGGTTGTGCGATATTAATACATATATTTAACTTTTTATCGTCTTAATTACTATTAAGAATTAACACTAATACAGTAATCGAACAGAATCTTGCCACCGTAATATTTTTGTACATTTAAAAATTGTAAGGAACAGAAGAAAATACACCACTAAACATACTACATTTAAATTCAAAAGAAAGAAGGAAAGAAAATAACTTTATTGCCAAAAATATAGCCAAAAATTACACTTAATTTAAACAATATACAAAAATAACTTAAAAAAAGTTATATTAGGGGCAAATAAAAATAACCAATGAAATTATTGAATCAAGTCGCTACCATGATCAACTCTGAAAACGTACTGTGTAATTTTATACATGGTTTGGTTTCCCTGAACGAAACCTCTTCTGCCTGTTTAGCCCACTTTCCAGATTGTCCATAATGCCTGTTCCCGGATGAAATATCGGTCACGCCAGCGGTCACACACAATTGTTTTTTTATGCCTACTATAGCTAAAGCTATCGTAGCTGCAGCGCGTTTGGCTATCCTCCGAGCGCCTCTGATGAAGAGGTAGCATTCCGGTTTACCATGATGCTCAGACCTGGAAACAAACAATATAAAATTAGTGCATAAAATGGACGTTGACATATTTAAAATACCTTTTTTATATTTACCGACGTCTAATGTTAATGTGTCAAATAAAAGAGGGTAGTTTACTAAAAAAAAATACCAGAATTATTTGAAATTTAAATATTTTTTCCCTCGTGAAAAAACAGTTTAATACAAAATTCAATTTAGCCACATTTGACACGTGTGACACAAGTGACAAAATTTTTATGCTATCACTATAAATATATTTTAATCTTCAATCGTTTAAATATTGGTACATCAAGGAAAGGAGTAATGTTGATAATATATTTAAAAAAGTAAAATTTAAAATAAAAAAAAAGAAATAAAATATACACGTTTACGTACCATATCTCCTTTAGACTGGATATAATATAGAATAAATTCCACTTGTTATTGCCTCATTGCCCAGTAGAAATTCGCCAACAATATACTATAACTTTACTTCCACTGTCTCTTTATCGACAGACGACTTTTGAAGATTTGCCATTCTCAACTACCGACACGTCTTTTATAAGGAATCCGCCATATTGATTCACACTCTTACTACCCCACTTCATATAAAATCAAGTTAAATACTTTTTATTTTTAAACAATCTGAAAGTTGACAATATTTTTAACTCAGTTTAAATATTTTAGAATAAATAATTTGAAAACTAATAAACGTTATCTTTTGTTTGTTTTTATGGAAACAATATAATTTTATGCAATTTTTAAAAAACAAATACTTACATAATTTTGCTTATAATTGCTTACAATATTTAAATTTATTCCACGAAATACTGTACTTATTCATGGATTCTTACATTGTACAAAAACACACATATTAAATTAAAGTACACACG
>LQNK01000900.1:34689-49820 GCA_001586405.1 Phoebis sennae
CCCCCCCCCCAACGAACGCGGTGCGTCAAAGTTCTCACGTATCATAGTAAATTCTTTGTACCTTAAGCTATCCAGTAGTATAATTTAATTTTGCATGAATCTGATAGATTGGAAGCTGTAGTACCAAACAATATTGCCCAATTTTCTTATTTCTAGCTTTTTTGGATTGTATGACAGTAATTTTAAAGACGTATTCACGTCAAAAGTGTCATAATAAAGCTATAAATAAAATTAATATATGAGTACTTTAATAAAGATATGATCGTACACTTATATTATTAATATTAAACATTTTAATTAAATTTTCTACGGCAAAATAAATCAAGTTGAAGTACTTAATGTATAGCGTTTTAATCCGATTTACATTAAAACCGCACATAGAAGCAGATTAACAACGGTACACATAAGCGCACAAAATAACCAGTTTTATCGTAATCGTATTGTTATATTTTTTGCACTACGATGATCACAGAGTATGTAGGTGAAGTGTCAAAGACCGTGAATACACAGCTTTATTGCCACAGATAATAAAGGCGAATTGAAAGGCGATTTAAAAATGGAATTTTACGATTCCTGTCACAATTTAGTTCTTATCTAGATGGCGCGAAATAAGATTAGGCTGGATTGGCTTTAAGAGGTTTGTTTTGTTAATTAATTTAGTATAACTTAATCCTTTTAAAACGAATTCATTAGTTTATCTTCATTACGAGAAATGAGATCCGTATCTTTGTCAATAAAAAATAAATCTTATGACTCCGATGCATATGGACATTAGCTTTTTTTAAAAATACTAAAGACTACCAAATATCTTCATACGTAATTAAATCGTGTTGTTTGTGTATTTGTTATTTAATTACTCAAAAGGGCTAAACGAATTTGGATGAAACTCGGCACATAATTAAGTCACCTATTTAGTTAGATATTCAGATATTTTTATAAACAGATAAAGTTATTTTTACAAAGAGCATCACGAATTTATTCGAGTAAGCTCTGAAGTTTAAATAAAGTGAAGTTTTTAGTAAAAAAAGTGTTGCCATGTTCAAACGTCGTAAAAATGACAAGCACGAACCTGTGCACCGACCCTTAATCTCGGGTTAATTACGCGTTAAGGTAGCGGTTAACTTACTGTTATTTAAATTCGCAGTGACACCGACCCGGTTACTAACCGCAACTTTGATTGACAATGGCTGCTATAACGGGATTTAAGCGGGGGTTAAACAATGGATCATATGTTGAAAATTGTATAACAATTTGTATTAATATTGCATTTAGTGCACAATCTTAGGAGAAATATGATTTTTTATGTATTTTTTATGTTACAACGGGCAAGCGGATCATATTGTTCACCTGATGTTAAGTGACTGACCGCAGCCTATGAATATTCACAACAGCTAACTGTTATTTTATTTTTGTTCATTTTATCTCCAAAGATATAATAAAACCCTATTTCTATACTAATATTATAAAGAGGAAAGATTTCTTTGTTTGTTTGTATTGAATAGGTTGCGAAACAACTGGACCGATTTGGATGAAATTTTGTACAGAGAATCTTTTGAAACTCCGGAAATCCTACGGGAATATATACCGGGTTTAATCGCGGAGCTCAGCTAGTAAGTTATAAAAAATAAGTTGTATAAACGGAAACATTTTCTGATTTGATAACTCAAACTTTTAATTTTTACTATTGCATTACAACTTGTTAATCCTAGTTAATGTTATTATAATTTAAATTCACCTTAGTGGTAAGCCGGTGATACCTCTGACCTGCTTGCTAACCACAAGTTTGACTGACAATAGCTACTGGGTAACGGTAAACCCTGGTTAAACAATGGTTAATATTTTGTTGTCATTTTTGCATTGATTGTTCCGAATTTAGGGTAAAGATAAAACATAATTGTCTCTTTTATAGGATTAAAATATTGTAAATTATAGGTTTAGTTTGACAACCCAAAGGCCGCATTTCTTAAAAGATGCATTTTTAGGATAGCAAAAGGACAAGTAAAGTCTTTTAAAATTTTTAACATATTAAAAATTTACAAAATATGTACAAATAAAAACTAATCAAAATATGAAATTATCTTCAAAACCATGGAAACAATTTCTTTTCTGGCGAGGACATCAAACAGAATACAAAATGACATAACTAATTAGGTAATTTGAAATATTCAATATTTTACAAACAGACTTGCAGATCAAAGCTAAGCTATTCGGGGTAATTGGGTGTTTAGCCAAGTGATAAATGAAAATTGATTACTTGATTTTTTATAAACGAGTTATAAATTGTGATCGCATCTATAACTATCGCTTTGGAAAATACATATATATTTTTAATTCTCTAGTCAATTTTAGGAGTAGTAATTTTACCTTTAATTTATTATCATTAACAACCAATCTACAAAATATTGTACTTAAACAAAATTAAATTTAAAAATGTTTTTTGTTTTTTTGCAATTGGACATTCTTTTGTTTGTTATTTTATCACGAAAATGAAATTCAAAACTAAGTATTAGTTAGTGCTGTAACAAATATTTAAGAACTAAAATAGGTAAAAGATAACGAAACAAAACTTCATTTGTTAAAATCCCAACAAACAAGTGAGTCATGTAAAAGCTTTAACTGAAGATGTTTTACAATGTTCCCAATTTGTTTGAACCAATGAATGAACGCAAAACAAAACAAAACGTAACGAGCTACGTATTCGGAACTAATTATGTCCATAGCGTATGTTCGTAACATAATAATAAAGATTATAATAAAACGGGCGGCCATCTTGGATGCGCGCCAACTTTCTATCCCGCCAATTTTAAGAAGGTCTGTAACGTTACCCGTGTTTCTCCTCTCTGACCTATATTCCCATGTAGTCCAGGAGGCGGGGGAGGTCATTACAACTGGCCGTGTTATAGTTCTAAATCGAAATGGCATGTGGAATGAATCCACAGATTATATTCGAGTTTACGTGTTAGAAAATTTTTGAATTTTATCTTTGCTATGTTGTTTATTGTCTATTATGTTGATTAATGATTTCGGAATGTAGAATATTTTATGGTTATTTTTATTAGAAACAACATGTTCATACTAAAAACATTTGTTAGATAATTTAAATTTGTGTGCATAGTAAATTATCGAAAAAATGCTTACAGTTAGCTAGATTATCAAATAATATACAGCCTATCTTCTTTTAAGAATATAAATTTTATCATTAACATAAATTTATAAGAAGTCTGATAACTAATTAACCGTAGCAAAAGCATCCAAAGTAATTTTGCATATCTAAAATTTGTTTAAAATGATTTCTTTTAATGAAATACATGATCTTAGAATGTTTCAGATTAGAAGATAAATCGTTTGTCAGTATTTAAGCATAATTAATTGAATGCAAAACCAGTTCCGTCTTTAGTCCTAAAGTGTTTTTTCTTTATGCACATAAATTACAGAGCTATGCCGTCTATTACTTCCTTCCTAATAAACTTGATTTTGTTAGGTTAAAAAAGTGTTGCCACTCTCGCAATTCGATCAGTGTTGCGACATCAAAATAATACAAGCCGTAAAGCATATGCAAATATATCGGATATCTAGTTCTAAATCTCGTGTTCCCGCACCGGTTCGTTAGGTAATCGACGTTGATACCACTTGATTTCATTACGAGAGAATATAATAATGGAATATATTTCTTAGACTTTGATGCCTTGTTGGTCTAAACTGAATTGACTATATGTAGATCGGAAGGTATTTAGAACGATTTAAGCTTTAAATACCACCCCTACCCAAGGTATATTCTACTGACAATTTTTCTCTTCTTATTTTTTTAGTTTGATGGCTTGCCATCAAAGATGGATTCTGCCAATGTCACTTGGAAAATTTTTCTCACAGATAATCTTAATATTAGTCCGAAATTTGTCATTGACTTGACATGACTAGACGTGCAATGGTTGGTGCGTTGGTCTTATATTTACGGTGGTCAACTGCTTTCCTGAAAGTTAACTCCCGGCTTAAAACCTTCAAGACCCAAAAAATATCTAGGTCTCCTTCTAGTCTGATGAAGCCTATGCAAAAATATCAGATATCCAGTTCTAAGTCTCGTGTTCCCGCACCGGTTCGTTACGAGAGAATATAATAATGGAATGTATTTCTTAGACTTTAATGCCTTGTTGGTCTGAGCTGAACTGACTATAGATCGAAAGGTATTTAGAACGACTTAAACTTTAAATGCCAAGCAAATCCGTGGAAGATTATATTGACACTTTTTCTCACCGATAATTTTAATATCACTCTGAAATTTGACATTGACTTGACATGACTAGACGTGCTAGGGTGGTCTTATATTTACGGTGGTCAACTGCGTTCCTGAAAGTTAACTCCCGGCTTCAAACTATCCAAGCCCAAAAATATCTAGGACTCCTTCTCGTCTGATGAAGCCTATGCAAAAGTATGAGACATCTAGTTCTAAGAATCGTGTTTCTGCACCGGTTCGTTAGGTAATCGACGTTGATACCACTTGATTTCATTACGAGAGAATATAATAGTGGAATGTAATTCTTAGACTTTGATGCCTTGTTGGTCTGAGCTGATCTGACTATAGATCGAAAGACATTTAGAACAATTTAAGGTGTAAATGCCACGCATACTCGTGGCATATGTACCGTGTCTTAACCGTGCAGTGACGGGTTAGAATACGTCACAACATCAGGTGAACCGCATGCTCCGCTCGCCTGCTTTATCATAAAAAAATATTCTATTGACACTTTTTCTCACACATAATCTTAATATCAGTCCGAAATTTGTCTTTGCTTGACATGACTAGACGTGTAAGAGTGGTCTTAAGTTTACGGTGGTCAACTGCTTTCCTGAAAGTGCAGAAATCTCGTGTCTCCTCACCGGTTCGTTAGGTAATCGAAGTTGATACCGCTTGGAATGTATTTCTTAGAGTTTAGAAATTGATGCCTGGATAGTCTATCGTCTAATTCAAAATATCGCGTTTTATACTAAGTAAATAGACCTGACTATAGGTTTGGTATTAAGCCAAGCCAAAAACCAAAAAATAATTATCATAAAGCCAATGCAAGAATATTGGACGTCTAATTCAAAATATCGCGTTCTCGCATCGGTTCGTTAGGTAATCGATGTTGATACCACTTGACTGCATTACGGGAATATTTGTTGAAGGAGACTAATACTTCATTGTATTGCTTAGACGCTTGATGCCTGGGTGGCTTCATCTACAATAAAATTATAAAGAGAAAACCTTTGTTTGTTTGTTATGAATAGGCTCAAAAAGACCGATTTTAAAAATTATTTCACCATTCGAAAGCTATATTATCTGCGAATGTTATGTTATGTTATTCGTAGATAATGTAGCTATGCTATATTTTATAGGGTAAACACAGGTATGCTACAGGAACGGCCGCGCGGATCAGATAGTACAAAATATATCTGAATATTCAGAGGTCTAAAGAGGTATTATAAGCTTTATATTACACGTCAGATATTATAATATGAGAATTTTTGTAACGTCTACATTTAGGAACGTTCAGACAAGTAGGGCTCGTTTTAAGTCTGGAGGAAACTGCTTTCCTAAAACTTGACCGAAATTTGGAGCGCTTTACAAGAACTGAAAAACAGTGATGTTAGTAGTCTCGTCCATGTCTTAATTGCGCTCTATGGTCTAAAGATGGTCTGTCTGTCTCTTCTTCACTCCTAAACGACTAAACCAATTAGAATGTAATTTTGTACAGAGGTTATTTGAAACCCGAGAATGGACATAGGATAATTATTATCCCAGAAATACCACGAAAAGGGAGATAAGTGCGGACTAGTAACTGATAAAATCGATATTGAGAAGTAATAATACACGCTTTTGTATATGACTAGAATCAAATTTTCAGTCTTTTATTAATTGCAAGTACCTTGAATGAATATACGTAATTAATTTAAATTATTACTCTCGAAGGAAAGTTTCCCTTCGCTCTAGCTGCAACAGTATTACAAACTTTGATTAGCTCAGAATTGTTTCATACTAAATTTAATTCCTAGTCTGAAGTTACGTGCGAACTTATCTTTGTTTTAGTATTACAGTGCGACTCTTTTATTAATAGCTCCATCTAACCTTTATTGACCGAGTGAAGCGAGGTCTCAGAGTCGAGATGGCCGGGTGGTTGTATGTAACTATGAGAAACTTTAACCGAAGATAACTTGAGTGTCGTTTATCCGATTTTGATGAATTTTCATAGGTGAATTGGTTAGATAAAGGGAAATGTCGAGTTCGAAGATGAGCGAAATCGGTGGGGGGGTAATGAAGATAGGGGGAGGGGGAGAATTAGGCGATTTTCACATGAATATAGCCGAGTGTCGTATCAAATGAAATGTCTTAATGTATACATTACAACGCGAGGTCTAGCTTGGGGCGAGCAGCAAGTTTACTTAGAGTCGAGATAACACAGGCAATTGTATGTTGTATGTAAGTATAAAAAACTTTGTCCGAAGATAACTTGAGTATTAATTATCCAATCTTGATTAAAGACATAAGAAAATGTCGAGTTCGAAGATGAGCGAAATCGGTAGGGGGTAACGAAGATAAGGGTCAAATAGGTCTCAAATACTAACCTTAATATTTGTATATGTTCCCAAATTGTACAAATTATATTAATACATGCATTGCTAATTAAAAACATTTTTAAACTTCAATTTTATAATTGGGAAATTCATCGCTCATGCGTTTGTCCTCTTCACCGCATATTCAAAGTAAATTTGTCGAAACTAGGTCATGAATAGCAATTTGTTTTCATTATGGGGCATGGGGTGAAGGTCAGTTGCAACATTGTTGGATCCAATCATAATAGGATTACGTAACGGAGGAATTATGCGTAGTTTGTTGTACTTTCTTCTGACTGTCGAGATTCCCGAGCGAGTGTATGTTTGTATGTTTATGTGTTTGTACGTAAGTAAGAAAAGATTGTCCGACGATATTTGGAGTATCGCTAATGCTACCTTGATAAAATTTTGTAAACGATTAGTAAAGGCAAAAGATAATGTTATGTTCGGTTAATGTTATTCATTACTTTTTAAAGTGGGGAAGTTGGTTTCATTTTTTGGTAAAAAGTTATTATTAATTTACTTTTGCGCGAGCGACGCCGCGAGCTGAAACTTGAATATACACTTAACTACACGTGCCGGGAGGCCTGTATTCCCATCCCGTCCCCGTACTCCTGCTGCTTTCCGAACTTCCTATGAGCAATCCTCTCCTTATGACCTCCCCACAGATCACCGGCTTTCCCTTTCCTTCAAGCTGGCAAGGCACACACTCTGATGTTGAAGATGTTCATGGGCTGCGGTCAGTCACTTAACATCAGGTGAACCGCATGCCCCGCTTGCCTGTTATAACATAAAAAAAATATATATATATCGAAGACTATATTACGCTACAGGAGTGCAACCGTGTAGAACATTATTATAGCGACCTTGGCAATGAACTAATGCGCCAATTGTTGTGCCAATATAATAGGAATGCACGTGGAGTGTTCCTATCAATGTCTTGTACTAGTCTTGACATTCTTTGCGTTTTTAAAATGCTGAATACACTTACTTACGGTAATTGTGAAATTAGTTGAAATGTTGAAATAATTTTTGGTTTTTATGATTTTAGTTTTAGTGATTAATCAAAGATTTACAACTTACGAATACTTTATTTAAAATATGACAAAGCTGTATCAAAAACAGAAAGTATTGACAAATAGTATTTTCTTCAAAGATTGCAAAAGGATTGTAATAGATTATAATTTATCGAAATTTAATTGCGTCTTTGATATTCTAGAATGTTCTAGGTCCAAGAATATAATTCTATAATATTCTAATATATACTTACTTTACTAATATTATAAATGCGAATGTAATTCTATCTATACGTGTGTCTGTCTGTCACACTGCTTTTTACGCTTCAACCACTAAACCGATTCGAATAAGATTTTATACAAATATAGTTTCAAGCCCGAGAAAGGACGTAGGATAGTTTGAACCCGGATCCCTCGGGAACGGGAGATATGCGCGAGTGAAACCATAAAATTTTAATTAAGTATTATATCTCTTGTTTATGTCAGGGCCATTTCACAATTGCATCATACATGATAACAAGTTTCTTCTTGTTTAATTGTTGTTTGAATGTTTTATTTCCTTTCTGGTTTCTGTTTTTTTGATTTGTCTTGTTTCTTCTGTGATTATATTGTTATGAATGTTTTTTATAATAATTGTATTGTATTCTATACCGTGTTTTTATCAACTGTTGCGTATGCCTAATAAAATGAATGAATAAATTTAATTTAACAGAGTGTGGCCTAATTCCTACAGAGCTATAATATATAGCAATATATTGCTCTATTTAATACGCCGGTCGCTATAAAGAAGATATTTTATAAGATACGGTAGCTGGCGGACGTAGTTATCTGCCGGAAATTGTCAATTGAGCTATTTTACGAGTTTTCATTTCGCGCCGTTTTTCATGTAAATTGTGTGTTTGTTGCTATGTGTATGATTTTATGTGTATTTAGTTATGGTACGGGAAACACTAATTAAAATCTAGATTTTAATTGGATACCTTTTATGAATTAAATTAAAAATTGGAAATAATAATTGAATTAAAAAAGATTATATCTTAATATATAAAAAATACGCCTCACAGTGTTTGTTCGTGATGGACTTCTAAAATACTTAACCGATTTTAAGCAAATTTTAGACACCGGTGCAGGTTGATCCAACTTGAAAGATAGGATAGTAGTTTATGCGTGCGAAGCCGCGGGCGGAAATCTAGTAAGATATTTTTATTAGATAATATAAAATTGATAATGAGGTTGTATTTTGTATTAATTAAAATAAAATTTGCATAATTTTTATTTTTCATAAAATTATTAGTAAATTCGTATTATCTACCACAAATATACCGTCTTCCGTTCACTTTAAACAGCTTATCTAGAATACATTAAGAACTCATTAAAATAATTAAATAATTACGTCAAAATATTTCAAGAGCAGCGTGGACCTCGGGCTCGTGCGCGTTGTCGCACGTCACGATTCGCATGACAGCTTTATTGGTTCATGCCGGACATTCTCGTACGATGCAGCGCTAGTTATAGATCATTGCCACGTGTTGTGTGTCTATGAATATGCTAATTATTTTTGGATGATTTTAGTAGCGGATTAATTATTTACGTACATTGAATTTTTATCATTGTACGAAATAAATTTTGTTTCAATCAATCAATTGACAAACGAAAGTTTTAATATAATATTTCTGTTCCTGTTAACATAACGGGTAAATAAAACTGGATATATTTTGAACCATTATGAGCCTTCATATAATTAAAAGATTTTAAAAATAGAATTAAAAATATAGATTTCCTTTATGGAGAAGAAAGTGATATTATCAGTTATCTCTGTATTTTATTATGAAACCAAAACAAATAATAATATATTTAAGAAAGTCATTCATTATTTTGTTTAAATTTTTTACATTCATTTTATTAAGTAAGACGAATCATCCACTTAAAACAAGCTATAAATTAGGTTGTTTACAATGTAAACGCAATCGCACCGAAATAAATCGAGCAGTAACAGGCTGATTTACACACAATAAACAATTGTGTAATGGGAACATGCGCTGAAATTGGCATCTGATCAAATCAAAACATGGGAAATCAAAACAAAACACTGTGAATTGTCTTATTACTTTCTTCCTATTTACCCGTGTGGCGGGTTAGAATACGTGTATCGCCACCCTATTTCTACCCGTGGGTGTCTGAGGCGACAGAGGGTAATTCTGCTGCAAAACATCTTCAGCAATAAAAGAGTGGGAGCCGAGCATTGCACGATTGGGCCAAGCTCGCATCAGTGTATGTACCACCCCCCAGCAGAAGACCGGCGTGAAGCAGTATTGCACTGTGTTTCGTATGGTGTGAGGGTGCCCGGAGGCTTGTATCCCATTCCTCTCCCATACTCTTCAACTCCTCTCCCAATTTCCTATACCTAATTCTCTCCTTATCTCTCCCATCTCTCTTCCTTCAAGCCGGCTAGACTGAGACACTTTATGTTGTAGATGTTCATGGGCTGCGGTCTGTCGCTTAACATCAGGTGAACCGCATGCACCGCTTACCTGCTAAAGCATAAAAAATATATACAAATATATCGATTATTAATTATCTACTTGAAAATCGATTTATAAGATAAAATAACCATTTTAAACAGTTAAACATTAATGTTGTTTTGAAATGAAACATCTTATATGTTTGAAACATAATCTCTTGTGCATTAAACGAATAGATAATTAAGATAACGCAATCACGCCACTTAAAAACAATGATAAATTGTATGCATCTTCCGTAGGTCAAGGATTGTGAATTTTATTGATAAGTTTAGCTGTTGATAAAATATTATCGAAATTGATTGATTAAATGTTTTAAAATTGTTTAATAATTAATGTTATGATTTATTATTTTTCGTTAACCTTATTTAAATGAATTTGATAAGATTTGTATGTTATTAATATTGAATGCATCGGGTTAGTGTAACTGTTACCAGTCAAACCCAATTTTAGGATAAACTAGTTTTGCCTAGGCTACACTAGTTCGTCCTAAGTCCGATAGGATAATTAATTGAAGGCAAGCAGTTCGACTTGGATGCGATAGATTAGAAAACTCTTAGCTTTCAGGGTTTTTTTTGCAACTCTTATTGGGTTCAGAGCAATCCGAGTAATTTTATTTTATTTATTTATTTTTATTTTTAATATGAATAAAAACGGGAGAATTAGACCCTTACCCTTGTTTTCATGATACTACTTCAATAATATAATTATAAAATTATACAAATTAATCAAAAATAATAAATATAAAATCACAACATAATGCATATAAATTTACATACAAATGAACTGCGGAAGTACAGTCATTGTGAACCTGAGAACTTATCAGAGCAAGTGCGTCAATTTGTCGTCACTGGGCCATTGGGTCAAACAAGGTTAGCAGAAATACCTCGATAACTGCGAATCTTAATTAATATACACTAATAGTGTAATGAGGAAAGATTTGTTTGTATGGGCTCCGGAACTACAGGATCGATTTGGAAGAAAGAAACATATTTATTTCGATTATGTGTGTCGAAATAAATATTTTTTTACACATATCACATACAACCAAAAATAGAAAGAGACGACCGAAGACGATAAAAAAACACATAAACATTTGGATGAGATTTTGTTCAGAAATTATTTGAAACACCAGGAATGACAAGAAAGTTTTTATCCCTAAAAACCTACAGGATATATACGCGGGTGAAACTACGGAGCTCAGTTATTTACTGAATTATCGGCTATATGATATTAAATAGTGTATCTGTGAGATGGGCTAGTGATTGGACTACAGGTCTCTCGTAGACCTATTTCAGACGCTAGCCATTAACGTACTTACCATGTTTAAATAATACTGTATCATAACAATAAGATTGTTGAAAGGTAATAAATATATTATTGTTACTATTATTGACTACAAGTCACATCCCGCGGTTTCACCCGCGTATCTACCATGTCCGAAATGTTAAAATTATCTTAACCACCTTAATATATTGTTTTGTATTTCATACGCTTTGAATCTTCTTTTATTTTATTAAAATATAATGAATTAATAGTCATTTATTTCTGTTTCAGGTAATTGAAAGAAAAGTTTAAACAAGTTAAAATGGGAGAACAACCAAAGAACGTGTCGGTAATTTCTTAAATTTTTTACACTTTTATTTTCAAATACGTTTAAATATCACGCATCTTTGAAATCCTGATTTAAATTTTCGATTATAAAAAAAAAATATTTTTTTTTACTTTATTTTCATCCTTTATTGCACTTAATAAAAAAATAAAGTTAAAAAAATGCCTTTCTTAAAATATAAGTGTGCAAAAGGCGGTCTTATTGTATTATAAAATAAGTGGGTAATTTCAAATTTCCATTTAAATTTTAAAAAGAGGGCGCAAAAAGTCAAACACTCATGAATATGTCTTGTCTAAATTAGATATACAGTGGCATAGATAGTGTCACCCAGTTTGATAAATTCTTTTGTAAATGTTTAACTAACATTGTTTCAATACTGGTTGCTATCCAGCGACTGAACGTGACATTATCATAAAGTTGACTGCCTCGATTGTCAAGTGGTTGCATCTTTGCCTAAAACCGAGGGGTCGCGGGTTC
Organism: Phoebis sennae; assembly: GCA_001586405.1. Classification (NCBI taxonomy): domain Eukaryota; kingdom Metazoa; phylum Arthropoda; class Insecta; order Lepidoptera; family Pieridae; genus Phoebis; species Phoebis sennae. The sequence goes on from LQNK01000900.1 coordinate 46,902, forward strand.
GATTCCCAGTATTGGTATTTCGGAGTCTATTCCTACTTTCTTACAAATATAACTCTGTGTTTCTTCTTCACGCCTAAACCATTGGACAAATTTGGATGAAATTTTGTACAGAGATTGTTTGAAACCCGAGAAATCCCATCTTATCAAATCAAATTCCCATCCCATTCCTCTCCCTTACTGTTCTACTTCTTTCCCAATTTCCCTCTCCCTATCTATTCCCCTTCCTTCAAACCAACAGGGCATCTGCGACACTTTGCTGTTATAGATGTTCATGGGCTGCGGTCAGTCACTTATCATCACGTGAACTGCATGCTCCGCTTGCCCGCTGTTACATAAAAAAAGGACATAAGATAGCATCTATCCCGGAAAACCACGGGACACAACTAGTTTAATATAGACGTACAAATATTAATATTCATATAATAATATCAGTAAACAATAACACAACACAATTTATGAAAACATAAGATTTATTTTAAATCAACATTCCTGTTTTCAATTACCTATAATTTCATTCAATTATAGTAATCATTTTGAAATTTATAACAAGCAACTCTTTCCAAGTCATAATTATTATTTATTATACAAGTTATAGTTGCAAGTTCTACTTTAATATATTTATGAAATAATGTTAACTAATTTTTTACTAAATCTAAAATGTATTTCAAATATGTGTACCTATCTACACTAATATTATAAAGAGGAAAACTTTTTTCGTTTGTTTGTTTGGTTGTAAAGAATAGGCTCAAAACTACTGGACCAATTTTAAAAATAAACCTAAACGTAATCTACTTGTAACATAAGCTATATTTTATAGGTTATATATGTATATGCTACGGAACATTATGCTACGGAAGCAAAGCCGATAAAAATAGAAGTTTTACGATTCAAAAAATTCTAACTGTTTTAAAAATTAAAACATTCCTGGATCGATAATGACGCATCCTAAGTCACATGAGGTTTTGCGTAAAAATCGTATGAGACAGCTGTAACAAAATTTAAATTAAACTATAAAACGAACATGCCAGCTTCATCCAAAAAGCAATTCGGTGGCTTACCAGCTACCATCGACAACCGTTCCATTCGGATACCACAAGCTATTGTCTTTGGAATTGTTTCCATTCCAATTCTACAACTCTTTGTGTAAACGTAATATGAAGTAATACGAGGTAATATCAAGTAATTGACGTAAAGTTATTATGTTTTGTTCGTGTATTTAAGATCATTGTAAAAGTAATGATTTGTAATAAATTTTAAGTATGTTTTGAATTACTTTTTTTGTTTTTCTATTTCCTTGTTAGTTTTATTTTTTTGTTATATATTTTTATAAAATTGACATATTTTTGCGTATTTCCTTAGGGATAATAAATAATAATATCACAGACATTGTATAGAAGAAATCTTTTTGAACACTGAGTATTGCTTATAACTAATAAATATATTCACTCATTCTATGCTCACACAATATAATATACATAATCTAATATTGAGATTCAAATATTAAATAAACAAACTATTCTTTATTCGCTGGGATTGAACCCACACTCTCGTGTCGCAATAGAGTCGGCATTCGTTCTAGATAAACGTCAACAATCAAATTATAAAACATGTTTCTAAATCCTTCTCTAAAAATATGCCAATACTAGCTTTTGCGCTCTGCTTCGTTCGCATTGAGTTTTGGGTTTATATAATAATTAAAATATCATAATTTCCTTTAAATTCGTTCAATAGTTGTAGCGTGATTGATTCACAAACATCCAAACAAATTTCTCATTTATTTTATAAGGATGATCTGGTATTATTAAATAACAAAATATTGATATTATAATAAGATAAACTTCTTGTCCAAAAATGCGTTAATCATGACACCAGTATATAAAAATTGGTTACATCATCAAACAACAAAAGTGTCACTCAAATCCATTAAATCCTAACTCCAACAAATACATTAGTTGAATCCAATCGGAGGTTTAACAAATCGCCACTAGAAAGTTGTCGTAATAAACACAGAATAATAATAATATACACCTACGTTATTACATCAAGTTTAATTCATAGGCTGATTACCGCTAGACGAACTGGCGCGGCAATGTGATCGGATTTGATATGTTTGATCGTTTGTTCATTAGATTCTTTAATAGGGTTAAGTTATTTGATCAAATGGGTCAGGCTCGCACAGCAAAAGATCAGCGTGAAGCAGTATTGCACTGTGTTTCGTACGGTAAGTGGTGTCCGGAGGCTCACAGTATGGATTGGATCCAGAGGAGGAGGAAGTAGAACAGGATGGGAGAGGAATGATCCCATCATTCATCATCATCATTAACCTTCTCCTTATCCCTTTTCCTCAAGTTAGCAAAGCATCCGCGACTTATTGATGTTGTAGATGTCCATGGGCTGCGATCAGTCACTTAACATTAGGTGAACCGCATGTTCCACTTGCCTGCTGTATTATAAATCAAATCAAAATCTCTAATTATTTGATGTTTAACATTATGATATTTGATCTAATTGATCAATTTGACACCATTGGCATAGTGGATGTGGCAACGGTCTATTTCACCGAGGGTGTGAGTTCGATCCCCACGAGTAAAAAAAATATTATGTGATGAACATTGTAATTGTATACTGTCTGGGTGTTTATGTATCTATACTATAATATTTAAAGGAAAAAGTATGTCTATCAGTTATCTAGTTTCCATAGTACGAGCGTTGCTTATTTTTGGACTAGCTAGTGTTGTAATATTTATTTATTTACGAATCCTATCTCAACAATGAAGACATTAGTTGAATGGAACCAGATCTTAACAAATCACCACTAGAAAGTTGTCCGTCGATAAACACAGATACACCTACGTTATTACATCAAGTTTAATACATAGGCTGATTACTGCTAGACGAACTGGCGCGGCACTGTAACAC
>LQNK01000900.1:51910-92320 GCA_001586405.1 Phoebis sennae
CTGTATAGGTTCTAACATACATCAAATCGATAATTATGTTGTCGTTTTATTCACTTATGCACGCGCCTGTACCAAATCTGAAAAATCTGGTATAATAATACCATACATAATAATATCTAATAAGATAACAAAATATTTCTAATGATATTATTATAAGAACTTCTTGTCCAAAAGTGCGTCAAACATGACACCAAAATATAAAAATTGGTTACATCATCAAACAACAAAAGTGACAAAAAACCCAATCAACATTAACAAAGACATTACTTGAATCCAAAGATCTTAACAAATCGCCACTAGAAAGTTGTCGGAATAAACACAGAATAATAATAATATACACCTACGTTATTACATCAAGTTTAATTCATAGGCTGATTACCGCTAGACGAACTGGCGCGGCACTGTTATTGGATTTGATATGTTTGATCGTTTGTTCATTAGATTCTTTAATAGGGTTAAGTTATTTGATCAATTGGTGAAAGTATCACCCCCAGAAATTGCCATACCCAGCAGAAGAACGGCGTGAAGCAGTATTTCACTGTTTCGTACCGTGAGCGGGTGCCAGAAGGCCTGTATTCCAATCCCATTCCTCTTCTATCCTGTTGTACTCCTCTCCCAATTTCGATCTAATCAATAATTAATCTTCTCCTTAACCCTTTTTCACAAGTTAGCAAAGCATCCGCGACTTATTGATGTTGTAGATGTCCATAGACTGCGGTCAGTCACTTAACATCAGGTGAACCGCATGCTCCGCTTGCCTGCTGAGTCATTAATCAAATCAAATTATTTGATCGTTTAAGATCACGATATTTGATCAAATTGATAAATTTGACCCGATTGGGGTAGTGGATATGGCGACGGTCTATTGCACCGAGGGTGTGAGTTCAATCCCCACGAGTAGAAAATTATTATGTGATGAATATTGTAAATTTCTAGTATCTGGGTATTTATGTATCTATAGTATAATATTTAAAGGAAAAAGTATGTCTATCAGTTATCTTGTTTCCATAGTACGAGCGTTGCTTAGTTTTGGACTAGCTAGTGTTGTAATATTTATTTATTTACGAATTCCATTTCCAACAATGAAGACATTAGTTGAATGGAACCAGATCTTAACAAATCGCCACTAGAAAGTTGTCCGTCGATAAACACAGATACACCTACGTTATTACATCAAGTTTAATACATAGGCTGATTACTGCTAGACGAACTGGCGCGGCACTGTAACACGATTTGATAGGTTTGATCGTTTGTAGTTTGGTTGTTTGGCAATTTGATCGTTTTGGCCGTATATCGAAAACATCGCCTTTTTATAATAATAATAATAAATAATCAAACACTTTATTGTACACAAGAACATAAATGAAAGTATACATAAAACATTTATAAAAATAACGCATACAAATAGGCGGCCTTATCGCTCAGCAGCGATATCTACCAGGCAACCTTAGGATATAGGAAACATCAAGTAACAGAAGAAAGTCCTTAGAAGGAAAGAGGAACCATAGGATGACTTAATCGGTTTGATCGTTTGATGGTTTGATTTTTTGATCTTTTGATGGTTTGATTGTTTGATCGTTTGATTAATGTCATTGGATGAAATTGCTTACATTCTAGGATGTACTTGTCGGACGTATTTCCGTTCATGGATTTGCGACGTTTAAATTCGGGGTCCATATAACAATAAAAAGTGTCCTATCATCTAATCCAGTTATATCCAGTTAACCTATCTGTTTAAAAAATTTCATCAAAATATGTTTAGTAGTTGCGACATGATTGACACATCCAAACTTTCGCTTTTATAATATTGCTAGGATAATTCGATAATTGTTGGTGATGATAGTAATAGGCCACTATTTTCTGTAATTATGCTGTGTAGGAGCACGTAAAAATTTCTATTCGATGTTTGTTGTTGACATCGATAACCCATAACATGACAGAAAATCACGTATAACGTATTTGTTCGCGTTTATAAAAAACACGTTTTAGGCTGATTTTTAGGGTACCGCAGGTAAAAGTTAAAAACGAAACTGTATTACTAAGCTCCATCCGTCTATCTGTCGCCAGGCTGTATATCATAAACCTTGATCGCTAGAAAGCTGAACTTTCAGAGTTTTTGTTTTACATCAAAAAAAATACGAATTTCGATTTTAGACGGTACTGAACCCATAGTGCGTGAGTCTGACTGGCACTCGGTTTTTTTAATCCACCGTCAGATGGAGGCAATTTCGCCAAGTATCAAAACATTTCAGTCCAATTTCACGCATGGCCGTTGCGACAGAACCATTGAGAACACGCGTGGGCGACCGCGCTGATTCTCAACATTCACCCATTGATGCCGAAATCGACTCACCTGTCACACAATAAGAGTCAATTTCGCTTGTACAATTCCCTGTTTACGGTGAGACTTTTATTTGAACTGTTAATTGTTTTGTTTTACTTTCGATTTGTTTGCTAATTGTTTTGATGTACGTTACTGGTTTGTAAACTTGTGTGTGACGAATGTGGTATGTATGTCGGTGACATAAATTTTATTTGTCATAAGAAATTTAAAATACGTAGTTTTTTCATAAAGATGTAATGAACTACGTAAAAGGCAGAAGATCTTTTACTGTTTTGCCTCAATTTATATCAATAGTCTACATTAATATTATAAAGAGGAAGTGAGTTTTTATTTGTTTCTTTGAATTTAATTGGTCCCAAAAATAATGGATCGATTTCAAAAATCTTTTACCATTCGATACCATACCATTATTCCTGATGAACATAGGCTTACACCATTATGCTACAGAACCGAAGCCGCGCGGAAGAGCTCGTATAAAATAAAGTAGACACACACCCACTTCAATAATTCGAGGGCTTATTTATTCCTTCCTCCCATCACTTGAAGTAGCAAAAACTCCTATAATTTTAGTGAAGCTGTTTATGGGAGAATAATCACTTGACACAGGATATCTCACTTCCTATGCTTGAACTGTTATAAAAATGCAATGCAAAATTATCTACCCTTCGTTTCCAAATATAACTTGTCCCTTATGGATTGGTTCCTATAAACGACGGAACGTCATAGTATAACATACGAATTGGTTTCATTATCGAGGAACCACGTTTTGGTAGTAATGATATTTAACGCTACTATATTATAGATACGCTTTAGTCTTACGCCTAGTCGAATATTGTATTATCCGTAAGTAAAAAAACTCGTTTTATTTGTATAGGAACAGGGGATAAAAAGGTACTAGATAAACCATATGTTTAAACTAATGGGAATCCACAAGAATGGCGCCTTAAGATTAGGAAAGCCGACCCCGTATGACGGGAAGAGGCGAGGACAAAGAAAAATGGGAATCCACAAAAAGTTGCTTTAAAATACTGCTTACCGAGTTACAAAACCAACCTTAGTCGCTCAACAAAACTAAATTTTCTATATCTAACTTTATAGATATCTATATATTATATATTATATAATTATATATTATATATAGGTCCTTTTCTTATTCTTGCTTATTCATCATCATCATATATAATATTTTAATATTTATGTCCATTATCCACACTATATTTTACTGTATTCATTTACTGTATTAATTTTAATTAATTATTTATATATTATGGTATGTAAATCTATCTATTTATTATCTCTCCAATCGTTACTATGCCATTGGGAGCTGCTGAAAATCAGCGCTGCGACTAATGTTAGGAGCAGCATACGCTGAGCAGTTTCCCTTTCAACGCCACACTGCTACTTGTTTGTTATTAAGTTATTATTTGTGTCTTATTCTGTGTGGTTCTTGAATAAATCTTTCTTTCTTTCAAAATCATCGAGAGCCATATCATCTTTAAAATAAGCAATAGCAACAGAATTCTCTTCATATGAACTATGCACGTGGAACGAAGCTAAGATTACCATGCACCCATAGTGTGATACTAAGATATCATTATCCACAACCAGTACACTTAGGTACCGTTATCCGTTTGCCATAGACAATCTGTAAACTCAGCCATAGATAATCTAACTCAACAACGAAATCTATGGTTATTATCATAGATCTGAATTATAGAGACCAATCACAGTAAAATATTTTTTTTGAATGTTTTGACGAACACTTTTCAATCTATTTTAAAGGATTTGTATATGCGCATACGAAATAGCTTAAAGTGGAAGTGTAATGTTAATAAATGTTAAAAAATATCAATAATTATCAAGTTTAAGATTATATTAAAAATTTGTATTAAGAATACCACGAGTGTGGTGAAAAGTTTAATTAGGAAATACTAAATTTTCATCATCATCATGGCTTTTACGTCTATTTCAGACGATGTTCCGACGTGTCTGTTACAGCTCTTTTGATGGCTATATAACCCTACCCTTCAACTCAAAAGTGCTCAAAATAATCGATAACCCTGCGATGGAGGTAGTACGATAGTATCTGTGCTGATTCAAATTGTATGATAAATGATAATATAACTTGAATCAGCACAAAATAAAAGGGTTTTATACACGTGACCAATTTGCACTTAAAACAGCGTAATGTTAATAAGCACGATCAACAAGATCCCCTATCAATCTATAACAGAAAAGCTGATTACAGTGCTTCTTAGGCAATACATGATAAAACATAAAAAAATACAAAAGTCAGTGCTGTATGAAAGACAACTTTTAATGCAATAGTATCCGAAAAGATATCAATAAAAACAACACAAATGACTGAGTTTGTGTTATGTGCTGCAACAATCATTAAAATTATTAAACACACAATGTATGAGGTCCAGCATAATATGCTGAATTAGGTCCCTTTTGGCATGTAGTATGACACATCAGTGTTACTATGTTTTTATCTGTGTTATCACAAATGTATTGTTTCATATCTTTAGGTCAAATAAATGGCTTTTCTATCCTTTTTCTTTTTATATAAATAGGCCTTAACACAATAAATTAAACACGGAAATAGTTAGCAGTAGGGGTGAAGATTAATGATCAATACGCTTCCAAGTGCATCGACATTATGGAAGATAGCTCGGTTTATAGCAATAAAAATTGTAATTCTTTATAGCGGCTGAGGGCCTTTTAATATATTATATCTTTATCGCCTTGGGCCTTTTTCCCTTTTTGGAATAGTATGCGTATTTCTCTATATTAACATTCATTACTTATCTATATTAAAGGCTTCATTAATTATCAGAGTTTAGTATCAATGTTTTATGGTACACCAGAAAAATAATTATTAGACTTTATCATCAGTGTTATTACCGAAGCAACAATATTTTTTTTTTGATACGGGATGGCGGATAAAAGTACTTGAAAGTGTATCTATGGAACACCACTTTATCAATGGTTAAAGACCCTATATGGTGTCACATATTCACATCCTACTTGATAATATAAAAGGAAAGAATGGATAAACACATCTTTACTAAAAGGAAGTTTTTTATATAAAATTAAGAATGAAGGATATGTATTAAATATAATATGTATCGTTTAATTATTAACTGTCAAAGTTAAAAACCAAAAAAATGGAACCAACCTATTCTACTCCTCTCCCAATTTTCCATCATTAATCCTCTATTTACCAGCTCCCCTTCCTTCAAGCCTGCAAGGCATCTACGATACTTTGATATTGTAGATATTCATAGGCTGCGGTCAATCACTTAACATCAGGTGAACCGCATGCCCCGTATGCCTGCTATCTATACATATAATAAAACAGTAACCGAACCATTTCTGTACATTGAATATTTTTCAAAAAGAATAATTGGTATGCAATATGTATGTTATATAGATACCAAATCCAAGGTTAGAATTTTTTTTTCTGTTTGTCTGTTTGTCTGTTTATCTGTTTGTCTGTTTGTCTGTTTGTCTGTTTATCTGTTTGTATGTGCGTCAATCACGTAATAACCACTGGGCAGATTTTGATAAAATTTCAGATGCTGATAGACTAATATTAGGTGCAACTTATAGGCTACATTTTATTTGAAAAAAATATTTTTAGGGGTGCCTTGCCATTCATGCAAACGGAGGGTGAAAAAATAAATTCGCGAATACATCATTAAATGAGATGTCATTGGATAGGTTTTTAAAAATGAAATAGAGGTTTCTAAATGCGTTCTTTGTTAAAATCAATATTTTTTGAGATATATGATTATAAAGTCGTGAAAAAGGCATACCACGTGGCAATGTGAGATTTTAGTTGAATTGCGGACATTATTATACTCTTAACGCAGAGATTAAGACGTTAAAAGACACTCATTAAATTCCCAAAAACCTTTGGGTAGATTATTAAAAATGAAATGAAGGTTTCTAAATAGGTTTATTGTTAAAATAAATATTTTTCGAGATATACGCTTATGAAGTCGTGAAAATCTCTTACCACGAGACAGTGTAAGATATTGGCTGAGTTGCGGAGATTCCTTTTTATACTCATATCATATAGATTTAGACGTTAAAAACACTTAAAAAATTCTCAAATACTTCCAAAAAGGACTAACTTCCCGTCAGCGGCTTCACCCGCGTAGACTACGATTTTCTGTACTTTGTAGAGGCGCGCGCACTGTGAGATTTTAGTCAAACCTATTTCCATAGAAAATTATAAAAAGACTATAGACATGCTCATATCTTAGCGATCTTGCGACCGTAATTTATTTAAACTTTTGTTGCGCGCCTCTACAAAATACAGAAATTAGTAGTCCACGCGTGCAAAGCCGCGGGCGGAAAGCTAGTTATATATAAAATAATCTTTAGGTACATTAGAAAAAACTTATTGACTATCAGAAAAGAGTTGAATATATCTTTTACAATCGTTTAAAAGTGGCTAAACGATTTTTGATGAAAATTTAGTATGACGTTAGTTCACAATGTTTAAACAGCTTTTTATAATCTACACAAACAAGTCGTGGACGGAAGCTAGTGTAATGTAAATACAAAGTAATCACTCCATGTCTTAAATGCATTTCACACTCGCATACAAATTAGTGTATTAAAAATAATTATACCTGATATGAATATTCCCATCAGATCCCATTTAAACATTATATTCAAATGTTATCAGGTTGGCTATTAACACTCTATAGTTGGTTTTTACTGTATCGGAACGAGTTACTAATGCTTTTTATGATGCGTTTTATATCAACTATTTTTAATTAGTTGACCAATTTATGTAGGAAAATATTTCTCCAAAATAACTTTTATTTAGTGCGATTGGTATTTTTAAAAGTGAATAAAAATTAAATATTAAAATTAAAATAAATTAAAATTAAAAAAGCACGTTAGATTTTAAGTTTTCTTTATATGAATACCATTATACTATACAATTATTGCGTAGAGTAATATGCAAGAAATACCCTATAATTTTCTTTTTGAATAAAATAACAAAAAGATTATAATAATTTAATTGACTGCAAGGTGTATTAAGAACTATAAAGCTTCTTACAATGTATACAGACATTTTTAATTACACCTTTAAACATTCACATTAAAATGAAACTAAAAGTAACATCGTTAAAACGTAGCCATGACGACATTTATCGTTACGACAATATTACAACGATCCTAACAATTTTTGCCATAATGTAAACACTGCTCTATTGCCATGGACATAAGATCTATTATTGTTTGTCTGAACTGTTCATTCATACAAGGTGCTAGGCTCAATACCATTTGACACTCTATTTCTAAATGCAATAAAATCTATTATTGATTGACATAGTTTCCTATGACAGGGGATTCCAATCTTTATATGCCAAGGCATAAGGCCAAGGCCTTACCAGCCCTTCGAGGATGGTATTATTCTTCCAACGAAAAGGGGGTTCTCTACCAGCTCGAATTATTGGTTCAGCCTCATGGATTTTTGTCAGGAAGTTGCATAGATGTTAAGTAGCTTTCTTTCTTTCCCTTATCAAACGATAGCTGGTTTCGATGGCTTGCGGTAAATGCTCAGGTGAACTACTCTATTGACCCTGTGATAAATAAGAAGGTAAAGCTTTGGAAGTCATACTCTACACAGCCATGAGTAGCTTTTGGTCTCGAGAGAGTATTAATACTACCACCCCATCCTCGTGTCTTCCACGTGATTATAAGATGAAACTAAAACATATTATAAATGTTTTTTATGCCGTTCGGATGAAAAATCGCACTATTTTCTCAAATTTGAGGTAAATCGATTTAGATTAATGATAGGAAATTGGGAAAGGAGTAGCACAGAATGGGAATACAAGCCTCCCGGCCCCCGCTCACCTTACGAAACACAGTGCAATACTGCTTCACGCCGATCTTCTGCTGGGGTGGTAATTACACCGGTGCGAGCTTAGCTCAATTGTGCAATGCTCGGCTCCCACACTTTTAAAAGTGTTACACCGTCCCTGAATATGGTTCTATTTAATTTTTATTTACACTTTGGGAACCACTGCCTACATGAGGTGCGTACAGTTTTATGTTTGCAGTGTTATCAATAATTACAATGCGTCAGGTCAATGCTCGTAAATGCATATTTGTTATGAAAGTATTTTTATGGGCAGACAGTACTTTCGTTATGATTGATAGATAAGCCAGTCATTTTAAATGAATAACTCTGTAAGTTAATACTTTCCTTGTAGGTATGGGTAATTAACTCCGATGAAATCTTTTTTATTTCTTTTGAATAAAATACGTAAAAAATACTTAACAAAAACATGTATAGAAATTACTTAGTCTATCTAAGGACAGTCTATCAATAACTACGTTGTGATTAAACCTTACTTATGCTATAAATGCGAAAGTATCTTTGTCTGTCTATATGTATGTTTGTCTCTTCTTCACCTTAACCACTGAATAGATTTGAATGAAATTGTATACAAAAGTTGATTAATAGAAAGGACCTAGGTTATTATTCTGGAAATCTCACGGGAACGGGAAATATAGGCGGGTGAAAATAAATCCCGTTTTAAATCCGTTAAAAAGTTGATAAATTCTTCGTATGTATTCGTGTTAAATCACAATTCTTGTGAAGACCAACACAATAAAGAAATTGAATGGATTCCTAAATTTATTTAGCAACAGTCGAGAATAAAATAGAATGGCCTTGATATAAAAACGTCCAGTAACAATAATTTATTTTATTGTTTGTTTGTTTATTTGTCATGTATTAAACTGTTCTTACGATTCTGATGAAATGTGCATGCGTTGTTCTCAAGGTTATTAATTAATTTTAGACTAATACATATGGTGATATTATATAGAAATAAACTGAATATAATAGAACAAACAAAGAAAACAAAGAAAAAAAAACAAAAACATAGTTTAATATTAATCTAGACATATGATAAAACTGTATAAATGAAAATTCTGTACATCAAATATATTTCAAAAATAAGTAGGGGGTTGAGGAGGGGGTTACATCGATAAAGAACCCAAAAATGCGCTCAGATATTTTTCGTCCGTCTGTCTGTATGTTTGTGCGCGCATCACACGAAAACTACCATAATATTTTATCTTCTATTAACTTAAAATCTACTGTGTATAAATGTTTAATACCGGAATTCGTACGAGATCACAAGTTACGCAGGTAAAACTGCGGGGCTAGTACAGAATAAAAAACTTAATTCAGGAACAGGAAGCTATTAATGGTATAGGTTACTAAAATAAATTGAAAAACTTCGAGTTATCACGTACTTGCTTCATATCCATCATAATCGATACAGCCGATACCGAGAGCCAAACAGACGAACAATAGCTACTAGGGTGATGAAGAGTCTATTGTTCCTTTGTGGGATAAGTGATTATGACCCGCCCTTGATGTAAGGGTTCCTTCCCACCCCCACTTATATTGAGGATCGGGTATCAAAGAATATCGATTTGTATACAAATTTTTTTCCCTAGGGTCATCATTATAAAGAAAATAAGGTTTCGTATAAGAAAACACAGATATTTATTTATTTAGGGTATTAACAGACCTCACATACAACATTGCTTAAACAAATACAAAAGAAACAATATTCTTATGTAAGACCCTATTATTGATGTACAATATTATACTGATCTATTAAATAAGTAAATAAATTAATAAATCATTTATTTCCTATCAGTACAATATTTTACATAGATAAATTATGTCGCCTAGGTTCTTGAGATAGTATTAACTATTATTTTTTTATTAAATAATTAAATATATGATTATTTTACTGTAAACATTGACCTTAATTAAATAATATGCAGTTTGAAAATGCAAACAGACTTTAAAAATGCGGTAAACTTTATACTTCATTGATATCATGAATGGACTTTCAAATTAATTCATAAAACTAAGTAAAGTAGTAACCCATCCTTTAATACACTATTTGGAAAGGCTTTAATTTTTTTTTGTCTGTAACGTTGCCTCCGTTTGGAAAAAAGATTTTAACGAAATTCATTTGCAATTAAACCAGTGGTTTACACAAGCTGCTTACGTACACTTATTCATGTTATATAATATAAATATTCATCCTGAATCACTCTTTTCATAAAAAATAGTATCAAAATGCGTTGAGCAGTTTTAAAAATCTCAGCCTATGTAAGAACGGACAACGGGAAGCTTTTTTATATTATATGTAGTGATAAACTATCATCCCAAGAAAGTCTTGTCATTATTTGAATAATAAATATTAGCAGAATTTCAAAAATAATAAATAATGTCTCCCGGACCGACAGCTGTTTTGGTGGCCAATTTCAACAGAGATCAGCCAGGTACCCAGAAGATATTATAGTGCATAAGTATGTGCGTAAACACAGGTGCACTCTCTATTCCTTCACTCTCATAATCCGATGGGACGGCAGACCGACACGACCGGAGAGAGTTCAGCCGCAGGACTGACGGCTTTACGTGTTCTCTGAGGCACCGGGGTGTTCCAGCACAACCAACTTCCAGACTTAGGGCTGCTTTTGAGACTTTTTGTTAAAAAAATCTCAATAACATTTTTTTGACACCACCCGGGAATTGAACCCGAGATCTCTCGATCTGTTAAAAATGCAAGCAATAGACCAAAGAGGCAGTCATATGATATTCACTACGCAAGAAATTATATTACCCAAGTTTTTCCCACTATGGAACTAGTAACACGTAGGTTACCTATAGCGAATTGATAATACCTTTTATGATGCGTCAATCAGGTCTGATGGATGTCTCCAAGACCAGTTTTAGCAAATTGCTTTTTAAATTTCATATCTCTATTTATAGAAAATGCTTTAAAACAAGATAGTCTGGAACGAGTTGAGATTTTTTTGTGGAGTGTATTTTTACACTTAAGCGTTGTAGGTTTATGATTTATTTACTCATTTCTTTTTGATTTTATGATGGACTAAAGTTCAGAACGAGCTCCAACGGTTGATTACAACGAGTCTTGGTAGAATACAAAATACATATTCCATATGTCCCTATAGAAAAATCTAAGAGTTAAAACGACTGTATGTTTGATAACTACCGTCCAGTAATTGGAATCCGAATGGAAATCATGACTTAATATTTAGGGTCAGGTAAAAGAATATTGAGAACGATCGATGGTGTGGATGAGCGGGTGCCCGAAGGCCTGTTTTCCCATCCCATTCCTCTCCCACCCTCTTCTCTCCTAACTTCTTATAATTAATCCTCTCCTTATCCCCTCCTCTTCCTACAAGACGGCAAGGCATCTGCTACACTCAGATGTTGTAGATGTTCATGGGCTGCGGTCGGTCACTAAACATCAACCGTATACTCCGCTTGCTTGATATACCATAAAAAAATTCACCCGATTACACCAAAAGTTGGATATATACCAGTTACCCAGCACGCTATATTAATTTCCAATGCTATTTTATTTTATTCATTGAAAACAGTTACAGGTTACAGAATAGTTCCTTAAATCTAACTTATATTTAGCATAACATTTAAATTCCGCAACCCAAACATTACTGTACACAACTTTGAAGAAGAAAATCGCTTATGTTATGTTACAAGTTTCAGATTGAGAAATAACACAAAAAAAATGAATTTGTTTATAAATTTCAAAGTACATCAATTTTCTCTTCTCAATTGTGTAATGCTCATATTTACTTTGAGTCGCAGAAATAGTGGAATGTGCCTTGTGATACTGTGGTGCCCGGTCAGCTGATACCTTCTCACAGTCCCATGAGCGGTGACCGAGGATCGCTTTACGGATGTTACGTCACATTTGCTAATGTTTTAAAGGAACTAAAAATTACATTGAATGTTTTGAAGAACGCGTGACAATGTGAAATTGTAATCTAATACTTACTAATGTTATAAATGCGAAAGTTACTCAGTCTGGGTATTGAACCACTGAACCGATTTGGATGAAATTTTGTACAGAGATTGTTTGAAACCTAGGAAAGAACAAAGGATAAATTTTATCCCAGAAATCCCATGGGAATATCCCAACATTAATATAATATGTTGAAATTAAATTTTTAATACAAAATATTGATTAACAAATATGATTGAAAATTTTAAACATGAGCAGAATAAAGATTGCAATTGTTTGAATTTTTATACAATACTTGCCTTTGCCAGCGGCTTCGGTTGCCTAAATTCGGAAAAAAAAATATCCTAAAGGCTATCTGTGTACGAAATTTCATTAAAATTCGTCCTGTTATTGAAGTGTGATTGATACACAATCTTTTACATTTATAATATTAGTAGGAAGTATGAAGTAGGATAGGAAAGTAGGATAAAAACAATACAAACGAATGTTTAGTTCCAATTGTTCAATTTCGTTGTATTTACTATCGAGCCAATTAATCAAGCTCTCCATTAAATCTCTCCTTTGACATTTACACCAGCGAACTAAAGGATTGCCAATTTAACATTTAAATGGCAATCAATCGGGAAAATTCATTCAAATTATTTAGACCCAACCCTAACAAGTTTCAAATTAAATCACTTCTACATTACTTTGAATAGATATCACAAAATAGGTACGGATGTTAAACTCCGTACAAACTGCGTAAGCAACGCACATATTGACACGGTTCATTGATACGAAATGTCAGGTTACCTCGGACCACTTTTGAAAGGAATGACATTTGTTTGGTACGTGAAGTATATACATGAGTTTGACTTTTGTATTCATATGTAGTAGGTCTATAGGTATTATAATAATTAAGCTAATTATAATAATTAAGCTAATTATAATAATTAAGCTAAAATCCAAGCTTTAAAATAGAATTTTGATGAACAAAGTAGTACAATCTTCTTTTGAAAGATTATTTTAGATAAAACATCATTAAAAGTTTTATAAAGAGTAAATTATGATATTTTATTTAACTCTTTTGAATATTAAACTTAAATCTTTTCAATTCAACGTGCAATGGGATATAGTATATTCAAAATTAAATCATTAATCTCAGAATTGACAACCCTATTCAACCTGTACAAAATGCCCATCAGTTTCGCAATCAAAACCGAAGGACTCAGATACAAATCCGTGGGAGTTTTAAACTTCCTTCCCTACACTCTATTCTCAACCTTATTACAACCAGATACGGTCGAAATTGGAATGACAGATGGCGTTTAAGTATATCACTCGGAACCTCAGAAACATGAAGTCCAATTAACAGTTAAGTTTACGATAAGGCAGTTAAGAATAGAAATTGCGACATAGACCATGGTTAAGTTAGAACTGATGGAAAAGCTGTAATTTCAATGTCCATTAGGGTACTTTCGTTATAAGGCGCATTAAGGAATTGAAGGGCAAAGTAACACAAGGCATCTAGGTCAAAGTCAAGGTCAAAGCCAAAGTCAAATATTTATAAGTAAGTAGTTATGAAGACATTAATGTACATGAAGTAACTAATATAGAGAGAGATAAGAAAGGGACGAGACGTGTTATTATACGTGTTATTATAATATTATAGACCCGCCAGTCCTGTGGTCCAGACCGGTCGAGGATCCTCTCTTTTCGCTGGAGGTATACCTCCTCAAGCCGGTATACATCCATTAGGTAAACTGACTATACAAACATACATGCTCAGTTTAAAATTAGCCCATTTTCAGTAAAAGCCGTAAACGTGTTTAAAGTGTACTTAAATTAAAACTGAAAGAATTCCGTTCGCTAACAGATTTTTAACGATTATGTCACAGGCCATCGTAAACGAGTCGTAAAATCAATTCGGGATGCGCCATCTTGAATTTTGTTTATATTTGTTTAACATGTTACGGATCGTAAAAACATTAAAGCGAAAATAATTTGCATGTAAGTAATAAACGATTGTTTTAAATATTTTTAGCATCATTACCTTTGCAAGTGCGTCATTGTCAAGATATACACGGATGGCGCTATCAGTTCAAAATGAATCCATATCGTGTGTGTAATGGGTCTTAAGGTTCGTCTGAATGAATTCGATCAAATAGGAGTAGTTCCTCTTGGAGGCAATTTTAACCCACAGAGTCCATCTATTCTTTTATTTGTATCAATACTAAAGCAGGTCAGTCAAAGATCTAACCACTAGACCAGGGATGGCGAACCAATGGCACGCGTGCCAAAGATGGCACGCAACACAATATTTTGGGCACGTTACCTACCACAAAATTAAATATGCTCTGAACAATTATTTGGCATTTTTTCTTACGCTACCTTTCTATCATACTCTATTCTCGATTTTGACTTAATTGTAATTAATTAATATTTTCTCAAAAATCAGAGAGTAAAAATTTTCCCTGCACTAGACCAACGAGGCGAGATACTAATATACCAGAAACATTTGCCAATATGCCCCTTATGTCCCTATCAACCAGACTAATATAGGCGTACTAAGTCTAAAAAATGTCGTCAAGTAGGCTTGGTAATAGGAAGTCATTGTAACTTGACTCAGCACAGTAAAAACAAGTATTGTTTCATTGGACAACTTTTTGTACGAGCAAACCCTGGGAAATTGATTGTAAATCTAACACTCGATTGCTGTTTAGTATTCTTAAGTGACAATTACTTTTAGTCTACTACTAAGGTAAATAAAAATAACGAATTTATATATCTATGCAAATATAATAAAGACGAAGAATTGAAACATACAAACAAATCTTTCCTTCTTATAATATTAGAATAGAAATACAAAACCCTCTATCTATCAAGGTCAGATAATAATAAACATCATCAGTTATTACTTAAAAGCCTTATTAATTTACTTAACTGTATTGAGTTTATAACTTATAGCATAAGTAGTTTACTTATTAACAATCCACCTTTAAACATTTTACGACGTAACTGGCCGTATTCTAAGTTAACGGGGTAAAGTAATAAAATTTATTTTAAACTGTTAAAGACCTGATTAATGGATCCTACTGTAGTGGTCTAGATCTAACGTTAACGTTTTAGTTTTACTATGTAACATATAAATTACTTTAATGAAAACTAGCTGATCTCCGCAGTTTCACCCGCGTATGTATCCCGTAGGATTTTCGGGATAAAAACTATCCTATGTTTCCTATTCTATCTATTCCTAGGGTTTCAAAGAATCTCTGTACAAAATTTCATCCAAATCGGTCTTGTACTTTCGGCGCCTATCCAATAACAATAAAGAAACAAACACAATTTTTTTCTTTATAATATTAGTATACCTTCAGCATATCACAAAGTAGAGATTCCTAATGCAGGTTTGCACAAGATATTGTGCACAATAGTGCACAATATCTTGTGCAAATATACTTTTTTTGAATACAAAACATGGTGAATTTTAAAAATGAGCTCTCAGGGTCAAATCCCAAATATAAGGAATAGCGAATAATGCTGAAAGGATTTTGACGAAAATAAAAATTGTGTCATTGGATCTTTTTAATCTAAACTAATATTATAAAGAGGAAACCTTTGTATTTTTGTATGTTTGTATCGAATAGGCTCAAAAACTACTGGACTGATTTCAAAATTTCTTTTACCATTATTTAGAGGGATTCTTCCGAATCCGTGTAGGCTATACTTTAACCCGGAAAATAGATAGTATATAATATTATGCTACGGGAGCGAAGCCGGCGGATCAGCTAGTTTATGTAATAAAATAAAAAAATCTGTATTACTACCACGCATTGATAGTACAACTAATTAAATATTTACGTTTTTAGTGTTCACCTTATGTCACCTTATGATCAACATTATGAAAGGCCGGTTTTGTATTTAGCGTTATAAAGGTTCTAAATAGTCTTTAGGTATAAAGCTTATGTTAGGGATGACATACATCGATCAAAAGAAGTAGGACGTGAATATTTCGGTCACACGGTGAATAGCTATTCAGTGGTGCAGTGTTTTGTGAAGTTATAAAAATCGTTTTTGGTAAAAGTATTATTTGAAGCGTAATTTAACACATATTAGCGTAATATTGTATACAATCTTTCAGACCGCCGCTTCACAAGCGTGAACTACATAATTCTGTATTTAAAAACAATTTATTTCGATCGCAGGACCACTGATATACGAGTATTTCATTTCTTAAGTTTTTTTATAATTTTCTATGGAAAAAGAGTTGACCCAAATCTCACAAAATTCTATTTTATTTTTAAAGACCTATCCATTGACATATTATCCTTTGGTTACATTTATGGAAAGCCACAACTAAAATAGCCTGTAAGTTGCACCTAATACTAGTCTATCATCATATAAAATTTTATTAAAATCTGCTCACTGATTTTTAATTGACGCACATACAAACAGATAAACAGACAACCAGAAAAAAATCTAAACAAGGTTTTTCTATATAACATACGTTGCATAGCAAATACTTTTTTAATATTTAATGTACAGAAACGGATTGATTACTGTATTATAAATAACTATACAGATTTATAAGACAATAGTCTATAAGGATCCTTTTAACTACTTTCTTTTTTATACCGTACCTTCATATAGTTTGTTTTTTAACTGTTTATAGCTAATACTTCGTGACACAGCTTGAGATGCGTATCAAGTTGGGCTATAAACATGCGATAGTATCATAGACCTACGTGCATCTAGTGTGGTATTCTAATTAGTTCAACTGCTCTATGGGAACCTTTCTAGTTCCAGTGATGTTCAAATACCATTTAGTGGCTCAAAAAATGAAATGTCTCTTTAATGATAATATTAAGTTTCTCTAGAATTGTTAATTGATAAAAAAATCCGTTTATTGCCTTTACCAATTAAAACTTAATAGTACAATAAAAATACAATCATATCTTTACAAAGAAGTAAGGTAAGGTAAAAGGGCTATATTGATATAAAAATGTGCTTATATAAATATGTGCTTGTAGTGGATTAACTACTAACATGTAATAGTTAATTTAGTAATATTTTGATCAAAAAATGATAAAAAGTAAGATGGAAAATTTGAAATTTATGGATCGAGTAGAGTTGTTGTGCGCTAATAGTTCGACCTAGTTGGTCCACGAATTGGCATAGGACAATGAAGAGTAAGAAGCTTTGGTACATTTATTTGTTTAAATACACTTGTTACAGGACGTAGGGCTGTCCACTTTGAAACTAAAAAGGATTGTAGACTGATTATTTGCGTAGGAAAATAATAAATAATAAACCTATTTACATGATTATTGTATTGAACATTGAACAAATATAACTGTTGATGTAGTGAATGTGTTAAATTTAAGTATTAATGAAATTTGTTAATTTAATTTGAATTTGTAAACCACAAATCGAATTCAAATGGACTAATTTCGATCCCGTAGCATAATGTTATATATATAGCGCACTCGTGGATAAAGTAGCTTTCGAATGTTGAAAGAATTTCTAAATCAGTCCAGTAGTTTTTGCCTATTCAATACAAGCAAACAAACAAAGTTTTCTCCTTTATAATATTAGTGTAGATAAATATTTCTCTAAGTAGGCAACCCTAATCATATAAATACACGTTTTTCTCGGTTTTGATAAATGGTTTCTGCCTAGTTTCTTATCGTTTGAGATGTAGAGATAGGTGTGGGAAGATCCCCTAATTTTCTTGTGCGATTAAGGATTTTGGGGTCATTAAGATATACTGAATGATTAATATTTTTGATCCAGCGAAGCGAAAAGTCAGAGTCGAGATAGCCAAATGAAAGTTTTTAATTTATAAATAACATTTTTTTTATATTACATTAAGAAAAACAGAAATACAAAATATTTCGATTGAATAAAATGCATAGTTTTGTCATTAATTTCACTTTTAGGTAATTTTATTACATGAAAAAATTACTTTATAACAAAATATGACGTCATAATGTATCTATGACTGAAAATTACCTTCAAATTAACAAATTAATGTCAAACCGTAATGACGTAACACCAGTAATGTCAACCATTGACATACACGTTACATCACGGCTGCTTCGCTGGAGGGCCATAGAGATCTTACGCAAGTGTAAATGTTTAGTTAGATACGTTTTAATTTTAATGTCATGTCGTAATGTTTATATTTAGAATGACATTCTCCAATCTCCGTATATTTTTTTTGTACAATTGAATACACTTTATTTAACAGCACATAAAAATAATACAAACTTAAAAACTATTTCGTATAGATAGAGGTCTAAATAGGCTTTATCGCTACGAGCGATCTCTGCCAGGCTACCTTTGTATTTACAGGGTGTCCTAAAAATCAACGGTATCCTCTAAAAGATTTATCAACTAAAAACCGTCGTTTCAACCTAGGACGTCCACTGCTGGACATAGGCCTTCCCCAAAGATTTCCAATACGACCTGTCGCCGGCGGTCTGCATCCAGCAGCTTCCTGCTACTTTAACTTATACTACAAAGATAAAAAAAATACATTTTTACTGCGATCGATTTTTTATTTTAAAACACGAAACAATATATGTAGTTTATAACCCGTTAACAAATTACAAATCACGTGTAAATTTAACATTTACAAACAATTTTATTAATTCCACACAACATAAATAACTTCATCCTTACTTTATTTCAATCCCACATGAGTGTTACACAAAACGAACAATGAATTGTCAAAAGAACAATTTATTTATCAGGAAACGTCCGCGCAAGCTTACATTTTAATTTATTTGTAATTTATTGATACGTCGGGAAAGGTCAATTAACCGACGTTCATAAAAAGTATTGATCTTTATTGGAATACGAATTGGTCGTTTATAAAGACAAGTTGATTTTTTTTGAACAGAAACTAACAATGCATTGAGGATTTGGTTGCATGTGTAAGTTATATTAATATTTTGAAGCGAAACATGTGTTTGTTTACATGCATTAATCTTCAAAATTCACATTTTTGAAGAGTTTCTTCTGATCATGGCATATACATGAGTTTAATATTTAAATAGTTTATCCCGAAAATGGGCGGGGCAGCTAGTCTGAAATAAAATACTTTTTAAAGGATTCTAAACACGGTTTATTAAACATTATTATTAACCCGACATTTCGATAACACCTTAATTATCCTTAAAAGTATTTTATTTAATATGGAAAGTACTCGCGTTAAAACAAACACAAGAAAATGCGAAGTCAAACTGATGATTTTAAGTATCTTAATGTGTGGGTTTAAATCTCATTACAATTTGTTACCAACTGTTTGAAAGCAATTTATGACAGAATAACATTTTCATTTTGTTTTATTTCTTTCAAGTTATTTTTTAATTATTGTCTTTTGTTATTGTTCAGTCTTCTTCCCTTGCTCAGGTGTGAAAAATATACTTTCTTGCACATTCTTGCTTTAAAATTGTAAAAGAAAGTGGCAACGGAAATATTTAATTTGTGAAAATTTCAGCTTTCCAGCCAGATAGATAACGAATGCTTAGTAGTAGTGTTTTACCTTTTAGGTACGGGACTATAAAAAGAATGAAAGAAATTGACATATTATAAAAGATAAGTACTTTTAATTCACATCGTTTGGAAACAATAAATCAGCATAAAGTCGCATTCATAAATTAGTAATTAATATTTTTAACACCACCCAAGATGGCCTTCAAAGTAAAATTTCCGCATATATTTAATAATCGGCGTGTAAGAGACCGGTCCTGGCGCCACTAGTGAAAAATAATGTTATTAATAAAACCGGTGTACACTGATATGGAGTGTAGGGTGACTATGAATGCAATGATCTATGGACAGTTTTCTAGATCTTTTAAATATTAAATAAAATAGTTTTTAAGGATTTTTAACGCGGTTTGATATAAATTATTTTACATTATAAACCCGACATTTCGAACACGTTACAGATAGCATGATCACGGGTGACTGAGATGACAGTTGTCTTCGTAAGTGTTACAAAAGTTGTGTGTTTACCTCCACTTATTTTCACGATCCTGTAGATAATATTTAGGTTATTCTAATTAAATGAAAAGTGTTTTTTTTTTCACATAATTTAAAGCAGACAAATTTGTCACTTTCATCGCTACAAAATAAATAATTCTCAGTTTAAATTCTAAAATCCTAAGAAAATTTTACTGGTCTAATAGTTTTTCAGGGTGCAATAATTAATGGTGTCTTCTATTATACATTATTACAAGACCCAACAACATAAACTATTATCAGTAAAATTTTTAAGATTCTAAGAAAATTTACTAGTCTAATAGTTTTTCAAACGGTGCAATGATAAATGGTGTCTTCTTTAAGACATTATTACAAGATCCAATAGTGGGACAATTCTCAAAAATCAAAATCATATACACCCGTATGACTCACCACACCTCAGGGCTAATTTGTTATTAATTGTACATCCTGTATCACACGGCACTGACAACTCATTTGCATTACATTGACAACTACCAGTCACTTCCGACAGCGCCAGGGATGAATGTGTTCGTCCAGCGAGTAATGTATTACGTGCAATTATTTATGATCTATCGACGTTCTGGGTCATGTTTGATTGCGTTTTTGTATGTGTAGTTTATAAAGGAAAAGTGATGATTGTAAAATGATATGCTTGTTTTTAGTCTAAACATTTTTTTACTTATCTAGACTGAGAGACATAAAAAAATTGTAGGCAATTAATTAACACCTAGTACGTTTTTTAAGTGACATAGCAATTTGTTAATATAAAATTAATAAAACATAACTACAAAATGTCTTGAGGATCAAGTCATTTTATAGGTAAGGATGAATAATGTGTCAGTACAGTAAAATGCAGACGTTTTGTCTGAAAGGTAGAAAATAAGAGTTTCAACAAAGAACATTACATTACTGTTTAAAAAATATATATTAATCATAATGAACTTCACGTATGAAATATGAATGCTAATTACAAAAAGATCAATATTGAAAATAATAAATCAAAACACACCACTTTCCATATGCTCTAAGCTTACTATGACTTAATACTTCACTGCCTTTAGCTCCAAGGTATAACCTAGGTTATATACGAACCGTTACTTGTCACTTAGGTAATCCTTTGAAGCTAAGTACGGGCTAACGCTGACACTAGTCTTACTAAAAACGTAATGTCAATCTCGACCCGAGAGTTGACTGGGCTTCTCAAAGTTTAAACAGAAAATAACTACTTTTGGTTTCTTGACCTGGACATGATTCGAGTAGGAGTGATGACAGTCAATCATTCCTGGAATGGTTATAGAATATTTTCATTATTTAGTTTTTCTGGAATCTTTCTCATTATAAAGTAGAAAAATATTGAAAAACAATAATTTCGATGTACGAAGATGCCATGTTTATGAAAAGCTAATGTTGACAGCTGCCATCACCGAATTCTTGATTAGTTTTAAATAATTGACACGAACCAAGAATTAATTGCTTTTACTTAGTTATCAAAATTCATTTTATAATGATAATGTTTGGGTGTTAGTTTTCATCCACTCAATATCCTACCTAAAAGAAGTGATAGTTTGTATGTTTGTAACGTTATCACACATAAACGATGTACCATAATAGATTTGGAAATGGTTCATTCAGTCCATGTCCAGAATTTTCGTAGGAAAGGAAAAGAGCGATAGAGACAAGCGTGTATGCCCATTAAAGGCCAGCAAAACACCTGAGGCGATCATGGGCGGTGGTGATTACTTAACTTCAGGTGACCCACGTGCCCCTTTGCCTGCTCTGCCATAAAAAAAGATTTTTTATTACTGTCCAATCAAATGACGTAGTAAGCAGAATCATTAAATAATGTATTAGTTTGAGAACCAATGCACACCCGGGTTCCTTTTAAGGCATGTTGGGTAACAGCCTACAAGTTCACTCTCGGTTACCTAGGTCACTGCTATGATTTGTTTTTATGAGGATTACTCACTTTTGTAATTAAAGTGCGTGGGATATTTGTAGTGATTTAAGATATTATGCTTTGTTTGTAGAATTTTTGAGACTATTGATGCCCGGTTTTGGATAGCTTTAACGTTAGTTTATCTATTAGATAGCGCTAAATGGCCGGTAACTATGACAATTGCGTTTCTGAGCTACGCATCTTTGTTCAATTTCTTCTGAAATTTGTCTTACAGTTAACTTGAATGAATCCATAACTATGGACAGTTTAACTAAAATCCTCAGACACCAGGGAATCCGAGACAATGTTGATCATAGAATTACATTGTAATTTCTTGATATACATTTTTCTCTATAGTTTATTCTTTACATTGCGAGCAAATATTCGCATATTAAATCAAAACGAATATAATTTATGAATATCTGTGAAAAACACCATCAACATTTATGAAATATCTCCAACATTACATAAATTTTTCTTAGCAACCTATAAATTCGCATTTCAAATAAATAGCAATAATAATAAAACATCCTGTATGCCTCGGTATTACATTACGAGTGTCATTCTGGGCCCAGGCAAACGTTTCAATCACCCGTACCCTTTGGCTCCCATAATGTTGGAGTCGTGCGTTGGTAAATCCATAATTGCTTGCTATGTAAAGTGTTTCGAGCACTGTGATTCATTTTAGTGGGAGAATATCCAGCTTTAATAGTTTCTGTTTAATACCTGGAAGATTGTAGCGTTTCTTTGCTGTCAAATCACATATATTTATTGCGTAAATAAAGGTAGAGGATGTGTCGGTTTTAATTATTCAATTAAATTTAAATATTATCTGATTAAAATTATTTATGAGATAATAAAATGCCAAATAGTTTTATCATACTATAAGAAAATATTATTCCTTAACTGAAACTGAGCTTGTTGAAAACGCAATAGTATTGACAATATTTTCATAAAATCTCTATGAACGTTACAAACTGATTTTACGCACACCTGTATACACTAGCTCAAATTTCTAGCCTATCCGTGCTATTAAATTTGCATTATGTTTTCATACACTCTGTGACGAATCGTGTAAATTGAAGCGGTGTGTGTGAAAAACAACATGGCGTCGTGATAGAAAGCGTTTATGCTTAAGCTGAGTACATACAGGGGAAACGTAATACGAAATGTCTTACGAAAAATCACCTGATGTTAAGGGACTGACCGCAGCCCATGAACATCTTTATCACCAAAGTGTCGCAGATGCTTTGCCGGCATGATAGGAAGTTGGGAAAGGAGCAAAACAGGACGGGAGAGTAATGGGATGAAACAGGCCTCCGGGCACCCGCTCACCGTACGAAACACAGTGCAATACTGCTTCACACCTGTTTTCTGTGGTAATTACAACGGTGCGAGCTTGGCCCAATAGTGCAATGAATGTTTGTTGCAAGCATGGACACACAGCGCGCTCTTACCGTGGATATCTTACCACTACGAACCTCCCGCATACATCTGTCCTGAACACTGCATGCTCTTTTGTGTTCGTTCAAAAAAACCGTCAAATCATGGGCCGCTTCGCGCAGCTTGTAATACTCGTAGCGTGCGCGTGAAAAACTCATTGCGCGCAAGAGCAAACTATGAGAAATTGTTGCAAAGTGTGTTGTCTTTCATGATACATTGCAGTAATTTGTGCGGCAAATTTCTCCATTTTACGTTACGTTTCACTAGTCTGTACCTACCGTTTTATACAATGTAGGTTTACTGTTGACTGCATAAGATAGTTATTATCGTTAATTAAGTTTTCATGGTTGATAGCTGATTTAATAATTTTATATTGATTAAAGGCGTCGAACGCAAGATTTCATTACATATTGCGGGAAGTGTGTTGCTTTGAAATGAATTCGGGCAACACAAAATAGATACAGGAGTCAAACTATAGAAATCACACACAAGCAACGCGTTCATTGAAACTATTCACTGACACGATATGACAGGCTACATCGGACCACTATGAGTGTGAATGTCATCCGTTTGCGACTCGCTTCTGTGTCTGTGTGCGTGGGACTTTTTTCTTTTTTTATGATACAGCAGGCAAGCGGAGCATGCGGTTCACCTGATGTTAAGTGACCGACCGCATTAACATCTGCAGCATCAAAGTAGCACATGATTAATCATAGGAAATTAAAAGGAGTAGAAAAGGGATGGAAGAGGAATACAGGCCACCGGGCCCCCGCTCACCGTAAGGAACACTGCTGAGGGGTGCAATGCTCGGCTGCCACTCTTAATGTTCATACAAGAACTTGGTACAGAAGCCAAGTTCTTGTATGAATTTATTTTCTGGTAGCACCCTACAGTAGTTTTTGCGTAAAAGACTAACAAACACACACACACACATACATCCTCACAAACTTTCGCAATAGTAGTAGGACAAGCTATTCACGGCTTCGCTCCCATAACACAATGTTACATAGTTTATAGCCTTCGTCGATTAATATTCTATTTAGCTACTAACTAAATCTTAAATCGGATGAGTAATTCCTGAGATGAGCCCGTTAAAACAAACAAACTCAGCTTTATATTATTAGTAAAGATTAGCGTAATAAAACATCAAAGAGATTGTTGATGAAGATTTCCAAGGATTGCCTCATCTAATAGATTTACCATTTAAAATAATTAATCAAGCGAAAATATTACTAAACACTTATCTTTTAGAATCTGTAACTAGGATAGCTATAAATCTAGGATGAGGAGTTAGCAATTAAGCCTATACCTAGGCTCGGCTAAATTACTAACATTTATCAAAGTTAAGTGTGGGCAATAAATTTTAGAAATTGGCTACAGTTTGAAGGTAGATTTCTGCTGGGCTCTCTAATTTTAGATGACTATCTCATGCGATGGAACTGGAGTTGACGAAATTGTATTTAAGTAATCTTTTATCGTGCTTGTTTGTATGTAAGTATTAAAAATTGTCAAACAGTAGGTATCGTTAATCCGATGTTGATGAAATTTTGTAGAGGAATACTTTAGACAAAAGAAAATCAATAACTTCTTTCCTAGTGCGGTGAAATGGTGGAACGACCTTCCAGGCGCGGTTAATCTAAACAATTTTGACTTTGGGGTCTTCAAGAAAGAAATAAAAAAAGAAAATAAGTTTATTGCCAAAAATATCTAAACCTAAATAGACGAGAAACGAGCCTTTATGCCCATCAAGGGCCAACAAAGCATATGCGACACTCTAATGTATCAACTATTAGATGACCGTCACTTACCATTAGATGACCCGTTTGCGCCTTTGCCTGCTCCGCCATAAAAAAATCTTAAGTTTGAAGTTGAGCGAAATCAGTGCAAAGATAGAGGAGTCAAATAGGCGAATCTTACACAAGTATACCCGAGTGTGGTATTAACCACAACATACTTTACATAAAGTATGTATGTATTTAGAATAATTTAGAAGAATTTAACTCAGACTACTGTCTGAGTTAAATTCTTTTTATATTCCTACTGGATCACATCATAATTTCCTACTGGTGGAGATTAAACCCACACCCTCAGCCGCAAGAGACCATTGTCACATCCACTACGCCAATCGGGTCGTTAACTGGGTTAAATCCTACTACTATTATAAAGGCGAAAGTTTGTAAGTATGGATGTATGGATGTATGGATGTTTGTTACTCTTTCACGTAAAAACTACTGAATGGATTTGA
Source organism: Phoebis sennae (assembly GCA_001586405.1). Taxonomy (NCBI): domain Eukaryota; kingdom Metazoa; phylum Arthropoda; class Insecta; order Lepidoptera; family Pieridae; genus Phoebis; species Phoebis sennae. The sequence goes on from LQNK01000900.1 coordinate 77,728, forward strand.
ATGAAACTTTACCACAATATAGCTTATACATCAGAATAACATATAGGCTACTTTTAATCCCGGAGTTGCCACGGGGTCAGAAGTTACGCGGGTGAAACCGCGGGCCGTGGCTAGTAGGTCTATATTTATTATCCATTTAAATGTGTGTGTTCCAATTTTGGAACCTCAGCGATGTTTGCTATAAAATTTAAATATCACCGACCTTGTAACTTAAATTACCACCCGCAGTGTTTTCGGAACAATGCTCGTTTCCTGACTCGATAATGCCTTGGGGTTCGTTATGCGGGCAGTGATTAACGTGAAATGGCACTTTTAATAAGCACAAGTGAGATATTCACTTGTTTTACGTACATGCGGGCTTTTTATATCAGAATCACCTGATGTTAGGGACCGCTACGTGAATATGTGTAGTGTTGCAGGTGTTTTGCCCTTAAGAAAAGAAAGAGAAAATAAAGAGAAATGAATGGCGTAGGAAGAGAAGAGACTAGGGTTCAGGGCATGTTAGCAACTATAATTAAAGGAAAAAATACGTTGAAAATGATTCTTTTTCACGATAATCGTAGTAGCATTCATATCATCGAAGTATAAGTAATAAGAAAAAATGAAAGAACAGATATTGGTAGAAAAAACTCGTCTTCAAACTCCGTTTTTATGAAAGTTTTTTATCTTTTAGTAAAGTATTTTTTATTAATATACTAGCTACTGCCTGCCGCTTCCCTAACTTTAACTTTGGGTCTTCGGATCAAGAAAAAGTATCCTATCACCTAATCCAGCCAATAGCCATATACGAAATTTCATCAAAATCCCTTCAGTATTTGCGGTGTAATTAACTCACAAACATCCAAACATCGAACTTTCACAAGTATAATATTAGTAGGCTACGTAAACTACTCATCTTTCAAACAAAAGATTCCCTACATGTATATTATATACATGTACATGTATTTATCAATACAGGTTGCTCGCGTGCGGTCCGAGTGACCTCCGATAACGCAATTTATATGACGGTGGGACAAAGCCCTATAGATCTTTTTTTGCCCTGTCGATTGGACTGTTTATTTCAATGACGTTTGTGTTTTGAAATGCCTATTTATACTGTATTGTAATTAATTAATCATTATTATATTCTTAGACTGGTTTATTTGTTAAAACTATACTTTAATTTTAACATTATGCTACAAATGAACCAAGTCGGTTTCTAACACTAAAATGAAGAAATCATTGTAATTTGATTCTATAAAGTAAATAAAAATATAAGAGTGAAGGAATAAAGAATGCACCTGTGTTTGCGCACATACTTGTGCACTATAATATCTCCGGCGTACCAGGTTATTCTCTGTTAGGATTGGTCACCTTTAGGCATTATTAATTGATGCGCAAGGAACGAGAAGAACAACTAATACTATATAAGGCTTTCTAGTACACAGTACGTTGTATTTACTATGTAATAACATGTAATTATTTATCAATATTTTGTTTGTTTCAGGTACTTGATAGAGGAAGTATTTAAACTGCGAAATTGCACAGGATCTGTATTTCGCGGAGGAAGGAAAGGAAAGGAAGGATACATTCTCAAAAATATAACCAATCAATTGATACGCCATTTTAGTTTTTGTTATTATAGGAACTATAGGAACCTTTGAATCAGTTTCTAGATTAGTGCAATATAGTTGTTCGACAAACATTATTGTAATCTTGTGTATTTTTATTGATACCTTATTATTCCAGTGTATTCAAAGGCCTAATAGTACTACTGTATTCAAGGGTTCAAGAGATAGAAGTAAGTCTAGTTTTGGTCTCACCAGCCCGTCTACTTAAACTTGTAGTATATTTTAAGTTATACCTTACTGTAATTCTTGAAATTCCTTATCAGTAATAAAAACAATTTTAATTTTTAATTATCGAGTTTCTCGCCGGCAACTTCTCTATAGAATCGACATTACAAACCGATAGTAACTTAAAAATCACTATTTATAAGTACTTTGTAAAAAGTTAATTTGAATAAAAATATTTATATTCTTCCATTATAATCGCATAAAAAAGTAACAACACGAGTTTCTTCTGGTAGAAATAACTTTCCGAAATAATGGCAGACGATGATAAAAGAGTGTAAATAGTTTATTAGAATAAATATTATATTCTTTTGTTCGTTTCCTCGTACGTTATATTTTTGTTATGGCCAGCTATGAAATTACCCCACATTTATCATTCCTCTTGCAAAAAGAAATGGCAATAAAACATCTCCATTGATATTTCGAGCACGTCACAAGAATTTATGAAACACGCATGTTTGTCAGACGCCATCTTGCGGTCGATTTCACTTTACGAGTTTCGATTTTAATGTTGAATTTACGTTGATGGTAACGGTAGGAAATGGTGTGATTCGTTTTATAATTGATATTAATCTTATAAGATAAAAGATTAAATTGTATTTTATTAATATGATCTGTTGAACTTCTTACCTTTTGAGTGAGTTTTTTTCACATTATTATAGAACTTACTAGCTAATTCGCGCGATTTTGCTCCTGTTGCATAACGTTTATATAGCTTACTACTTTACTAGCCGCACACCGCGGTTTCACCCGCTTATATCTCCCGTTCCCATGGGATAAAAACTATCCTATATCTTTTCTCGGGTTTTAAGAGCCCGCCATAGGCCAAATGGCTTCGCGAGATCAATAATATTATTAGTAATAAGAGACAGAGCGACTTTCGTATTAATAATATTAGGATTTACCTTAAAAGACAAAACTTTTAGCTGTTCCCTACCAAAAAAATATCAAGTAAAACCTCCATAATAAAAGATATTTCCCTCACGTTTTGGCGTTTGAAAGTTTGAATAGCTAATTTCCTTGGGGACTGTAGCTCATCAGCTTGTAGCTTGCTTCTTTGAAAGGCTTTTATAGCTGGTGTCGATTGCAGAATCATTTGTCTTTTAAATATCCTTGAAAAGTGTAGCGTAAACAATGGATATAATAACTTATTAATTAGTTTTACATTAGTGCGTAGGGATAAGACTGTTTTTCTAAACAATAACAGACAAATTTGGACAAAACGTAAACATATAAAAGGTAAAGAAGAAAATAGTACAGTCAATTAAATTTTAGCCTATATAAATTTTTAAAATATCTTCTATTATTGCTTTTTATTCCATATTTTAAATGTGTTATTGACTTCACTTATAAGTTCTATATCTAGATACAAAAAGAATAAATCGTTGTACAAAACATCATCCAAATTCGTTCAGCCATTTTCACGTGATTCAGTAACATTCGACCAATAAGGCATTAAAAATACTAGAAGAATAGTACTACGGTAAGGCACGATAAATAGTCATACGGTACGTAAGATAGTAACATGGTACGGTAGATAGTAATATGGTAAGTAAAGATATTCCTGGCACGCCCATATAAACTCTTAATATTATGCACACACCCTTTGTCCCACTTCAGTTTGCGTGCTAAATGCTCCAATACATGCTTACGTTTCATTATAACGTGTCATTAACAATGATTAGTAGTACGTTAATGTATGCACAGCACGCCGCGCTATGAAGTTTGAACATGAGATAATTAATATTATAAATTGGCATAAAAAGAAACTTTCATGAGTATGTGTAAGAATATGAGAACGCAGCCTTTATTTTTATCGTTTACTATAGACAATTTTTTGTCATACATTGTCTATAACCTTTTTGATCTCGGCCATTTTTTTTTGTAATGTCATTGTTCCACTTTTCTTCCGAGCATTAAATTCGTTATTGAATTCAACTCTTGTTTATTATTTCTTATCAAAAATCATCAGTATGCAAACGATTTATTACAAGTATCTTTTCAAATGTAGCCATCTATATTTTTCATCATCCTTTAACCCCTTCAGCTGTTAAAACTTGTATATTAAAAGTCAAAGTCAAAACATTTATTTTTCAAATTGGCCTCTTTCGATGCGCTTTTAGAACGTCATATACTTTTACATAATTAATATTTTTATTTACCACCGATTCGGAAGGCTGTCTCTGTCTCTAATTTTGACAAAATTTATGCAAAGTCAATGCATTGATATCAGGATCATACTTTGCTCTTCTAATTTTGCGTGCTAAATGCTTCAGTACATTCTTAGGTTTCATTACAACGCGTAATTAACAACGATTAGTGGTACGTTAATATGCAAAGCAGGCCGCAATATTCCCTAGTTATATTCTAGTTGAATTTCATAGTACAGTTTTAGTTCAGAATGTTTTTTTTCTACGTCAGTAAAAGCACTGGATTTTGGGTAATAACTAGGAGATCGTTTTAGAAGAGCTTCAAAATCATGTATTTTAAATAAATAATAAGTTTTTGCCAAAAAAAAAGGGTTTGTACCGACTATTCATTAAAGCTATTGTAGATTAGCTATTCAAAATGGGAATGTTACAAAAAAAATAAACTAGTACACACAGAAATAAAAAATTAACATGAATATACGTTAGTATAGTTATAACCGTGTATACACCGTGTAAATTATACTCTTTTTCACACTTATTAATAAACTTTATTTAATTTGCAACCGGTTTCGAAAAATCATCATCAGGTATTTTATTATTAAAAGTGGAAATAAAAAAGAATTTAATTCTATAATATTCAAATGCATTTCCATCAAGAAGTGACAATACAGTCTATCAATTATGGAAGTATACTAACTATACATTGTACTGAATTGAACATCGCTTAGAAATTCAGTATTAATAGCCTGCCTCAAATCTTCCCCAAGGAGCAAGTTCAAGCGACAATATCGAATTAATTAGGCATGCGACGTGACGCAAGTGCCTTTGTGATCTACTACCGATGTGACACGCATTCGTAATAACGTGTAGGGGTTATGGTGGCAAATGAAGCGATTATATACAAATATGTATGGAGATTGTGCAGGTCAGTTTCACGAAAGTCCCAATAATGAATGAGTTCCGCTAAACATAACAAATGCAGACTTTTACAGAGTGTCGTTACAGAGTGTAGTTACGTTTGAAAAGTATCAGGACTGTGACAAGTTCTGTACACACTGAGAAGTAAAATATTGGCTTTTGAAAGAGAGTGTGTCTGAATGTTTCGCATTATAAAAATTAATTTTGTTATGTGTAAGGAAACATACAAAACACAAAACAAACAAATTTTCGTCACCCTTAAAAGACTGACGAAATATGTCGATATTTATTAATGCAGATCTGGGACGCTGTCTATGACGACGTCGACCGAAGAATTGAACACCAAATAGAATACTATTTTATTAAATGAATACATTTACCGGATATTCGTCCAAATTATTTGGTTTGCCATATTTTCACTGTTTCGTCGCGTATCTTCAACGTTCTAAAATGAATGCTTGCATGCATAATTTAAAGAAAATTGAAATAATCGAACCGAATAAATTCGGCCGAATACAAATAGTGTAAAAGATCAATATTCGTCATCTCTAATATTTAGTACAATTCGCTTCGCTCGTCTTCTGCAACATTACCCCATACTAAATGACATGCAAACTTGTTCAGGAGTTAATGTATTTTTATCTTCGTCCCCTAATGGCAGAAAATGACCGTACGTGGTCTTTCTCGTGACATGATGAATTACACGCAATTAGCTGTCAGATAAAAAAAATCTGACATTTGTAAGGTACAAGCTGCCGTCGCAAATATTGACAAAGGAAAGTAATTGTAAAGATGAGTTGCGATTTATTTTTGGGAATGATTTTTGGATTTTGTATAAATGTTCTTTCTTTTCTCAAAGTCATTGTCGCAATTTTACTTTTGAGAACATAAAATAATTACATTTCGATTTATCATTTGAGAACATAAAACCGTAATCGAAAATATTATTGCATTTCGATTTAGCATTAAAATAATTTCACCCGAATCATCCGATTTCCGGAATAAAAGTATCCTAGTCTCGGGTTTAACCTAACCAACTATATTAGTACGAACTGTCTTCCAAATTGGTTAAATAATTTTGGTGCGCAGAAGAGACAGATAGACAGATAAAATCTCAATAACAACTCACAACGCGTGGGAATCTATAAATGGCTTACTGTTGTCTAATTTTGTATCTTATATAAAAAAAATTACAGCTGTAGATTTTCAATAAAAAGGTGATATTTTAATCTTCGCATTCATAGTATTAGTAAGGAAGTAAGATAAATATACATACATAAATTATAATCCTTATTTATATGATAATTGAATGATGACTTTTCCATTTAATTCTAGTCTAACTACTAACGAAATTTATTTATTCTGTCATTATAAATACGCAGGTGTGTAATAAAGCATCGTGTACAAGAACTCGTTTTATTGATAAATCATCAGCGGGACAAATTTGAAAACAATGCGAGTTCAACGACTGCCGTTTTTACAATTCTCGGAAAAGCACAGATCTCACCAGGAAATGGTCGTAGGCAAAAAACAATGCACAGGAAACGCGGGCAGGTGGGCTTCATCCGATCTCCGAAACTCGACACATCAAAGCCGACGAAACGACAACTTCGCAATCGAATCCATTCCACATTTTATTGTGACGCTTTGATAACTATCGTAAACCCATGTAGGTTAAGTAAGCTTTCCTTAACTTGCGGTTTCGCATCGTAAAAATATTGATACACGCTTTTATGGACCATTTGTATGTAACTTTGCTTTAAAAGGCATCCAATAAAAGGTAAAAACGTAATGGTGATGCAATATTTTCATTATTGTTTTATGGTTATTTATCTGCAGGTGACAGACGTCCGCGCCGCTCTGTAATTATTCGCATACTGGCTGGAGACGTTCGATAATTTCGAATGTGGAACAAAAAGCAGCCAATCAGCGAGCAGATGTTAGGGGCTCGTGCGCTGACGCATGCTTAACGGTGGTTTTTTTTAATTCTCGGGAATTAAAGGCTATTGCTGGTATTCAATTGCTGAGTTTTTTCATACCGTTGATAGATCATCGCATCTGGCGACAGGTGTATAGCGGAACATTTTTTAATTTGCTATATATTAAAGAAATACTTGAAATGTCTCATTCCATTTGTAATGTATCTTGTAGACAGCTGACATTTGTACATTATAGTGGAAATATGTTTGAGTGAATAAAAAACTTTAATATATGTTTCTACTGTTGTCAAGAATAGATAACAACTAAGCGATATGAAAATTGTTTCTTCATATACGTAAACGATGCTAAATTCCTATCAGAAATTCTTCCAGAAAATTGCAAATAATTAAGAAAAAGACAATTAGTTTATTATTGTAAGGGTATCTCATTGGAAAATAGGACATATTTATATTTATATATTATAGAGTGCCATTACTTCATTACATAATATTTTAATTTATATTTCGTAGCATTGTTGAAAATGATATGAATGAATCTAAATCAATTTTACAAACTGTGCTTAAAATCCGTTATTAAAATGAAATTTAATATGAAATGAGCAATATTTAAAGTTAATTTTGAGAATCAAGACCATGTTTCATGTAGCGTCCAAGCATTCAGTGCTAAATGGGGAGATACGATCGAAAGGGATCGGGTTCCATTCCAGTTAACGGAGATTTCGATACATTTGCTGTTTTTTATTGAAGATGTGTAATTATAACGGAGTTAAAAGGTGATTTATGCGATTGCTGATAAATAATATTAATTTTAAAAACTCGAATATCAGTTGCTTTTTAAATACGTATTTTTCACTTGCGTCTTGAATGAGTTGTCTAATATAAAATACTGAAGTTATTGTCGGACAAAGTTTTTATACCTACATACAAACGTACAAACGAATAAACGTACAAATATACAAACATACTATCGCCTGACCGTTTCACCTCTGAGACCTCACTTCACTCAGTACATAATGTTCATTTCTAAAAAGGTTCAAAAATTTGACAGCTGTCAAACAAAAAAAATTTAAACAAAAAGTCATATTTTCAAAGGGAACGTTCATCAAACGTGATGGGTCCGACAATCCACGATAACGTGCGATACCATCAACTGATATTATGCAATGAGAAGATCACAGGTTCCGGTCAAGAGGTCGATGACCTCACCTATAGCAGTATTAAAAAATGTTTATTAACTGCCAGGATGAACAAAAATTAAAAAAGGTTTATAAAACATGACAATCTCAGGCTTAGAATAGGGAGGTCGACCATTTTACCACAGTCAGCAGGTAACAAACAAAAAATAACTGTTTAGTAACTGTTAGACGATATAAAAAACGTACATTTAATAGACAATAGGCTTCTGCGTGATTGATGTAACTGCCTTACGAGGGCTTATCCTTATATGGTTACATCCTTGACTGACTTTGAGATTTTTCTAACAAAAATTCGCCACAAATCGCCCTGAATCTGGCGGTGCTGGACCACCCCCTCGAAGAGCACGAAAAGACGTCGATCTTGCGCCTGATGAGCTTGACAGATCTCCAGAGTTCACCATAGATTGCCAGCTATAACTAGCTAGCAATATAAAAAAAAATGTTAAGTGTCAAGTTAAAAAGAACGAACCTATTTCGTGAAGCTGCTGATAGCAGTGCACTGCTTTTTTATTTGGCAAAATAACTTTTGACCCAGGAAAAATTTACTATTTTCAACTTTTTTACACCAGCATATTTGACACGTAAGGGTGCTATCCACCTTTTGGAGTAAACCGAACGTCTAACAGATTGCAGGTGGAAAACGGATAACAGCTAGTCACCTGCATTTCCAAAAAAAAAATTGTAATAGACGTATACCTGTCAAGTCAAAACATTTTCAAAAAAAGAACGCACGTCAAATCGTCAAGTGTATGATAGCAGAGGAGTGATACGATCGCTGGTATTATGCAATCTGGTTCTTCTGACAGATCTCAAGTTCACCATGAGGTCACTCACCCTATCACGGAAATGAGGTGCAACTGGCAGGACAAAAATAATATTCAACTGCCCAGCCCGATTCAAGAACTTACATAGCACACTCACGTCTAACCTCGTGTCGACTTACATAGCACACTCGGGTATATATTCGTATATAAACTAGCCTATTTGACCCCCCTTCCCTATTTTCGTAAACCGTCATCAGTAAATCCCCTTCCCTCTGGTTTACTGATTTCGCTTATCTTCGAACTCTTTGCGAACGATTTTCTTAACTATTCGTCTACAAAATTGTATTAAGACTAGATATTCTAGATGTCATCAGACAAACATTTGTACTTACATACAAACATACAATCGCCCGGCCATCTCGAATCTCTGAGACCACGCTCGGTAAAAAAACTAATATAGAACTTTTTGGACGAATCGAAGATACTTATTTCTACTAGGCCAAGGGGTATTTTACTGTACTGAATCATCGTGCTATTCATTATCTACTATTTTTTAAGGTATCCGCCATTATTACCATACAAACCATGCTTTTTTGCTATTTCCATTATCAAAATTGAAACCTTAGTACATCTACAGCGCAAAGTTTCAACTTATATCACTTAAATCTCCAGCTATTTTGTTCACGAATGTATTTATAACCTCCCCACAATCGCTAAAGAATCCAGCGCATCGAAGAAAAACATAAAAAAATAACCTTAATTAACTTGTTGAAATGTATGTTTGTATCGAGATAGCTCTGCGCTTGCCGCATTTTATTTTAAGCTTATCAAACTATGGTAGGAATACTAAAACGAGCTTTCATTAGGCATTCAGTGTCCATAGCTAGGGTTCCGCAGGTAATCATTATTTATTTATATTTGCTAGTTAAAAATAGAAATTCTAACTTTTGCCTGCGTTAAGCTCGCGTGGAATTATACAAAATGTTAATATATGTGAATTTAGAGCTTTTGAGCTTAATGCTATTTGAAAAGTTTTGTCCAAAACTGTCCAGTTTTTTGAGTGACAGCGTACAAGCTTTTAGAAGGATTACTTATCATACATTCTATACTAAACCAAAGCGAAAATTTAATGTGTTGGGCCAATGATTACCTGAATAAAAGAGGTTTACTATTCTAAAGGAATAATCAGGACATAATATCCATATAACTTAACTAAATTTTAATTAATTTAAGAATACTTACAAATCTCATATTTTTGATTATTTATTCTTGTTTGACGTCAAGGAAAGTTTGTCAAAAATTTACACATTAAACAGTTAAAGTACTTTTGGCGATCCCATAGAATATCAAAGATAGAGACATTTAAAAATTAAATACAAGGAAATGTCAGTGTAAAACATTGTAACTTGTAAATGTCATATACCCAGTAATTAATCACACATACACAGATATACACAGTTTAATGGATGTTATCAGCCGAGAGCGGATGCGCTTAAACCTTTTAACGTATACGTAAAGGCTTTTAAACGCTCGAGACGTAAGGATATGATAAAAGTAAGAAATACATTTGCTATGAATGGAAAAGGACTTTTATATACATATGTTACTGTATGCAAAATGTTGGCTATTTTTAAAAAGAAATGCAAAATCGTATTCGTTCTTATAGACCATTGAACAGTACATTTTATTTTCATTCGTCAGTGGTCGTAATTTAATTTTTTAGATGTCAAGGAAGGGTTAGTGTTCAGTTGCATCCAAGTTTGTTGGATTGCAACCTTTGTAAGAAGGCTGCACATGGTGTTTATGCTTTATCCGAGAAAACATTAGTCCCTCAAAAAATTATGGAGACATTTATAATTGTTATAAGTCCTCTTCATGTATCTACCCATCCTACGATCCCCCAGCAAAAATATGCGAGTTACTGTACTTAGGTATTACATATGACGACACAAAAGTCAATAGTTCCACAGGTCACCTGTCATTACACAAAAGATAATGAGTATGCAATCAAAAGTACAGTCCATCACAAGATGTCCAATTTGCTAAGGTTACGTGGCCCTAACTGTATTCTAAACAGTTATCTATACGTATGGAATAATAATGTTTGTACAATTGTTTATGGGAATATGTGTATGCATTTCTTAGTAGCGATGTTTTATGACACGAGACCCAGATAGGGCATTTGAACGCCGTGAGATTGTAAAATGTCCCCTATAAAATATAAGTCATAAGTATAAGTATGTAAGTAAAATAAGTATAAATAAGTTCAAATTCAAATTCATTTATTGTCACCAATTAGAATAACAACACTGTACATATATTTAACCTAGCCTAATGTAGCATTAGCTGTATTTCAGGGGCCTGCGTTTTAAAAAAAAATATGCACAAAAATAGCTATGTAATAAGTAAAATAAGTAATAAGTTAAAAAAGTAATAAGTAAAATAATTAAAAAGTAAGAAAGTAAGAATTATGACTTAGGTAACGTTCCAGCGCAGTTTTTAAGTCGGAACATAATATTTTTACGATGGAGCAGTGAATATGCAATAAAGAAGATAAACCTTATGTTCAGTAATCATTGTAATTCCGGTTTGAAGTGTCGCAAGCAATGAAATAACAATAAAAAGGTATAGTACGTGATTCTGTAGTGTCTCACTGATTTTATTTAACTTTACTATGCAACTAAAACTTTGTATGTTTTTGATTGAATTGAGTACAAGCCAATGGGCTTTTGAAAAATGTCAAATTAAAAAAATGGTTTTGCTGGTAGTATGGTAATATAAGTCACATTTTATAAGAAAATTCTACACGATGTATTACTAAGTTAGATAATAAAAAATATATTTATTTGACACCACAAACTATACATTAAATATGGCAGAAAATTCGTAGGGTCATAATGTAAGTAGTTATTATATAAATGCTTATTTATTTTTTTCATACACATCATACTCATATTAATGTTGATCCTACTAATATTATAAATGCGAAAGATTGTAAGGATGTATGTATGTGTGTGTTTTTTACTCTTTTACGCAAAAACTACTGAACCGATTAAGATGAAACATTTTTTACATATAGGTAAAAGTTTACAATGATATATAGACTACTTTTAATCCCGGAGTTTGCAGGGATTACAAGTAACGCGGGTAAAACCGCGTAGCGCGACTAGTAATAAATAAATCTATATTCTTTACCACCACTTACATCTAAATATAAATCCGCTTAGCGTGATTCATCCGATCTAGGTTAGTCTATTTCAGTTAAGCACTAAAACAGGCACTAACCTGACGCTAAACTGGCCTGATTTATTACTGATTATTGTATCACAAGCTGTTTATTTATCGTGCGCCATTTTGATCCATGATCTCGTTAATCATTCTGTTTATAACCGAAAAATTAAATGTGACAAGTGCAATTTATTAATAAATGTTTCATAAAGGTTTGAATGTTGCGATATATTTATGGTATCAATTACGTAATTACATCACGAAGAATATTAATTCTTGCTTTTGTGAATAAATAGACATTTGACAAAAGTTTTCACCTATACTCTATACTTAACCTATATAGTGTTTGTATACATGTTTGTAATGTTTTCACACAAAAACTACTGAACCTTAAATTATTTCACCATCAGAAAACACCATAAGAAATTTTCATAAGCGAAATTATGAAAATTTCTTAAGTTTACGTTCGACTTGAGTTCAATTCTATAAAATCGTACTAGACTTAAGTTCAGTTCTATAAAAATAAAACGAGTCATTTCACTTACGGACACTACAGTATCCTACTAGATGTAAGTCTAAAGCGAATCTATTATTGTTTTTCACATCTTATTTTCATTGTCTGTATTCACTCTTTGTAAATATGGAATAAACTTTCTTTCTTACTTCTTTCTATTACGGTGCGTTAACAAAACGTAATATTAATGAAAACGAAAATGGTCCGTATCTGTTATACTTCGATCCGACATTTATAGAAACCGGGGCTTAACCAACAATCAAGCATATATTTATAGATAACAGCTACTTATGCTTACTTTAAATTGCGTGCAATAACTTATCGAGTAACTACGATAAGCGGCAACTTGCGTTCAATAAAAATAACCCGCGCTTGCGCTTATGGGGCAATGACCAGCGCCTGCGCATCTAAATTAGATAATGCATTCATTTATTGTATGTGGATAATTAACTATTGTGTAATTATTTTTTTAAAACACTTTTTTAGTATTGTTTTCATTATAATGTGAGTTTGTTTTTTCGTCCAAAATTTTATGTGGATATTAATTATTTTCATGCAAATCATATATGTTCTCTTTAAGAAGTAAATGGTAATTTCATATTATATTTGAGATTTGGTTAGTCAATTTGAGGGTTGGCTGATATAAGTAGGATTTCAGAGCAGGTTGAGAAAATTGAGGAGAGACAACAGGAGAGACATTATTGTGAAGAAGTTGCTTCTGTTTTGAAACAAAGGTATAATACGCCAATATATAATTTGCGTATCCAAATAAAAATTATAAAATAATTACATAATGAAACAAATCTCCGGAAATTTCAAGCTATTTGTTTTGTTGTCAAAAACCATTACAAAATTATAAATAGAACAGACGTGATCTATTCCACCAATCGCGTGAAATTAACAATATTCAGAGCCACCTGATGAGATCCCACGGGCGGCAAAACCGCGGAACAAAAGACTTACAATGAAATCGATTAAGACAACCCGAGCCATGACCTACGGGCCTCGCTTGCCGTAAATGGTCCGGCCACGAGGTCCTGAGGACATAGATTATGTCACAGATGTTAAAATTCACTGTATACAATTCAAAAGATGTACCTCTTTTGAATTGTATACAGTGAATTTTAAATTACAAATATAATAAGGCATTATAAATATAATAAGTCTTTAAATCAGACATTTAATGACTTATTTAATAAATATAAATAAATAAATAAATATTCCTGGACATTTAACACAACGCCATCTAGTCCCAAACTAAGCAAAGCTTGTACTATGGATACTAGATGACTGATAGACATACTTAAACATACTCTTTTTTGTAAATACATATTACATACTATAGATATATTAACACCCAGACAGTAGAAAATTACTATGTTCATCACATTATAATTTTCTGCCCGTGGGGATCGAACCCACACCCTCCGGCGCAATAGATCATTGCTAAACCACTGCGCCAATCGGGTCGTCAAAACTTATTATATTTATGTTTTGTTGTCAAATACAATTTCCGGTTAGTACAAAGTCACAAATCACACAAAAAATATTTTGCGTGAAAACGATAATGTACCATAATAAGACTCTAAATAGGTCCCATAGTTAAAATTAAATGGATGAAGACAACTCAAGCCTATAGACTCGCTTGACGTAAATGGTCCAGACACGCGGTCCATAAGCACTATAATTGACATGAAATATTCTCAGGTATTTGAAAATATCACAAGTCAAATTAAAAACAATTTTATTTTGTGTGAAATAAAAAATGTAACAACTCGGGCCATGACCCACACGGGACTAAGACTAAAAATAGAGAATGGAAATGGAGATAAAATATTGGTTATTTATTTGTATTTCCTAGCTTGCCTCACAGAGGAAAATCTTCAGTAGCAATGACTGATTAACAAGTTAATGCCACATCTTACAAGGATAATACTCTTTGTCAAAACTAACAGTCACGCAGTCTGATTCGCTCGTTACATAAATGTAACATTTCGTGTTCGCTGATTGGAAAGTGTTATTCGTTCCCGATACGAGTGGATACAGATAAA
>LQNK01000900.1:93904-111872 GCA_001586405.1 Phoebis sennae
CTTCACCCTCATAATCCGATGGGACGGCAGACCGACACGACCGGTGAGAGAGAGATTTGGCACAGGACCGACGGTTTTACGTGCTCTCCGAGGCACGGGGGTGCTCCAACACCACCAACTTCCAGACTTGGGGCTGCTATTGAGACTTTATTTAGAAAATCTCAACAACAACAACAAATATTTTGCGTGAAATCGAAAATGTATCATATTTTGAAGACTCTAAGTAGGTCCTCACGTGCGGCAAAAACGCAGAATGGAAGAGTTAAAATTAAATGGATGAGTCGAGCCTATAGACTTGCTTGACGCAATGGACGCAGACACGCGGTCCATAAGCACTATACTAGACATATTATCTTCTCAGGTAAGTATTAGACAATATCACAAGTCAAATTAAAAACAATCTTATTTTGCGTAAAATAAAAAAATTAACAACTTGGGCCATGACCCACACGGGACTAGACTAAAAATAGAGAATGGAAATGGAGATAAAATATTGGTTATTTATTTGTATTTCCTAGCTTGCCTCACAGAGGAAAATCTTCAATGGTAATGACTGATTAACAAGTTAATGCCACATCTTACAAGGACAATACTCTTTGTCAAAACTAACAGTCACGCAGTCTGATTCGCTCGTTACATAAATGTAACATTTCGTGTTCGCTGATTGGAAAGTGTTATTCGTTCCCGATACGAGTGGATACAGATAAAATACTGTTTGGATTCGATCGCGTTTTGTTTGAACTGGCGTGTAATTGGATGTAAATTGATTTATTTATCGCAATGGTACCTTTGCGGCTGTATGCTAGTGTAGTCATTATGTACTTTGTATTAGTTAGTACCAGAGTATGAACTACTGTAGAATTAATTATAAACCCTTTCTTTGTTTAAGTTTTTTGGTTTACCATGAGATAATAAAATTAACATCGTTCTAAAAGCACCTAGAAAGAGGCCAATTTGAAAAATACATATTTTAATTTTTGACTTTGACTTTTGACTAACATTAGTTATTGTTAACTATGTGTTGAATAAAATGGAACGCATCAGTAAAGACAATGTAACAGATGAGACAGATATATGATGACGTCATTATTGCTCTCTTTCTCTTACCTTTAAGATGGCGAAATATATACGTGTAATGAGTGAAGTTCTAAGTTGTTAAAGTATTAAAACGCATTTAAAATAATACAGTTTACTTTATTTATTCTCAAAATCCTTCTATATGAGCTAAGCAAGAACCTAAAAAATAAGCCTGGATTGTTAAATATCAGCAAAAAAACTAAAAAATTTCTGAGCTTCTTTTTCTTCATTATTTATTGTTCCTCTCCACCCCTCTCTTTAGGCTGCATTTCTGCTCATATCACAAATATTATTACGCATTAACAAGCTTAATATATTCCCAAATATATCTCCTAAAATATTGTAGTGTCTGAAACTCTACGAAGAATTACAGTTGCGATGGAATACCTGAATGATGAAGATATTTTATTTACATCTCTATTTAAACACATTTATCAACCTGTTTACAAGCATCTATTTAGAACACTATTAAATACTAATAAACAATACATGCTTCAGTTATGCAGTTATTTCGATCGGTGACTAACGTTCGCAGAAGACATAAACAGCCCGCAGCAGTAGCCAAGTGATTCAGGGCTTGTAACCGAGTGACTAGTGCAGGCCAATGAATATTTAAAGAAAGAAATATTTATTCATCCACTGTGCGTTTTAAAAAAAATTTTTTATCTCGCACAACGACCTTATGGAACGAACTACCTGTTGCGGTTGTCCAAAAAGGACGACCTAGGGGCCTTCAAGCAGCGAGCGTACTTATTTCTTAAAGGCCGGCAACACACCCACGATTCCCCTGGCGTTGTGGGTGCTTATGGGCAACGCTGATCGCTTTACACCAGGCGACGCCCTTGCTCGTTTGCCCCCCTAAGCTATAAAAAAAAAAAAATTAAGACACACAAAATTACATGTATATAGGAAAGAACATCAATCAACAGATTTACAAACAAAAGTTACATACAACACTTAAATTTTTATTGATGAGGTTGCAGTGTGTGTCAAAAAGGGATACCACAACACTGATTTTCAGTGGCCTCATTATTGATATTTCAAGTGTCAGGCGTGAATGCATACATTATTTATTGAAATGGAAATAATAAAATTAATATATAAAGTGAATTATAAGGTAATTAGTATAGACATAAGTGTAATATATAAATGTGATAAATATATAATATAATACAATTGATTTACGAAAGAGATATATACGAACATATTTGAGATGCAAAGTTGTTAAACAAAGACGAAGAAGAAAGAAAAGGTTGACATAAAACTCCTCCTACCACAGATGATGTAAACCACCATATCTCTAGGAGGGGAGGGGATAGTCAGAAAAGCAGTAACTTTGCATGTCTTTTTCATACATTATCCACAGTTGATATTGTGTAAGGTGATACAGCGTAAATGTTTGAAATAGACTTTCATGGCCAAATCCTAAACTATGAAGAATATAAAAAAAAATACTGGAAGCAGTTTCAGGCTCGATTTTGAAGAAAATAAATACTGCATCATTGGATTTAAAAAAAATTATTCACCGAGCCAGGAATAGAACCCGTTGAATTTGCAAAAAAAAATATTTTTTAAATTAGCAACGGCTATCGTTGGATGCTTTTACAATGCTATACATTTTGCACATTGTTATGCACCTTAAATTCAACGTAGGTTAATTAAAAAGTGTAACTAACTACTCGAGTTTTTTCAAGGTTCTTCTTCATCGGTGGTTTATGACGTCCTAAAAGCGCCTCGAAACATGCCGATTTGGAAAATAAACTTTTTGACTTTGACTTTGAAAATTTTATCTGAAATTACTTATACAAATAATGTTTAATATTTGAAAAATTTATATGAAATTACTTATACAAATAATGTTTAATATCTGAAAATTTTATATGAAATTACTTATACAAATAATGTTCCATATAATTACCTAAAACTGTACTTACCAGTACCCTACATTGCATAATAAAATCTTACCTTCTCGGTCACCAGTATTTTACAACCCACAACCTAATCGTCTTGCAAAGAGGTCAATATCACACCTTAATAACTGTTCCCAAAACGTTCGCAATTCACAAAATATTTTATCGCTTCTCGGATTATAACGGAGGTTGCTTTAATTAACTCATTTAAATAATTCAAAAACAGGAAACTGAAGTGTTGCAATAGCTGTCCTCTTGGTTCGTAATCTTCGCTAACCTTACGTTGTAATTTAACACGTTGGTATAATAACTTTTTGGCAAATAATAGAACCGACTTCCTCACACTAAAATGTAGAAAATAACTTATATTTTATTTTTCAAATCCATTCAAATACATATCTATATTTACGCACAAAATTTTGTCCAACCATTCCATCTTCGGACAAACATTCCTATTTGACTCCACCTATCTTCGTTACAACCCCACCGATTTCGCTTTTCTTAGAACTCGACATTTTCTTTTGCCTAAACTATTCATACTTACAATACTATGGGCAATGTTTTTCATACTTTCATACAATCATACAATCACCCGGCCATCTCGACTATGAGTCGTGAAGTATACATATAAGTATATAAATTTAAAATTATGTTAAAGATGTTTCAAAAACACCTCGAAAGAATCCGAGTCGAAAAATAAAGATTTTGACCACGAATTTAATTTAAAAAAATGCATTAAGTACCGTTTCATTCTTTCGTATTTATAAATGAAAATTTATCAAGTTAAAACTCAAGTTTGTCCCTTTACGTAACTTTTTTGTTGTCTTCGCATAAAATAGCCCGTACAAATTAACATAATAACACTTGTATATGTAAATTCAAACCGGACGACATGTGTTGATTTGAATTTTAATTTGAATTAATTAGTGACTGGTCTTACTAGAATTAACGGCGTTTAAATGCGTAGATTTCAATAGTCAGCTGGTATTTTAGGGTTCCGTAGAAAATTACTCTTTTTATATAAAATACATTCAAAAACTTTAAGCTGGTTGAAATGATCCTTATTAGGGTATAAAGAAAGAGAGAAAATAAAAATTCAAATGAAAAAAAAATGTACGATACGATCTATGATATTATAAATTTTTTCCTCAATTTTATTATTGCTTGTATAAAATTTTAACAATATATTTTTTTATAAATAATATATTCGAACATGCAATTTTTAAAATGCAGTTTAATGTTTAACATTGCCAGGCGCGTTCAAAAATATTTGCAAAACATAAGTGTAAAAATGTTTTAGAGACATTAAAAGTTATCCACAACTAAAATGTAGTTTCTCAAAAAGACAGGTCTAAAAAAAGCAACGCTTCTCACCAGCCAGGTCTACAGTTCCATATTGGGGTATCATAGAAGCATCAGACAAGTTTTCAGCTTGCCTTAAAAACCTCCCCAAAAATATTCCTAACTCTCGGAATATTTGGGCATGTACTTACTCCCTTTTAAATAAAGTACTTTTTAAAGGATTTTAAACGCGGTTTATTATACATTACTTTACATTATTATTTAACCCGACGTTTCGAGCCCTTTACAGCGAGCGTGGTCACGGGAGACTTAGATGACAGTTGTCTTCATGAGTGTTTCAAAAATTGTGTGTCTACCTCCATTTATTTCCCCGAAGATGGTATTTGGAAAATTGGTTCGGATTCTTGCAATATTGACTTACAGTGTCCTCTTGTCTTTTGGTATGCTTGATGGGGTTTTAAATTTTTTATTAGTGGGTCCCAGGTGTTAGAAAGTCTCAAACCATCTTCTCTATTGAATGTACTCCACGACTGGTACGCGAGGCTATTGAAATTAAAAAACATCAAACATTCATCATATTTTGACTGCTCGATTGGCGCAGTGGATACGTCAGTGTCTATTGCGCCGGAGGGTGTGGGTTCGATTCCCACGGGTAGAAAATTATGATGTGATGAACATTGTAATTTTCTACTGTCTGGGTGTTAATATCTATAGTATGTATGTATTTACAAAAATAAAGTATGTTTAAGTATGTCTATCAGTTATCTAGTTTCCATAGTACAAGTTGCTTAGTTTGGGACTAGATGGCGTTGTGTAATATTTCCGAGAATATTTATATTATATTCATTCAAATAAGATTAACATCGTTTAACACAGGCTTAGTAAGCGGATATCTGTCGTTCGGTAAATAGAGTGGAACCTTTGTGTATGCGTCGGTGCGTATGTAAGACGTGTCTTGTGATAATCTTCTAGATGTAATGAGGTTATGAACGTGAGATAGAGGATATAGTATTTCTATTTGTTTTCTAGTTTAAAGTCGGATTTTATTACTTTACTAGCTGCGTCCCAGGGCTTCGCTCCCGTGAGAATATCGGGATGATATTTAGCCTATAGCTTACCTAGATAAAAAGGCTATCTAACACTAAAAAAATTTTTCGAATCGGAACAGTAGTTCCTGAGATTAGTGCGTTCAAACAAACAAACTCTTCAGCTTTATAATATAGATTAGTTTATTATAGGTATACTGTTAGTGTGGAAAATGTGTGTGGAAAATAAGGTGCAGAAACAACTCTTATTGATATTTCCTTTTGATTAGGATACTAAAGTCAACGATTTTTACTCAAATAATTCATAATGGTCACTTTTTCATGAATTTTAAATTAAAAACATGGACATGTCTGTATTAAATAACATAAACAGATAAAACCGAGAAGTAATTTCTATTTACACATTAATAGAAAGCCAAGTAAATAGCTTAAAACCCAGAGTTTTTAAGTAAAACGTGTTTGTCGAGAGCACTTCAACAACAAAAGAGTGACGTCACACCACTCACCCGGACAAGACCACTCCACCGTCTAGCTGTCTGGTAAACATCTGGTGGGACATAGGTTCGATGTATGAAGTGTTAACCGACAAATTAAAAAGAAGGTTTCAAACTAAAGAGTGACGTCACCACTCGCCCGGAGAAGACCACTCCACAGTCTAGCTGTCTGGTAAACATCTGGTGGGATATAGCTTCGATGTGTGAAGTGTTAACCAAAAATAAGTAAGGATATTCCCAATTGCCATGTAGTTTCATAGTTTCCTTTCTGAAACTGAAAATTAACTATTTTTATTACCTCCAAAAATGTGTTGGTTTGTCACAATCATGTATACTTCACCTTATTAAAATCCAAAATCGAATCGAATACAATTTGCCTAATCGCATTTTTCGCATCACATCATAAATCAGCCTATTAAGAAATAATTATGTTTTATTGCGGACGTATCATTATCAATATTGAAATCGACAAAAAATACTAAACGTCGAGAAATACAAAAGTCTGCTGTTTCTTATTATATTTATTCAACTAAATTAATTAGGATTAATCGAATTTGAATAAAGTTTAGAATCTTGGCCAGGACTTTAGATTGTTCATTTTATGATATACTTGGTCTACCGCGCGGCTTCGCCCCCGTAGCATAATGTTATATAGCATATGTCCATCAGGCTAAAATAATTTTTCAAATCGGTCCTGAACTTTAGGTGCGTATTCAAATTTAAAATTGAAACAAACAAAAAACAAGACTTTCCCCTTTAAAATATTAGTGTAGGTAAAAAAGGAGCATAATTTTGCACTTATAGTGCACCGCTGCCTCCCATTTGACCTCTCTGATAAGGTTTTTTGGTCCTATGGTTAAGGTTGAACATTAAATAAAAGATTCGAATATAAGTAGTAGTTTAAATTGAAGGACAACCTATTTCCTATTAATATAAATGTGGAAGTTCAATGTTTGCATGTTTGAGCGTCAATCACACCGCAACTACTGAACGGATTTTGACGAAATCTTCAATATAGATATAGCTCTCCTTTTATTGACCTATAGTTTCCGAATGAGATCTCCGATATAGATAGTCTCTATTTATAGCACTATTTTTATTGACTGATTTTAACACGGGCGAAGACGAGGACAGAAGCTAGTTATTATAATATCTGCCTTTAAAAACTCGTTGTCAATTTAGCTAAGCCACCGGGGCGTTCTCGGAGTGAATGACAGGTGCATAAATGTATGAATGAACTCTTTATACTTAAATTAACATAACAAAAATAAGCTTAAGCTAAGGTACAATAGCTTCCATCTCTAACAGGTGAATACTGGAATAATTTTGAATTATAATTTTATATTCTTCAATAATCCGGTTTGTGGAATTCAGATGATGAAATGTATCATGACTTCATTGAAATTATAGACTTCAAAATATTTAAGAATCGTTCGAGCGTAGGTACAATTAAAAAAGATATTTCAATTCATTCATTTAATTTTAATATTTTAATCAATTTGAGTCACGTAAAAAAAATATTATCAAAATTGAACACTTTGTTTTAAAAGTATTCAAGTTCTAGTTATGAAATTTAAAACAAATGCTTTGCAAAGTCACAGATTAGAGAATAAAAGGCAGATGGAGTGTTCCCAAGACTCGAGTGACGCTAACTACACGTACGTACACGTGCATCGGTGTGAGTGAAATTTTAAAATTTCGCAGTCCTCGTGATGTGTTGTGTCAAACTAGACTAACATTTTGCTTGTTCAAACTTTAGTTTAACTTTAGATTATCCAAAATGGGAAGGAACTGCCTTCCTTAACACAGGTTTACCTAGCTAGGAAGGCAGAGCCAAATAAACAAGTGTATCACTGTAAAAGAGAACCAAATAAAGATTTTTATTTTACTAAGGGAAGCCTGTCGCATATTATATTACGGAATAATCAGGATTATCCAGACCCCTAATATGGAGTCATATTTCGCAGACTTATTGGCTAAAAGTGCTTTACTTTTTTATAGAGATGTATTTTACATGATTTCAATGTTTAAAATTATAATGACGTGATAGTTTATTACTTACTTAGTTAAATTTTTATCACAATGGTTTTTCTTCACCTTCTTCAAGTTTTATAGCTTTAGTCTGTCCTGTTTGCTCATTGGTATCTTTACATATATCTATCCTGCTTCTCTGATAAATTTTCAAAGAAACCAAAAACCAACCTACCATTCATAAAAATAGCATCACGTTGAAACAGGGTCTGTATTTAATCGAACCCACGTCAATTCTGTCAGCACTCAAGTAGTGTCAACAAAACGATAATGTCATTGGTACAAATTCGCCTTTGATGTCGCCGCTCATTGCTTTATATGTCAAACGTGGCACCTGTCGCGCGGAAACTGTGGACTTGGCCTAAAATAATAAAAAACATATGTTTTTGTACAATTTGTGACTATTGTTTTAGAAATAATAAACAAAAATCCTTAATCTACCAGAAGTATCATCTACCAGAAATATATATTTGTTTTAAGTATATTTAATCAAAATATAATAAATAAATAAATAAAATAAATTTAATCTGTTTTACTGATGACCTAAAAATAAAGGAGATATATTTTTTTAAAATATCTAATAATTATTAAAAAAAAATAAAAAAAAAACTCTATTTAAATAAATAATAATAGTATTATATAAGTTACATGCACAGATAATGCTTATAAAAACTACTGAGTGTAACTATTTTAAAGATAAATATACTTAAAAGTAACTTGTAAAACTTGTATTAAAATGACATAACTTGTGTGGGAAATCAAGCTTCTAATTATTATATTATTACTTATAAATAAAATCTGTGGAATAATTAGTCTACAAATAAAACATCCTATATATCAAAAATATCTGCCATCTTCAGATTTTTCGTACACATCAAAGCTGTCGCACGATGACGAAAGAGCTACCATATTACCTCAAATGCACATCAAATTGAACCGTATCCTCTATATACAGGGTTGAAAATAAATCGACCACAGTTTTTGTGGCCAAGTGCGAACGACACTTCCTTCCTCTTCCCAGACGCATTTAGAAACGGACTAAATGTGGAACAATTTAGATCTTTTTATTCGATGTAGGGGAGATTTTAGCGACGTTAAGACACGCGTTGGTATTGTATTTCTGTTTTTTGTTCTACTATATAAATTACTAGTTGTGCGCCGCGGTTTCACGCGCGTATATCTCCCGTTCCTGAGGGATATCCGGGTAAAAGATATCCTTTGTCCTTTCTCGATCATACAATCTCTATACAATATTTCATCCAAATTGGTACAGTGGTTTAGGTGCGAAGAGTCTGCAGCAAAATCTTGTTAAATTGAAAATAGGTAAAGGCACCGACTGTGAATAGTTGGTAATTATCTGGTTTCTAAAATATAATTAAAGTTATTTTCTACTTTTAGTGTGAGGAAGTCGGTTCTATTTTTGGCAAAAATTTATGTTATAGCGGGCAACCGGTGCATGCGGTTTACCTGATACTAAATACCAATACTAATTATCATTTTGTACTATATACCTCTCACTAGGTATCAATAATAACACATATACGAGTATACTCTATAGTTCTATTTTAGAAACCATTTAAAGTCAAAGTCAAAATGTTTATTTTGCAGATTGGCTTCTTTCGTAGTGATTTTAAAACGTCATATATACATGTACATAATTCATATTATTTATTTACCAATCAACAATACATAGTTTGGAATTTAATTAAAATTTGACCGGTAAGAACTATGAAACATTCTTTTTAATGCTCGACTTTCATTCTCAATAATACATACATACCCTATATCGCTATTGCATTATTCAATCAAGGAATAATCGAACTAAAGTAAAATTGAACAAAAAGTGCTTTGAACGCAGGACCCAATTACACAGCAAGATTCATCTCCTATCATTATTCTTACCGTCAATTAAGCGGTCACTTGAAAGGCAAAGACCAAAGTAATATTTCACTCCATTACCATCAGATATTATTAATGGTTTAAATAATTCACTAAATATTACCTGTTAAACTAATGCACTGAGATGGCTTTAATGTTAAAAGCTAATTGCGATATATTATATTATATGTTTATATTTAGTTCGACTTCAAAAGCAAGTTCTTGAGTTTTGTTATATCTGTATTGAGGTAAGTCTGTGGAGTATATTCTAAAATTGTGTTATATTTCTTTGTATGGATTTTTGAACTGCACTTACATTACATAATTAATAATAGTAATAAAAACATTTATTGACTACAAAAGGAACAAAAACCACACAGTAATACACAGATATAGAGAAAATAAAATATATTTAATTATTTAAAATTAAAGTAACAAAATAAAATTAAAACTAAAGTACAAAAAATAATCATAATTAAAAAAAATAAACATCAAAAGAGGTTAAGATACTCTGCGGTTACTTCTGTTGTCAAAGGGAGCTGGATCAGCTGTGTGCTGCGACGAAGAGACTTATACGCAGCGCTGGTTTTCAGCAGAACCCAGTGACTTTTGAAGTTGACAGTCAGCCATCTGTTGTCAATTAAAATAAATAATAGAGATTTCCTAGGCACGTTTAATCTATCAAATTTTTAATCTTAATTTTACGCGAAGAAAGTAGGCTACATTTGTGTTTCCTATGAGGATAACATAGTTATGATTGACAAAATCCTCTGTAATATTAAAAAAAATTAAAGGTGTAGTAATAATTATTATTATTCCAAGAAGCAATTATTATTCACTAACTGAAAATAAAAGTATGATTCTGTACTTACCACAACAAATTAATCTTTATTATACCTTAGCTCTTCCAATCTTCATTTTTATGGTTTCACATCGCAATAACCATAATCCGCAAAAGTATTTCAAAGTGAACTTTTTTATTGTACTTATAACAATTTGTATTTGTAAAGGCCAAGCTCAAATTTATGAAGATCGCCTTTCTTTAGCGCGAATAAATAACCATAATCTAAAAAAGCAATAATGACCTTAACATTGGCTGAAGTATTACACCTTGTATTATATCAATATTTATTTTTAAATGCTAAGTTGAAATTTTCTGTCTATAACTCAATAAATAACCATAATCTAAAATATTAAGAAGTCAACCTTTGCGCTACTATAGAGTTTCTTTTAAAAGGCTTACCTAAAAAAAATCGCCTATGTGAAATTTCTGACATTTATAGAAAAACGATCTCAATCAATAACCATAATATTTAAAAATAGAGTATCTTACTATCGACTTTGCGATATGGCGGATTTATATTTATAACATTAAAATTTCTTTCAAAGGCTTATAAAATTTTTATCTGCGCTGTATTGTCTTTCTGTACCTTCTGGCCGGTTGTCTGGTAGAGAACACTAAGTGAAAAGGCTTCCCAATGTAATATAATATTATGTTATCAATATTATTATTTTTTAACCATTAATGTAAAGTACATAAAATATTGAAATACATAGTAATAAATAAAATTAATCTCGTATCGTCTTTCCTTAAAGGTCGTGTGGTAAAGTTCAGGGCTGCATGGACCCGACAGAGTGGATAATCGAATATCAAAGGGATATTTTAAGCAGAGTTAAAAATAACTTGGTATTGTTTGGTGTAGACGCCTACTGAAGCATACGTAATACGCAGGTTGGACAAGCGTAATCCTGCTAATACCGCTGCAAGTAGTGAACAAACTTTGATGAAATTTCACATACAGATAGGCCATTAGACAGATTAGGATAGGCTACCTTTTATTGATAGAGACTCCAAAATTCAACGCAAGTCAAGCCTCGGGCACTAGCTAGTGTTAATATGTTACCAATTCTTTTATGATAGAGCAAGCAAATGAAAATAATTATGGGTTATGGAGATTTTGTGATTACCTTTTTGGTGTCCTCAAAAGAAAGGGGAAGGATTTATGACGAGAAAAAAGGAATGGACGCTAACTCGATAAGCCTTTTTAGATAACATTTGTAAATACAATGTAATAGCTTCTGGGCAGAAAATGCACCTAAACAGCTTTTGGGTAAAGAAAGAGATTTTTTGACAAAAGAAAAGTAAACTAAAATTTTTGATACAAATCTAAATATCTAAACTGAAAGACTGACTGATATAGTGATCTATCAAGGCACAGCCCAAACCACTGGATGGATCGGGCTGAAATTGGGCATGCAGGTAGATGTTAAGATGTTATCCGCTAAGAAAGGATTTTGTTCAATCTTGGAAATCTCACGGGAACGGGCTATATACGCGGGTGAAACCGCGGGGCACAGCTAGTAAATGTAGAAAAATGTGTGAGACATTAATTCAATCTAATATGACTTATGTGTAACTAGTTTTGAAATCTTGTTATAACTTCAAGATTTCCATCACGCATGTTCATACGTTCTATGTCTTTAGTTATACATAATATAACAGCCTATAAAATTTCTATTGTTTGTCAAATTTTCACGTAGCGAGATGTAGGCCTTTGAACCTATTCTATGTTTTATCACACGTTTGTCCGATAGTAATGTTGTCTGTTTGACAGTTTTGATAGATTAGATAAACGTCGGTAGCTAAGAGAAACATTTAGGGACTTAAAATAGAAATGGTGATACTTTAGGCAAACACTGTTGTGTATTTAAGCCTTATTAAAATAAAAGCTAAATTTGATATAGGTATGGTTACTCCATTTATAAGGGGAAATACAATTTTACCGTGACCCTTGAATTTTGTTACTAATATTATGCTAATAATAAATTTTACTATTATTTTCCTATCGAAGAGGTAGTTTAGTAGAGTCCCGACATATACAACAATATACGACGTTCACAACTCTATCTATCTGTTTTTTTATTTCACTGAAGAACGGTCAATAATGTATCAAAGATTATAGATAGATTGTAATCTCAGATTAAATGACATTTGGTTGTCAAGTCATAACTAAGCTATCCGTCGACTGCGTATTGAAATCAAAGTGCAAATAGATAGATTTACCTGACGTTAGTAAGCAAAACAAAGGATAGATAGAATATTGAAAATCCGTAAAAGGACCAAAAATCTGGCAACCGAGAGTTTTCTCGCCGCCATACATGGAAGTGTTCAAGATTGAACCGGAGCTAAGCTAACGAGTTAACTAAAACCGCGCAAGGTTTACAAAGGCCGCTCAAGGAATGTGCGCCGCTGAGCCGTCGCAGCCCGCCGGGCGAGCGGCCGCAGCGCACGTTACAAGACGCGTAGCCTGAGAACGAACGCGTGACGTCACGTACTGCAGACCTACTAGAGGCTAGCGATCTATGGACAGGAGTAACATCACACTAAAGAATACACTTCCGATAGTATAACGCTGTCGAAGGTATATATAGACAGGGATTGAAAAAATTTCAACATCGCGATTTAGGATTTTCTCAACTGGTTATATGTTACATGTTATTTATTACTAAATTGATAGGACATAATAGTTGCTGTAGTGTATATTATGTTCCCTAATGGATAAAAATGGACATTTTTAGTTTTTAACGTGTTCTTTAAGACAAAAATCATAATTTTAAAACAGTCTTCGCAAAAGCGCCATCTATGATGAGTAGTGGAAGTATTATGAACCGCCTTAAAATAATGAGTATTTTTCTTTTGTTCCAGATCATCGAACAATGAAAGGAGTGAGAGCCCAGAACCAGATGACAATGTGTCACCTGAACCCCCTGATCGACCACCTGGAAAGGTGCGTCAAGTACACCCAGAGCAGAAAACTCAAGTTCTGGCTTACGATTCCACGTACAGACGGAAGAACAAGCCCACCTCCCTGCCTTTAGAAGACAATCAGATGTACAATCATCTAGCAAATACCAACGTCGCTATGTCGCCTATGTATCCTTTAACGCCGAACATTTGTATTGAAGGAGGCAAGATTGAGTTCATAAAGTCGCCACCGGTGAGCGCTAGGAACAGCATGGCGCTGGCGTCGCCGCCTCAGACGCCGCTAGCGACGCGGCGCGGATCCCGCGACAAGCGTGACGTAAGGGCAGGGAGCGATGAGCCAGAAAAGTTCGATGGTGACAAGGTAGGTGACGCTGTTTTAAATATTAAAAATTTTGTTTTGATCAGATTATTATCCCATAGGATATAAAACGATTACTCTCATTACGTTGGATTAGTTTGTCTTAAACATTAGCTTAGCGAATAGTTTCCATCATAAAGATATATCCTTATCTTAACAACATTCCGTATCAGTTAAAACAAAATACGCACATAGCAATTTTATGGAATGAATAAACTGCAGTTAGGATAAATGACGCTGATATTTTTCAGGTTCTAAAAAAAACATTCGAAGTTGACTTAAAATTGATGGCAGAAGCTGATTACCTAGTGACAGTTTTTTTCTATAAAAAACAAAGAAACCTATGTTTATATTACTTTACATTAGTTATAACCATTGAAGTAAATAATACTACGTAGTAATAATAACTCAATGGTTGTAGGTAACTAAATGATTCTATACTTTTAAAGGTAATCACAAATAGGATCCAAAGGGTCTTGGAAAGTATAATGCTTCTTTAGTCGCTTCTAAATTGTTTTGTAAGCGTTCCCACTGGATATCTTTATGATTGTCTTCAAGGTATTTAGGGATTTATCTATTGATTGACGTTCTGCCGTGTGGGGATTTTCGTTATCCGTACTAAATTGGATAGAACTTAAATAATGCTTGGAGAGTGAAATGATATTTTGATAAAGATGTAACATCGATGTTTGAGAGCGAAAGAAGGATATTATAAGGATAATATCTTTTTTTCTTGGATTTTATAATTATGAAATGCAATGGCATTTTCAAGTATTTTTTTATTTTATTCTAGGTGAAAAAATAAAGTCAACCGTAATCAACGATTTTATTAAAAAAACGCTTTTTTATTACGGATATTTTCAAGTGTCTAATCGTTTTGGATTCCTTGTTAAATGTAATCTAATAATGATTGAAAATTAAATTGTAATAATTTAACGCAATAACGGAATTAACTCTACATTGTGAAAAATATACTCACTTACATTTCTTCTTCTTCTATTAATTTTGGAAATTATAATTAAATATTTACTAAAACATTGCAAACAAAAGGATTACAAACTGTTAACTATAACTAATTCTAAAGTAAAATGACATTACAAGACTCTAACCTCAAATTGTGCACTAGCAGTTTCCCGCGCATTCGATCCCACAGATGCAAATTAGATAGTTGCCCGTAAAAGTAAATCAGACTAACTAGCCAATTTCTGCAAAGATATGGCGTAGGTTTAATAGGAAACCGTGCTTACCATACGTAATAGAAATTAGAATATGCGGGTATATATTAATGAAAACTTATACCACCATAACCATTTTGTTCTTGACATTATTATTGAGTATGATGTTATCTTGGTACTCACTAACATTATTATTGTGAACTCTCTTACATGTCAAGGTTGCCTGACAGAGATCGCTCTTCAGGAATAAGGTAAACTTACTCTGTGTAAGTTAATTGTTGTGTCGTAAACCTTTTGCAATTTAGATCTAAGTATACAATGAATAATATTTTATTAATTTCATTCATTCATTCATAAGTAAAAATACTATTAGTACTTTTCTATTTGTTACTAAACAACATTGCCATGCATAAAGGTTAGCCAATTAAATTATACCATAATCATAAACGTCCCTGAATAAAATACATGACAAGCCTTGACTCGTTTTATTTTATCTACGTACTCAAATAAACCAGTTTTCATTGATAATGTCGTAACGTTAGTGAGCATCTCTACGTAAAACGCAAAAATTTAACTAAACTCTTAATTCATCAATAAACACAAAAATTTAATTAAAATAAATACTCTAGTTCTATACATAGCTAATGAGATAACGAGGAAAACAATTAGAATACAAAAGAGGTCATTCATGAGATGAGCATCATAGATATTACCTCACACATTAGTCACATTATCTGTGACATTGACAACACTCTATAATCTGTGGTCGTTTGTAACGCGCGTATTTTCGACCATGGATATTTTAAAAATGAATTTGGCGTCTTATTTTGTGTGGAAATTGGAAGACAATTGTTATATCGTGTGGTTCGTGATTTTAATAATGTTTTTGACTATGGTGCTTTTAGAGAAAAAGGATGGAAATGTTATTGTGAGGAATAGCGTTGTTGTGGATGATATACAACCAAGATCGATGAGATCTACGCGGTCAGTTTATGAAAACAAGCCTGGATATGTCAGTGTCGCTTCTTGAGTAGTAATAAATATTATTTTACAAGTTTTGTTTCATTTACTTTATGTCCCAATACTACATTTCGGTAGATTAAATACTCTATAGTCATTTTGGATTCAAAGTAATGAAATAAGTTGTTGATTATTATCCATACAATATATTACCATTTGCCTAATAATTACGTATTAATAAAATTTGTTTTGACATAAATTCTATGGTATCCGTTACAATTATAATGTTACGTATGGATACATTTTGAAATGCAAGAGGCTGCTGCTGCGATGCGTTTCAAGACGTACATTTTGAAAGTACCGTTTAATTATGTACACACATACGTTTTTCATCTTATCGCCGAAATTAAGGATCCATCTAAATTAAAATTATTCAGATGAAAGATGGCCAATGTGATCAGACACTAGCCAGCAACGAAGAAGATATTATAGTGTACACTTGGTACGCGAGTATAATTGCACTCTCAATTCCTTTACTCTCATAACCCGATAGGACGGCAGATCGATACGATCGAAGAGATATCACCAGCACCGGCGGTTTTCCGAGGCGTGGAGTGAAGTTTCCCTGACAACTACCTCACTCAGGGCTGTTACTGATATTTTTGTCAGAAAACCCTAATAACATTTTTTTGGTCTCACCCTGGACTCGACCCCTGAAAGATACACTCACTAGACCAACAAAACAATCATATACAATGTACACTAATATTATAACTAGTAAAACTCTGTTTCTTTGGTTGTAATGAATAGGCTCAAAAACTACTGGACCAATTTTAAAAATTCTTTCACCATTCGAAAGCTACATCCACAAGTAACATAGGCTATATTTTATAGGCTATATAACATTAAGCTACGGGAGCAAAACCACGCGGATCAGCTAGTTCAAAATAAACATGACTCATAAGTGACATGAACTCAACCACAAACGGCTTTATTGGCTTCATTTCGTCTCGTATCAGACAATCGGCACGCACCATCCTGCCAAATAAAGCTTTTCTTTAAGTTTGGCAGTGTGGTTACTTCAATGCGGTATTCCATGCTGGCATGAGGCCATCCTGATGATACTGAGCGAATGAGGTTATTGCTCTGGAACTGTGACGAAATCAATAAAATAAAATAAAATTTTACAAGTTAAACAAAAAAAGCGATAGTGGAGACAAAAGAGATTGTCTTTGCTATTTGAGATAATTGTTTCGAATGGCGCTGGTTTACGGTCGCCAAGGGGCGAAGGGCGCAAGGGTTTCCTAGGATGGTAGGCGGGAGTATTAGAATTGTTCCATCGACGTGTTATCAAATCGCTTTCGTTTTATTAGTTATAGCATTGCACAGAAATCTTTAAATTGGAATACTTTTCTATCGGTCCATGCAAAAACCCATTAGAAAAGACTATAGAAGCTACCAAAATACTACTAATATTATTAATATGAAAGTCATATTTGTGACTGACTTTGTGAAAATGACTTCGCAAATACTGAACGCATCTTTCGTATACGCTATTAGCTGGATTAGGTATATACTGTTACCTATATACCCTTTTATCTATACTTATATTATTATGAAGCTGAAGAGTTTGTTCGTTTGAACACGTTAATTTCAGGAACTACTCGTCCGATTCGAAAAATTTTTTTAGTGTTAGATAGCTCACTTATCGAGGAAGGCTATATGCTATTTATCATCCCGATTTTCCCTCGGGAGGGAAGCCCTGGGTCGCAGCTAGTTGATCTATATACCCCGAAATTAACGCGAGTGAAGCCACGGACAAAAAGTAGTTACATAAATAAAGGATAAAAACATAAAGCTTCAGTTTCAAATTCCGCAGAGCATTCAGTCCGAACAGTTTTTGCATATGCAATCAATCACCAGTATAAATGTCATTGGATTGACGCAGCCCTTAGCCCTTTGCATCGATTG
>LQNK01000900.1:116908-143239 GCA_001586405.1 Phoebis sennae
GGGGTGATGAATTAGTATTGTTTTGAATGTAAGGCTTAGATAAGGGAATTCAGATGGAAAAATAAATCGTTCGTTACTGACAAGGTCTACAAGACTATTCGGTTTCTAAAAAGTATATTTTTGTTATAGTTATAAGTATCCAAAAACTAGAAATTAAATCTACTAACTACTACTACTTATTAGTAGTAGTTACTAGATTTAATATCTCATTAATAATATACTACTTATATTTGGATCAGTTGGGCTATAACTTTATCAAACAAAATTAATTTTTGAAAACCAAATATTCTGCAGAGTGTAACAAACTAACAATACACTAATTTTTTTCACTTAGTATATTGTTAGTTTGTTACACTCTGCAGAATATTAATAAATATTTTCAAAGAGTTAAATTCATACAATACTATTTGCAGAATACGAACTCAGTTCAAACATTGTATATTTCATAAAAGAAATGATAAGTACATGCTTTATTTACTTAACTAGCTTTCCGCCCGCGGCTTCGCACGCGTGGGCTACTAATTTCTGTATTTTTTAGAGGCGCACGACAAAAGTCTAGAAAAATGACGGTCGCAGAACCGCTCATAATTATATACGCATGTCTATAGTGCTTTTTATAATTTTCTTTGGTAATAGGTTTCCCCAAAATCTCACAGTGCGCGCGCCTCTTCCAAATACAGAAAATTGTAGCACACGCGAGCGAAGCCGCGGGCGAAGAGTTATATATTTTGTGAAGGTTTTTGAGAATTTATTGAGTGTTTTTACCGTATCTATACGAAAAGAGTATTAAATAAAAAGACATGATCGCAAGTCAACCAAAATCTCACATTGTCACGTGGTATGACATTTTCACGACTTTAGAAGCATATATCTCAAATAATATTTAATTTAGCAAAAAACGTATTTAGAAACCTTTATTTCATTTTTAAAGACCTATCTAATGACATCAAATTTAATGATGTATTCGCGAATTTATTTTTTTACCCTCCGTTTACATGTATGGAGAGCCACCCCTAAAATTATTTTTTTTCAAATAAAATGTAGCCTATAATTTGCACCTAATATTGATCTATCAGTATGTGAAATTTTATCAAAAACTGCCCAGTGGTTATTACGTGATTGACGCACATACAAACAGATAAACAGACAAACAGATAAACAGACAAACAGACAAACAGAAAAAAAAAATTCTAACCATGGATTTGGTATCTATAGAACATAAATATTGCATACCAATTATTCTTTTTGAAAAATATTCAATGTACAGAAATGGTTCGGTTACTGTTTTATTATATGTATAGATAACCAAAAATTCTATATAATTATTGCTAATTTATGACTTTAATGTAATTTCGTGAAAACTGAAAACATAGTGTAACTACGCCGTAGTTCCATCCATATGTCGCCTAGCGCCATCTGTTGGTCACTAATTAATTCACTTACGTTTGGCGGCAAGCCAACTACGTTTTTGATGAGTCTATGCTTCGTCTATGAGTGAAAAATAATTAAAAATAATGTATCAATTTAATCATGGTTATTTTCTTTTTATGACAATATTGCAGTATTAATGTAAACAAAAACAATACATCTTTTTTATCTTTTATATTAAAAACACACATTTAATTGAAAAAATGAAAAAACAAATTAGATAGTATGTATTTCTTACTCATAAAGTAGCAGCTCTATATTTTAAAAGATTATAAGTATTATATGATGTTTAAGTTTTTTGTACTTACAAAGCGACATTTGTAAATGCAAAAAAAAAACTTTACTGTACTTTACTTGTATTTGTATGTATTTTCTTTCTTTCTATAGAGGATTTAATCAAAAATCACCATGTCATGATGCCATCATAAGAAAACCAAAACGAACTTATTTCTTCGCTTTATATTAATATACAAAATTTTATACATTAATCGTACGTATTTTTTACACCTAATGTTGGCCCTACTAGGAAATCCCTGTAGCCTCCAACATCAAGGGAGGGAATATAATATTTGTTAATAAATATTAATTATAGCCCGGTTCCTATAAAACTAAAACGAGTCGTATAGTCTTCGACAGAACATCTTACCAAGCGTGAGTCTAAAGTATATCTTTAATGAACGTGGCGTTAACATAACCACCCAAACTTGGATCCAATTTTAGTTTTAAACCGCTTATTAATGAAAACGGTTCGTATCTATTATACGTTCCGTCGTGTACAGGAATCGACCCTACACATATTCAAGTAACTAATAGTGGTAGTAAGTAGTTGAATTAAGGTACTAAGCTTAAAACAGTTAATACTATTTCCGATGCGCTTTCCATCAGTATCAACACAGTATTTTTTTTCAAGTACGTTGTTCTTTTGTGCCCTTTGAACTCGAACCCTTGATCAAGAAACGCGTTCAAGTTGGCATCACCCAAGCCCAATTTGCGAAATGGAAAACGAATTTGCAAATGGATCAGTTCTTTGATGCTGGCTCCTAATTCGTTGTCTGGGAACATTGTGGGTGTATAACCTCTTAGCGCTTTATTACTACTTATTGGAATGCATCATAACTCAACCTTTTATCTCGTTGTATTTACAGAAATATACAAGGTGTGGCGTAATGAATGCATAATATTGTACAAATAGAGGACGTTAAGATGGCTCAGAATAATATATTTTATGTCCAGTAAAAGTTTCTCGCTTATCGAGATATTCAACATTTTCGAAAATTAAAACAAAATACATCACTTTTTGTGGCAAGATGCAAGTAGTGGAATTTTTCGATCTGTTTTTGAAATCATATCCCTGCGTAAATACATTATCGACTGTTAATTAAACTTCGATATCAGGGGGCGCATGCATATTTTTTTTTGAACGAGATCTAATTCCAACTTCATGATTTGCTTATTTTTTCTCTAAGCTTGACCTAACGAGGTGTAAAAAAAGTATATAGTCACCCGAGTGCCAAATTAAGAAAAAAACTTGCCTGTTTCATTGTAATTCCGAAGGGAATATATCGAAAACTGAAGGACTTTTACTTAACATGAAATATATTTTTAGGTAAAATTTTTAAGGATTTTAAACAAAATTATTGACACTAATTAAACAAAACAAATATTATAAACACTATAATATAATATTAGTAGGAAGTGAGATTCACCATCTTTCGTCATAGAGTGTAGACGCGAGGAATGCTGAGGACCAGTCTAGTAATGAAAACAAGTGGCAATTTGATCCATACAGCGTCTTGACCTGTTTGGATGACTGAACCCACACAATGAGCACATTGTAAAGTGTACAGAGCACACCAGTACATAAGTACATTATTAAAGTGCGTAGAGACTGTTTCGGTAAAGCGAATTTTACTAGAAAACTTTTTTTTTAGTTTATACATATATTTTCTGTCACAACAGTTTTTTATGGATACTACTATAAAAATACTAGCTACGCTCCGCGGTCACACTCGCGTAACTTCTGATTCCGTGGCAACTCTGGGATTAGGGGTAGCCTATATGCTATTCTGAACCCTTACCTATATGTATACCAAGTTTCATCATAATCGGTTTAGGAGTTTTTGCGTCAACGAGTAGCAAACACACATACATTCTCATTTATAATATTAGTGGGATTCATGATTTATTTCAAAAAATGAATTATTCAAGACACTCTCATTGATAAAAAGCAGATTTTGATATCACATCTTGTATTCTCTTTGTAATAGATTAAAATCAAGTGATAAGACACATTTATGCTGTATATCATTCTTATTAAGTATGTATTAGTATAGTAGTATATTATCTGTCGTTATGTGTTAAAATAGCCCTTAATATTTAATTCGATAGTTTAGAACAAGTATTTAGCATGGTAGAAGTAAACAGTTAGCAATAATATGCTATTATGTAATACAATATTCTCTATTGTAACATTACTCTGTGCACCATTTGATTGCCTCTAGCGTCCAGTTGATATTGCGCTGGCGACCGAACAATAACATTTAAATCAATCATTTTACTATTGTTCCTTATTAGTCTAAGTAGCCTTCAAAATATAAATGTGTGGTTGTGTTTATCTGTGAAATGTTTTGTGACATTAAAGTGACACTGAAAGTGTATAAATGAAAAAAAGGATTAATTAGAATAAAACAAAAATTAACATAGGTTTTATTTTATTAATTTATTATTATAACTCAGGTATTACATAATTTATTAGTGCAGTTGCAAATTATGATTTACTTCCAGTTTTATTGATAATTTTGAATAAAATACCGTTAAAGTGCAGTCAAGGTACTAATTCACAAAGATTCGGATCGGAACGGTTTTCGTTGAAATTTGTATGAAACTAGTTCCGATTTTTGATACTTTCCGATTAGATTCACATTTGTGAATAGAGGGTAAAGGTTTTGTAATATATTGATATAATACGTAATCGTGTTGTGATATTAACTTCATTTATTTTCAAAGATTGTGTGACAAGTCAAGTTTAGTTGAGTTTTAAAGTGTAAAGTGTTGTGTAAATGTGTTGTGTTGAAACATGTTTATGCGTCCGTCGAATTCTAGATATGAAGATCGTGGTGGATATTATGTTAAGGTTAGCTTATTTTGAAACGGAATTAAAAGCTTTTAATTTATTTGTTTCGGCATCATCATGATAGGCCCTCGCGTCTATTACAGATGATTTATTATTTATTGCACTGTAATATATATACAAGCTATATATACATAGGAGCTTAAAAATAGAGACAACATATTATGATGATTGTGACGTAATATCTGATAGATCACTGAAGATATTTAACGAAAAGTTATGTTGCATAGATTAATTTTAATTTAGCGAAGCCTCTTGTATTGAAATAACAATCAGCTGATAATATTCTTCACAAAACTTACAACTTTTCTCGGCACACATTACGACCGAAGTATCTCCGTATACATATATTCTTTCTAAAAAATATCGTTGCATTTACATTTCACTACTCTATAAATAGTTATGTTCGCGTTACAATAGTTTCCATATAAAAACAGCTAAACTAGTAAACAACTGATGGGCACATTTGTCAGCCCCGCCACACACCTGCGACTGATAAATCACCTCAACTGATGTGCTGGTACCTTTACACGAACAAATGCAACGGGCGTGAATTGATGAACAGAATTTGATAGAATTATGGTAATTTGATGATCTATTTCTTTTTTATTAGAACTAATTATTGGGAATTAGTTTCAGTGTTTAGTTTGTTAAAGTTACCAGTAGTAATAGGTTTAGGTACTTTATAAAATTTGTTATGTTTTGTCTCTTTTTTTCCATTTTTTTTGTTGCTTCTTCATGTACTGTACACACTTTAAAAGGTTTTATTATCCAGACTATTTTTTTCCTTATAATGTTAATGTTTTCCTATGTGAGTATTGATGATAAAGCAATAGTATGTCTATTAAATAAATAAATAAATAAAGTTTACTTTAAGGTACGGTGGGACTGTCTGTACTTTGTTATAAAAGTCCCTAAATAAATAAAGAATAAAAAAAACAATTTCTTTTGACTTTGCTTAGTTTGAATTAGATAATGTGACCAGTTAATTCTCAGACTCAATTACTTCTTCGTTTTCTTTGACAGAAAATTTGCTAAATTTCGTCAAACTTCATTATACCGTTTTTTATTTAATACGTAATTACTGATTTACATATCACACTTATAAACAATAGCTTATAAATAACTTACATAAAGTGGGCATTTCAATATCATTTCCTCTCAACATTTAATAGTGTTACAAAATATCTTTTACGGTAAATCTTTTATGAATTTAACTGTTTCGTTGTTAACAGTTTTCCTATCTTGATAATATCACATTAAATATATGATGTTATATAATACACATAAGTAAGTTAACTCATAGATTGTTGGCCTCGTCGTCAATTAATATTTCCTGATTATAACTCAGTTTGCTGCATATTGTTCAAGGTACACAATGCTGGTAGTTATTATAAAGCTAATAATTGCATTGCATTTAATACGAAGTTTATGTTTAAGACTAGCTATTCCGTGTGGCTTCGCTCAATCGCATGATGTTATATAGCCTATAACACTCAGTTACGATGCAGCTTTCAAATTGTGACAGAATTTTCATAATCGGTCGAGTAGTTTTTGTGTGAAAGCATTACAAACATAATTATAAAAATACTCGGAAGTCGGTTCTATTTTATGGCAAAAATATTTTTTGCCAAAAAATAGAACCCATCTCCCCATTGTAAAAAATAGGATTTAACTTTTATATTATTTTTGTTGAAATCTATACAAAGTCGGTGCAAAATCTGGTTAAATTTAAAATAGATATACATCGTACCGTAGAGCCGTACCGAACCGTAGAGCTTATTGTGTTGGTTTTCGAAGAGTTCCCTGGAATATCTTCCACATGGATGATCAGATATGAACCAAATTTCTATGGGACCACTTTACCCTTTTGAATGCAAAAAGAATTTTTCAAATCGGTCCACAAACGCCGGACATATGCGGTAATATACATAAAAAATACGGTCGAATTAAAAACCTCCTCCTTTTTTGAAAGTCGGTTAAAAACGCAAATGATCTTGATAGTACTGATAAACCACTCATTCTTTAATATAAAATGCAGCCGTTACTATAAATACAAAGGGATAAAACAGTCGTAATTTCAGTCAAATAATTTATTAGCGAGACATAACAAGGTCGTCAGCGGAAGGGTTGAATGCCATCAATCTTGCGACGGACCCATTCCCAAATAAAAAGGGACATGCTATACGATGCAATTGAAAGCTTTTTTGCTGTTATGTGAACACAATTGCTTTATATAACCTTCATATACAACAAGATAGGCCTCTTTACGTAAACACAAGTGCGTCATATAACCACCGTTAATAAGTAAAAAGAATGAACATAATTTACAATAATTGGCACTTTACATAAATAACCATCTCTTCAACAAAAGATCGGCATGAAACAGTATTGCACTGTATTTCGTACGTCAAGCCCGGAGTCCTGTATTCTCATCTCATTCCTCTCTCACTCTCCCAACTTCTCATAATTAATCCTCTCATCATCCTCTCTTCTTCCTTCGAGCCGGTAAGGAATCTGCGACACTTTTATGTTGGAAATATTCATGGATTACCGGCAGTGACTTAACATCAGGTGAACTGCATACTCAGCTTGCCTGTTATAACAAAACAAAAAAATAATACATAAATATTAAAAAATCCCAGATGCAATGAGAATGATATGCCAATATATATTTTGAATAAAATTTGATATCGTTGGAAGGAGTAAGTGAACAGAACATATAAGCCAATTTTTGACCTCCTGCAATTAAGAAACAGTTATTACGTTCCAGAATGCGTGCTGGATTTATTAGTCGTAATTTTTTACGTATTTTGTAATCCTTGTAATATATTTACTAGCTGTGCGCCGCGGTTTCACGTAGAATTTCTGGCTATCCTATTGCCTTTTTTAGGTTTGAAACAGTCTCTGTACAAAATTTCAACCAAATCGGTTCAGTGGTCAGGCCTGAAAAGAGACAGATAGAAAGATGGAGTTACTTTCGCATTTATAATATTAATAAGGAATATTAATTCATGTCATATTTAATAGTCACCGGATAAAATTTTAAGTTTATGCTATCTAAAATTAGCATACATTTTTATTGAATGATATTTTTATGCAAAATCTGTAAGAAAGAATAAACAAAATATAGATAAATGGTTGGACCCTTTTGTTGAAAACAGGAAAAGGCTTGTGTACCATGGGATGCATTAGGGCGAAATATTTCCTGTAAAGTTTGTTTGTCTGTTTACACCTGTCACCGTACATGATAAGAAAAATGTCGTTTGGGTTTTATATGGAAAAAGGGTGAACTTGCAAACATACTATTAATAAAATTTCGTCATAGAGAGAGAATTTTGCAATGTTAAGCATAAATTTAGATTTGTCTTTAACTATCAATATGAAGAGAATAAGTTACTGAATAAGCTCTAAAAACTAGTCAAAAGTTTCAGCTTATAAATGTGTGAGTTTGAATTTTTGTCTGTCAGTCACGACACAACTACTTAACCAATTTTGAGGTTACTTCAAATAGGCTATTATTAGCTGGTTGCTTTTATTGATCTATAAACTCTGAATTAATTTC
Organism: Phoebis sennae; assembly: GCA_001586405.1. Lineage (NCBI taxonomy): Eukaryota > Metazoa > Arthropoda > Insecta > Lepidoptera > Pieridae > Phoebis > Phoebis sennae. Next base: position 125,032 of record LQNK01000900.1, read on the forward strand.
GAATGAAACCGCAGTAGGGATGTAGCTAGTATACTATAATTACCGAGACATCATATTATATACTGAGTTCCGCGGTGTCACCCGCGTATATATCCCGTTCCCGTATGATTTTCGGGATAAAAACTATCATAATATGTCATTCCAGGGGATTCTAAGGATCTCTGTACAAAATTTCATCCATACTGTAGTTTCGGAGCCTATTTAATACTAACAAACAAATCTTTCCTCTTTATAATATATGTTTAGATTTATTTTATTTACGAGTATGACGGATTTGGCAAAAATTTTGTCTATAAATGATTATAGAATTCAATACTTAAACAAGCGTTCTCCAAAGGAAGTTAAGGTCTATATTCATATCATTTGCATGAGTCCCATTAATTATGATCTCGATCTCAAGTGTGATATACCCATGGTCAGATTAGCCCTTGTCCACTGATGACGAAGAGAGACAGGGCTAAAGTTACAAGAGGAAGCGATGTCAATATGTATTTTGGTTATTTTTAATTGATTGATTTGTAATTGATACATTCTTGATAAAGATAATTTGAATTTAACGTAGAAATGGATTTGTTACTGAAAATACAATTATTATGACAGGTGCGCCCTTCTTGATCTGGTGAAAACGTTCCATTTTGTTTCCCGGTCCATATTATAAGTGAAACTCGGTGTCAGGGGTCTGTCATTGGATTGGTTTGTTTCGTACATATCGTGTAGAAAACAACGAGCGTTGAGTTTGGAATTCCTCAGGGCAGTGTGTTGGGCCCGACGCTCTTTTTGGGTTATATAGACGATTTGTGTTCCATGAACTAATTACAGGCTCAAGGCTCAATTCCTCCCCTTTGCTCATGATACAGCGATAATTTTCTATGATTCATTATTCATATTTCAGTATTCATACTAGAGCTAAATCGTTAATTTTTTTCAGAGAGGTTTGCATTAAGCAGTTGTCTTACACAATAGAAATTTTCTTACGCTGAACGTCCTAAATTCCAGATAAATTTGGATTTTGTAACGTTTTCTAATATCAAAAAAACAAGTGCTTGTGTAAATAAATCTCAGATCTGGATATATCGCGCATTTAAAAAACGCTCGTGGGAATGGCGTAAATCTTTTAACATATACCAAATCCTGAAACTTCACAGGTACAGGGTTAATCTCGTCTCATTGTCTCGAGTCCCTTCGCATTACTTTTAATTATTCACCGGCCCAAATAACTTCAAATTGAGTGCCCTCATGTGCCCCAATCCTAAATGTCATTTTGTCAAAAATAATGACCTTTCGCTCGAGTTGACGGTTTTGAATTTCATAAATTTAATTTGGTTTAGGAACGAAAATTGTCCTTGAAATAATTAAAAACACAATAGCTCTTTAAAATCATTATTCGTTGGAATTAAAACTAATCTTAGAATACTAGATTCGAAAAAATATAAAGCCAAAAGTTTTTTTTACTTCATTAAATAGGAGACACTTCAAAGCGTGACTTGAACTTAAAACTTAAACAATAAACAAATTCTCAATTCTTTTGTACGGCTTCAAGACAGAAGAAGGAATTAGAATGGATTTGAAATTGACTCATAAAATCAACCGTCTCAATGTAAGTAAAAAATATCGAATACACATATACCTAACAATTAACATTAAGTAGGTATTTTTTATTTTTTTTTTTATTTTATTGGTTTACCAACATTTAGTTACATTTTTTTACATTCTAAAATATTACATGGTAACTTATACTTTCACAAATGTAATAAACAATTAGAGGTAAACACAGCATGCATATATAAAAAGACAAGTTGTAAAAACTAGTTAATTAAAAGCAAATACATATAATTATGCAGGACTAAAACCAATTAAGTAGGTATCACATGATATGTAATAAACAATCCTGAATATAAGATGAAATAAACCTGAATACAACGTAGCCTTAAAATTTCATATTTATTTTTCTCAATTCTAATCTAATTTCGCTGAATTCTTCTCTTTCCAAATACCCAAGTATGTAAAAAATCCAAGCAATACACTAATGTACGTGGCTGAGGGGGATACATCATTTTTCACGATCTCGATAAATTCGTCAGCCCTCGAGATGTCACCCGAAATCGTTTCATTTGTGACCGTTCCTACTAGGAGGCTTTATTAGATACCACATTTTGATTTTGTAACGTTTAAAGTAAGAGTGGAATAGAGTCCAGGATCAAGTCATCGATCTGTACTGAAATTTATCTATTTTTTCAAATACTCACGACTATCCTAGACGTAACAGCACTCTTAAAGAAACCACTCCCATATCTTTATGAAAACTGAAAATTTATTGCTAGATATTATGGATTGGTTAGTTGTTAGTTAGATTGCCAAAATTGGATTTTGAGTTTCAAACTATCTTCGTATCATATTATTTTATCTAAATTGGTTATGGTATTGGTTGGCTTGTGACTTAGTCCTGAAAAAGTGACTGAAAGATAGAGTTTGTTCACATTTATAATATTAGTAAAATATGCAATACTAACACACTTATTTTGAGCCTAAAGGAAGAGAGAGAGCACCTGTTTTTGCGCACATACTAGTGCACTATAATATCTCCTGTCTACCTGGCTAGTCTCTGTTTTGATTGGCCACCTCGGCGGATACCGATCGGGGAGTTTAATAATATAATATTTTATTTAAATAAAAATGTTTCATTTTAATATCAATCTTTAGGTATCCATAATATGTATTTACAGTAGCAATTTATTAAGGGAAGCTCACTAAATCATTACCCTCAAGGTATCCCATTGTGCAATTGTATCGGCGACCCTTTGTCTTCCCTCATTTGTCTTCAACGCCTATTGTCTATGCTCTTAGGGTCCAAACGTATCAATTAGCTTAACATTTCAAATGATATAAACGCAAATATCCCAAAATATTTGTATAAAATAAATATTAATTTAGATATCGGGTTTTATTCAAAGAAAAGAGTATAATATATTCGTATGCATTAAAAGGAAATAAGCACAATATTATATATTGAAAAAGTGGTGGTTGCAGCTAAGCTTTTAATTGGTGATGTTATGGAAAACACTGGAACATTTGTCTCGAACTGAAATAGTTATGTTGAAGCTTAAAATTTTTGAACGAAAATTTTAAATTCTTCATTTCATACATAGATTGGAACAAAAGGAAGATGGAGTGCGGCCGAAGACGCGAGTGACGCCGAAAAGCAAATACAAACTTCAAAAACAAATACAAAAATGTTGGTCTAGTTTGACATAACACATCACAAGGGCTTCGTAATTTTCAAATTTCACTCACACAGATGCAGGTCGGAACACTCCAACTGCTTTCTCTAATCTGTGACTTCATATTTCTCCTATGAAAACATAAATAGAGAAAAGGACACACTGCCAAAGATTACAGCACGTTAAAATATGTGAAAAATATTTTAAGATAAACGTATGAACGTTTTGGCGCGCAGTCGTAAAAATCCACGCGTTTCCGAAAACAAGAGGTAATCGGCTGAAATATGATAAAAGGAAGCGAATATATCTTCCATATCAATATCCAATAATCATGAGCATTAATTTCGCGACGTTTCCGAACGATTTCACTCCCTTGCGACAATGTTTTTGTGACGCCATTTAATTTATAGGCTTTCTGTTTTTCACGTTCTTCAATTATTATGATACATAGTTGTAAACATACTATAGGCTCTATGTTTTTCACGTTCTTCAATTATTATGATACATAGTTGTAAATATACTATAGGCTCTATGTTTTTCACGTTCTTAAATTATTATGAGACATAGTTATAAACATATCATTGGCTCTATGTTTTTCACGTTCTTAAATTATTATGAGACATAGTTGTAAACATACTATAGGCTCTATGTTTTTCACGTTCTTAAATTATTATGAGACATAGTTGTAAACATTTGTGTGTGCATTAGTGTATTGCCTTATTTTAAGTATGTTTTGTAACTTTTTTCATTTGATAATGAAACCAGCCATTGTGAGTAGCCAGAATTATATCTGATCCCATGGCAATTACGGGATAAGAAGTAGCCTGATGTTATTCTGGATCCTTACTTATATAAATACAAAGTATCATCACACTCGGTTTAGTATTTTTTATGTTAAAGAGTAACAAATATACATACATATATCCTCAGAAACTTTCACATTTATAATATTAATAGGATTATACGTCACGTTAATCAAAAAGAAACAAAAATATATATTCAAACATCTATAAGTCATTTTTGTGTTTTCATCATAATTTATTTAGTATGTTATATATTGAACATAGTTTCTTAAGTATTGTTTTGTTCTTTATATCGATAATTAAATCCTTTTCTCATCCAAGACAAAAACTTATTTTACAAATTAATACTATGAGTACATTATCAAAATAGACCACCCTGTATAACTCTATTAAAATTATTCTTAACACTGAGGGAAGTGCTTTAAATCTACCCTCTGGTACTGTATGGCATTCGGAAGGAAGCCAGCGCAATATTAACAATGGTTGCTGTGTTTTATGATACTCTGTTGTTTTCATACAATAACGTAGTAGAACAGTGCATAAATTTTAAACAAATTTAATTTGAGGATAGGAAATGGTATATTGCAATGCTTTTTTAAATCAATTTCTGTCTTTAAAAATAACTCCTTTACATTCTTATGATTAAATATTGAAGTATTTAATCATAACTTACAAATTATAACTGTAATACATCGATTCAATTTCAGATATGATAAACTTTTTTTTAAACATCATACATTTTTTACGTTTAAACATATTCCATATAAGTCTAATCCGGTATTTTTCTCCAATATTCTTAATCGTATCTTGCAAAATATAACTCTAATACATCGATTTAATTTCAAATTCGATAAACTTTTCTGTAAACGTGATACATTTTTTTGTATTTCTTTGAGATTACTAATGCACATACCTTTGAAAATTGCTTCCTGTAATAGCATCTATATAATTTTGTTTTCCCACAGTATCCGGGAGCCAAAGTAAACACCCTGTATTTAAACTGTGAGATGAGGTGTCTTTAAAAATTTATGAGCTACTCTAGTCGTAGTTTGAGACGTTACGGTATGATAAATGTTTAAGAACTGAATAACTTTATACTTTGTTTTTAAGATGGTAATATGGTAGATTTCAAATTATTATTAATTAATATAAATATTCCTGGACGTTTAACACAACGCCCATCTCCATTACATCATAATTTTCAACTCGTGGGGATCGAACCCGCATCCTTTGGCGCAATAGAGTCATTATAAGTTATAATAATATTTTTGTTTATAATAAATAAATATCTTAGTCTATATCTTTTGTTATAGTGGCAACGGAATAAAACTTAATTTAAACGTCAAATGACAAATCACCATTCAAACAAAATCGGTCATCAAGTGAACCGCATGCTCCGCTTGCTTGCTATCACATAAAAAAAAACATCGTGGTTTATTGACAATGTGCATCTAAATTCTAAACGTTTATGGGACTCATTCTGAGAAATAATAATAATGTTTGTGAAAGTTCATTATAAAGCAAAGTAATTCAAAAGCTTATTTCTCTTTCAGGAACTCCTAGAGAAGCGAATCAAACAGTTGGAAGGTCAATTGGAGGAGGAGAAGCGACGCACCCAACGTGAGCGCATGGCTGTCACCAAGCTGCAAAATAAGCTTATAAAGGTAAGGTTTATCCGTGTGACGACGGATTAAAATACGTGTGTTGCCACACCATTTCTACCCATGGGTGTCGTAAGAGGCGACAGAGGGTAATGTGCTGCATAACATCCTAAGCTATAAAAGAGTGAGAGCTGAGCATTGCACGATTGGGCCAAGCTCGCACCGGTATTATTACCACCCAACAGAACACCGGCGTGAAACAGTGTTTCGTACGGTGAACGTTGTAGATGTTCATGGGCTGCGGTCAGTCACTTAACATCAGGAGAAGCGTATACTCTGCTTGCTTTCTATAGCATAAAAAATACATTGAAGCTATTCAGTTTCTAATAATCTTCACCCTTCCGAGAGTGGGGAGTATCGCGATGCAAATTGGCAATTTCAATTGTTTGAACAAAACGATTTAATGTAAACAAGTTGATTGATATTTTGTTTGATTTCTTTAATAATGAACCTCGACAATGTATCTTATCTGTGATTAAAATTCTAAATTCTACTTTTAAATATTTTGACAAAAAATGGATGTATGTATTGTTTTTTTACTTTATAATGACATAGAGGTAAAAGCCAAAATAGCTTTTAGATTATTATATAATAACTTTTTTCAAAAAATAAAACAGACTTACTCTAAAAAGTAGAAAATAACTTTTATTTTATTTTTGTTGAAATGTATACAATTTCATTTTGAATGAATATTAAAATTGTCTATAACCAATCGAAAGATTTATTGGTTATTGACTAGCTACGATTTTTTGGATTAAGATTATTAGCCAAGGGTCGTCAGTTAACAGTCAATAACTTACAAATGTTACGTCTAGAATCTGAACCAAAGGTCCTTTAAAACAAATACGTATACAGGGTGTGTAAATCGTCTGTGCAGGGTCTAGCCCAGACTGTAAATAGTGTGCAGACGGCCCTAGGTCTGTGGGCGAGGTGTTTATGGGTGTTTCATGCAAATAACAGTGATTTTACTCAAGAGTTTACAAACAAGAACTATAATACACAGAATATTCAATTGAAAAGTTGTTTTTTTTATAGTATTTTTAGTGTTTGTTTTAACGCGAGTACTTTTCATATATAAAAAAATGCTTTTTAAACGATGTTAAACGCGGTTCTTTATACATTAATATAATATTAACCTGATGTTTTGAACAGTTGTCAATGTGACTACGCTCGCTGTAAAGTGTTTGAAACGAAATCCCTTAAAAAGTATTTTGTTTAAAATGTTTTTTTTTCAATTGTGGTTATGTTTGTCAGAAGACGTAATTTTATCTTTTAAATGTTAGGAAGAACTAGGTGTAAATTTGAATAACAGTATATAGGATCTCGTCCCTCTCTTGGATGCAAAGGTTTATATTTTTTTTTTGTTTATCTGAAACTATATAATTATATAACTTTTAGTTGTAGAATCTAAACTAACAATGTTATACCTAAAGGAATGTCGATCTAAATTATGGACTTATTTTCATTTGGCAGAGAGTAGTTGTGCGTATAGAAAAGTTGCAGCAATAGCAAATATATATTTTTACGCAACTCAGAAACGAACCGAATTCTCGAAAATGTTAGAAGAAAAAAAATGCAAGATATAAAAACGGTTCACAATTTAAGGCATTGTTTTTCGTAAGATTGTAAACGAAGTGAAGCTGTACATATTGTATACATACAGTTGATGAACAATTCCAGACAGTGGTCAGATTCAACTCAAACAGTTGCAGTTTGCTAAGCCTGGACCTTGCGGGGGGCAAACAGTTATAAACTTGCTTTAATCCGAGTTGCTAGTTTATTTATATAAGACTTATAATTTTATATGTATTTGCCAAATCCTACTAATGTTATAAATGCGAAAGTGAGAAGGTATATTTGTATGTGTTTGTTAGTTATTCACGCAAAAACTACTGAACCGATTGATAAAACTTGGTATTCATACAGGTAAGGATCTAGATAACATATATGCTACTTTTAATCCAGGAATTGTTATGGGACCAGAATTTATATGCGCGAAATTGCGGGGCCTAGCTAGTATTTATTGTATGTGATATACGTGAAAAATATATTTATTAGAACGCATTATTTTTATTAACGTTACAAAAAAGTTCAAATTGTTTCTCAGGAATGCAGAGATATAATAATAAGATGTCATACCTAAATAGTCGTAGCTTTTTTAGTTGCGTAAGAATTAATTTATCACAATAGAATACAAAACACTTGACGAAATTAATTATCACAAAAGAATACAGCCCTCGATAACAGTCACAGACTCATACTAAACCATTTTTTTAAACATATTTGTATCGTATTTTCTTTTGTTTGTTTTAAAGGTATTCTATTTAATAAGGAAAACATTTGACTTTAAATACAATTATTTAATATGGAAAGTCAAGTAAAGTTTAAAATCCTAGAAAAACCTTCAAAAGTATTGACTTTTTAAAAGATTTTAAAGGCGTTTTATTATTCATTATAATTATACTGAGTGACGTCTGTGCTTAATATTAGCAATATCTTCTTTTACTCGACATTCAATGCTTCTCTTAGTTTGACCTATGACCACAGTCATGAAGACAATTGTCATCTTAGTCACCCGTGACCACGCTTGCTGTGAAGTGTTCATGTAAAATTATGTATAATAAACCGCGCTTAAAACCCTTTAAAAAGTATTTTATTTAACATTTGTATAATCGCAGTATCACATGCTAACACAAATAATGTATGATGTATAAATCTCAGCGGTTGTTTAACATCGTGTAAAGCGACCAGACGATGTATGGATAAACTTTACCTAGCGAGTAAAGCTAGCGGTACACTGGTATATTCTTCGTAACAATAAATTATTTTTGGAATAGTCAGTACTAGAATACAATCTACAACTATTAGATTGTATACAGTTTTCTTCAAGTGATGTAGTATATTTCTTTCTTAAGTTAATTTTATTAGATGTATTCATAAAATGTAATGTAAATTAATAATTTAGAATAGTGAAAATGTCCAAAATAATGTTCTTTGAATTTTATTACTTTATTGTAAATCTAAGAAAGTTAGTTTTTGAACATTTAGAAGAAAAACAGAAAGAAAGTTTATTCCATACACAAGCAGGTACATATAGAGAAATACAGACAATGAAAGTAATAAGGCAAATGCAGCGCCGGTTTTCAGTGACACCCATTGGCATTTGGACAGTTTGACAGTTTACATGCATGTATATAAAGAAGCATGAACATAAAACAATAGTTGTATAAAGAAATGAATAGACCAAACTATCTCATACCCTTTCCAACAGTATTAATACAAATGCGCGTAACCAAACCTGCAAATTCAGTCACTTTTCTAAGTATTTGCAACCATTATTGACCTTAATATTTAACGATTAAAAAAATAACCAAGTGTGCCCCCATCTTTGTCCTTCACGTGCAAAGTTATTAAGTAGGAGCTCTTTGAATCACACACCTGTATTTATCTTAATCGCTCTTGCTAACTTTGATTTACGGTTATCTGCGAACTTCCTAAGTGCTTTTGTTGTCTTTATCCGGATATTAAGAACAATTTTAAACTGAAATACTTAAAAAATAAATACTCTCTTTTTCATCTAAGAGTGGAGATAGGGAAGAACTGACATTTAGTCTAGTCGCGCCCCGCGGTTTTACCAGCGTAACGTCTGATACCGTTGAAACTCCAAGATTAAAAGTAGCATATATGTTGTTCTGAACCCTTACCTATATGTATACCAAGTTTCATCATAATCGGTTCAGTAGTTTTTGCGTGAAAGGGTAACAAACATACAGAGATACATCCTCACAAACTGATTCATTGAAATAACACAGAGCCATTTGTTAGTATAAATAATTATTAGGTATAAGTTTAGTAACAAATAACAATGATAAGGATAGGTTAAAGCGAGGTATGAGTCTCCAGATTTATGACTTTATATGCGAAATACATAATCCTTTTAAGTTCTATTATTTCACGCTGATCTTTTTTGATAGTAACCTCTCAAAAAACCTCACTTCTATAAAAAATTTTGCTCTAGTATTGATAAGTTGGCATTATCCTTCCGCTTAAAAAGTATAATATGGGTAACTTATCTCTTAGTATGCTGTCCTATCCGATGATGAGAGTAATGGAATAGAGAGTGCACTTGTGTTTACGTGCTATAATATCTGCTTAAGGACTGGACGGACCTGGCTATTCCGTTGAGTTTGGCCACCATGGCCCATATCGGTCGGACGCTATTATTATTAGCAAATTATGCCCAAATGAAGTCAAAGCACGACGTTTTTATAAAGTAATAATATTTAAATGAATGATGAATGAATGAATGTATGTTTAAAATTAAAATAATTTTGCGCCTAATATCTTCCTAATCACGTCAGATTCCCATAATTTAAAAAGTGTTTGCGCATATACTTTGAACTAATATATCTCTAAATGTTCTTGAAAATCGACATTAATTAATATATTTACGCAAAAAGCACTTCCGTATGCAACATTATACACATAGAAATCTTACGCGGAAAGATAAAACAAATATGGCATAACTTTGAAGCAGACCGCAGCAAATCGCGATATAGTAATGAATCAATCCGGCGTAATTACGGCTCAAAGGCGGCGCGTGCGCAGGAATGTGCGTGACCGATTCAATTAACCGCTCGTAAGGGTGGATGTGCGTAGACGTTTGAATGCTTTGCGAAGTTACTATTCAGAGATTTTCTTTTTGAACCTGTTTCATAAAACATTTATACAAAAAAATGTAACTTTCTTAGTCCTAATTGACGACCCGATTGGCACAGTAGTTGTGGCAATGGTCTATTGCGCCGGAGGGTTTGGGTTCGATCCCCACGAGTAGAAAATTATGATGTGGTGAACATTGTAATTTTCTACTGTCTGGGTATCAATTTATCTATAGGATGTATGTATTTACAAAAAAAAGTGTGTTTAAGTATGTCTATCAGTAGTCTAGTTTCCATAATACAAGCTTTGCTTAGTTTGAGACTGGATGGCGTTGTGTTAAATTTCCATATTAATTAATTTTTTTAATTGAAAATTTATATATTTATTTTAATTTTACACATAAAAGTATCAAATAATGGTTAATTAATAACTTAATTGTCTATTCCGAGTATATGCCATAGATGATAATATGATATTTATAGACGACTGGCGGTGACGTAGGCATCGACCTGAGATATAAGACACACACATAGGGTTCCGGCGATAATTTTTTTTTCATCCCTATTTAATGTTATTGGAGCTACCTCTAAACGTGATATTACCACCGTCGAAACTAAAATTAGACCACCACAGAATAATTCTATAGCCAAAAATTCAACATTCATGAAAAACATTCATTCGCTAAAAAAATAGAAACCACGGAGTGATCTCACCAATGAAAACAATAATTCTGCTTTGATGACGATTTTAAACTTTACAATATGCTATACTGAGTCTTTTTATCTTTAACATTTTTACTGCAAAGCACAAGAACTTTACATAAATATTTGATAGTCACACGTCTGTCATGTAACACCTCTCACCGTGGGTCACGCCAGATTGATCGACGCGCCACTCCATATTGCAAAGCTGTTAATCGAAACGTTACTCTTTGCATGTTTTTTATACGAACGATAGGAATTGACGGGTTATTGAACTTTTGGACACATGATTTTTAACACTCGTATTCTAACACCCGTATTCTAATACGTTCCTCGAGCATTCCTCGACTTCACTGTACCTCTGTCAACGAAAATCTACATTCTGAGTCGGAACTCTACTAACTCACGTCCACTCACGTTATGAAAATTTCGGAGAAGAAAATTTAACACCTCCATTCGTTCGATCTATTTATTAAAATATTATATTTTTATGTTATGAATTTTCGATTGAAATTCGTCATACGTCATATTTGACGTAACCTGAGTGGAAGTAAAATTAAGGTAACTTCTTAGAATACGGGTGTAAGAGGTTACCTTAATACTCCTCCACTCAACGGCTAAGGTTACGTCAAATATGACGTTGAGATATTATTCGGTATTCTAAGTTATAAGTTTGACATAACTGCAGTGTCCACCAAAAAGGCTGAATAGTGACTGAGGTTGAGTGGAGTCGAGGAATGCTCAAGGATGTATTAGAATACGGGTGTAAGAATCCTTACTTAATATTATTAACGACCCGATTGGCGCAGTCGTCGCAATGGTCTACGCTGGAGGACGTTCCCCACGAGTAGAAAAATATAATTTGATGAACCTCTGTTTTTGTGTCTGTCTCTTACTTTCCAGCTGAATCACTGAACTGGTTTGGATGACATTTTGTACAGATATTGTTTGAAATCCGAGAAAGAACATAGGATATTTCTTATCCCGGAAATCTCACGATCAGTGTCACAGCTAGTTGTATAAAAATGAGTTTCAAGTTCATAACTCGCTTTAAATTTGGGGTCTCTAGTTCATTAAACATCTAGTCCAGCTATTATCCTATCTATACATATAATAAAAGAGTAACCGAACCATTTCTGTACATTGAATATTTTTAAAAAAGAGTGATTGGTATGTAATATGTATGTTCCACAGATACCAAAACCATTCTTAGAATTTTTTTTTTCTGTTTGTCTGTTTGTCTGTTTATCTGTTTATCTGTTTGTCTGTTTGTCTGTTTATCTGTTTGTATGTTCGTCAATCACGTAATAACTACTGGGTAGATTTTGATAAAATTTCACATGCTGATAGACCAATATTAGGTTCAACTTATACAACTTATACAGGCTACATTTTATTTGAAAAAATATTTTTAAGAGTGACTCTCCATACATGTAATCGGAGGGTAAAAAAATAAATTCGCTAATACATCATTAAATGTGATATCATTGGATAGGTATTTGAAAATAAAATAGAGGTTTCTAAATGCGCTTTTTGCTAAAGTAAATATTTTTTGAGATATACGCTTCTAAAGTCGTAAATGTGTAATACCACGTGACAATATGAGATTTTGGTTGATGGCGGGCATGCCTTTTTATACTTTAACGTATACATTAAGAGTATAAAAAGGCATGTCCCCAATATCTATAGGTTAAGACGATAAAAACGCTTAATGAATTCTTAAAAACCCTCAAAAAATAACTAACTCTCCGCCCGTGGCTTCGTTCGCGTGGGCTAAAATTTTAGGCGCGCGTACTGTCAGATTTTGTTCAAACCTATTTTTATAGAAAATTATAAAAAAAAACTATAGACATGCGCATATATCAGCGGTCATGCGACCATAATTATTACACTTTTGTTGTGCGCCTCTACAAAATACAGAAATTAGTAGCCCACGCGTGCGAAGCCGCGGGCGGAAAGCTAGTCTTTAATAAACCGCGATTAATATCCTTTAAAAAATATTTTTATTCAATACTGCAGTCTTTTTCCTCCTGTCTATAGAAGGATTCTTATTTTTTTTTGTCTTCCTCTACTATGTACCGATCGAAAAAGAATAAGCCAGAGTCGTAGCAATTCAACCGCAAATGATTAGCCCGCCTAATAAATTCTAAAATGCATGTAAAATTGACATCTAATACCTTGTAATAAAACCTACTATTACTTGAAGTTACATTCAATGCATGTAAAGGTTAGTCTTTATTTTGTACTGGCGGGTGTCCAAGGAATTCGTCTAAATATTTGCTGATATTATGTTCTTGTTGCAGGTATGGTGCACCTGTACAAATAGTTGAAATAATTGTAAGTGTAACTACTTTTACTGGTCGGTATTATGTGTGGAAGTCATATGGCTTGGAGCAAGTTTGTTGAAACAGCAGTACTATATAGGCAGTATTATTTTATTTTTTTAAGAATTATTCTCTGGTATTTTTGTTAAAGTAACTAGTTCTCAATGTTTAGTTCCTGTATTCAAATGGGTAGCATCGTCATTGCAAAGTTTTTCTTGTTTTTTACTGGTCCGTAATCAAAAATCTCATCTAAAACTAGTATCAAGATAACACCTAGATAATTTGTACATCACACCCATTTCATTTATATAAAACATTTATAATATTTATTGTTAATGTTTAAATACTTTCGTTTTATAAACAGTTTGTTCCCTATTGATTTTGAGGAACTAAGCGCTGTAGTCATCAGTCGATGATGGCTTTAAAATTGCGTGTCGTCTAGTCTAGCATGAGGCGACGCATCTCACAGGCTGATCGTTACAGCTTACTATGAAATATCTAAACCTTCTGTATTAATGGTGCATGGGGCAAATGCATTTTCTATCAGTCTTGTCTTCTGTATTATAGTGAGACTCGTTTTATCTTTATTGGGGATAGAATTGTTTAGATGGAATTAATTCTATTCCACATTGCAACTGTTCTTTGATCTAGGCTATTGTATGTTTTTAATTTTTTATGGTATAGAATTTCTATTCTTTATTCCTTTTTCCTGAATTCTAAAAAGATAAATAATTAAATAAATATTCAGGGATATCTAACACAACACTATCTAGTCCCTAAAAAACCTCAAACTAAGCAAAGCTTGTATGATTAAAACTAGATAACATCTTTTTATGCTTATGATGCTAATGAAAGGTATCCAGTCCATATTTTCCTGTATATTAGTTTTCTAACCTGAATAAAACTAGAGCGTAAAACTATTCTACACTAATATTATAAAGGGTAAAAATTTGTTTGTTTTGGCTTAAAACTACAGGACCGATTTTAAAAATTCTTTCACCATTCGAAAGCTACTTTATCCACGAGTAACATATTTAAGACTATATTTTATAGGCTATATATATAACATTATGCTACGAAACCGTGGATCAGTTAGTATTTTATAAAATAGAACTACACTGTACATAATTTAACGATCCATTACGCAACGCAATCAGAAGTGAAATGACCATAATATGTAGGGTCTTAACAACAGCAGTTAAGTTAGTAATAATCGTATCCGACCCTTACTAATCAAACTTCGAAGATTCAATTACATGTGACTGTGACCCTATGTCTTGAGACCTTACACACTGTGTGTAAAGATCGCTGAATTTCACACTGATCTCAATGATGTTAAGAGAGAGAGAGAGAGAGTATTTATTCACTGTAACACAAGTACAATAAGGTCTTACAATAAAAAATATATGTATGAATATTGTATACAGCAAAAAGGTTACAGACTCAGCACAATGTATCAAGCCTGTTTACTGATTATCAGCGCTGATTTTTGTATGTTGTACGCACTGTGTGGTACAGCACTGATATTATTTAATATCTTAATATTAAATAATATCAGTGCTGAACTGTTTTTTTATTTATGGAAACGCCTGCTGCATTCGACCGTTTTAATACAGCATTTGCTGAGATCACTATCAAGCTAAGTTTATTTCTCGTATAATTTTTACTATTTATTATCTATGGAATTAACAGGGATCTTTTTACACCAACTAATCAATCTTCGAAGATTCGATCGAATGTGACTGTGACCCTACGTACTGTATCTAATAATTTTTACTGATTATCAGCGCATTTGCAGCCGCTGAGATTGTATGCTTTATTCGATATGCATAGTGTGTAAGCTTGCATAATTTTGTACTTATCTTAATTGTTTCTCGGATATAATTGTTACTGCAAATTGGACTGTTATTTTGTTATATAATGATGTATAAAAGCATCAATGTTGGCAATTAAATTTAAAAGATAGACGTTACTCATTTATATAAAATTCTACTTTCAAAATTTTTTAAAGATCTGATTTAATCTTTCAGGTGTTTCTTAAATATGTAATTTAAAATACCTAGTGAAACCAAAAGATAACATTTTTATTCACTTTTCTATAAATATAATATTTCTTTACAATCGACACAAGAAAAACTTCTTATATCACTTAACCCAGCTATGTATCGGTCATCAAAATCGGTTCAGTAGTTGTTGCTTGACATACAAACATTTAACATATTGTGATTTCCGTCACTTTTTCCAGTAACATTAACCGCAGACCTCATAAATCTATTTCGGGCACTTCAAAGCCCTAGACTGAAACAATAAGTGTGTACACACCTGTTGGTGTTTCAAGGAAGAGCGATGTTTTTAACAATTTGGGTGGTTTTTTGTTTTTAATTAAATAAAAATAAATATTCCACAACATTAAACACAACGCCATCTAGTCCCAAACTAAGCAAAGCGTGTACTATGGAAACTAGATACCTGATAGACATACTAAAACATACTTTTTTTGTAAATACAAAAATACTATAGATAAAGATTTATGCTATGCGCAGCCGGCAAGTGGATTATGCGGTTCACTTGATGTTATGTGACTGCACGCAGCCCATGAACATCTACAACATCAAAGTGTCGCAGATGCCCTGCCGGCTTGAATGAAGGCAAGGGGATAAGGAGAGAATTGATGATGGGGAGTTGGAAGAGGAGTAAAACAGAATGGAAGAGAAATAGGATTAGACTACATTACGAAACACAGTGCAGTTCTGCACGCTGATCTTCTGCTGGTAATTACACCGGTGCGAGCTTGGCCCAACCGCGCCATGCTGGGCACCCATTGTTTTATTGTTCAAGATGTTATGCAGCAGAATTACCCTCTGATTTGTTATATAAATTATATTATTTATATAGATCTTTCTCCCATATAAGTCATTATTATTAAAAATTAAATTAGTTATCGTATTTTGTAAAATTACTACTCATTTCTACAATAAATATATAATATAATAATATGACTAATACGTACAGAGGATTACAGAACCAAACCCTTAATCCCATGTTATATATTTTGTTTCCTTATGAAAACACGCAAATCCACATATTTTTCATGCCCATTTTCTGGTCATAAACCCTGATGTATGTCCGTTTATATGACCAATAATCACTCTGAAAAATGACCGCTATTCTCCCAACCTGCATTCTGAGGGGCTCTGATTGTATGAATGATGCAGTGTTTTGAAATATAGCCTGATATTATTATGGTTATTTCGAGTAGCTATTTATTTGTTATGTACCCTCTCATGATTATGTATAAAAATATATACATATAGTTTAGTTTTGAATATGTCATCCTTTGGTGTACCTTATTTCGTTTTATTTAGCTGAAGGATTCTAAAGAGAGTTGTAATTAATTTTAGTTAGTAATTAATTTTAAAATATGGATCATATCAGAAATATCAATCTTTATAACCATACTTAAAAGCTGTTTTTAAAATTAATTATTTTCAATTTTCATGGTACCAAAGTTGTTGCTTTTGATACAAACATACTAACGTTATTCCAATACGTAGAAGCTTAGTTTTATACTCTGTATTCCCATCCCATTCCTCTCCCGTCCTCTTCTAGTCCTCTCCCAACTTCCTATCATTAATCCTCTCCTTCTCTCCCCTTCTTTCAAGCCGGCAAGACATCTGCTACACTTTGATTTTGTAGATGTTCATGGGCTGCAGTCAGTCACTTAACATCGGGTGAGCCGCATGCCGCGCTTACCTGCTGTAACATAAAAATAATAAGCTACGTATTACGTCTACACTATGCTTAGTAGAAGTAAAGTCCAACTACAAATTATTATCACCTAGAATAAATTACCTTTAATTATACTAGTTGCCTTAAACTTATTATTTTAATGCAAGACCAAAATTAGCATTTCAGTAAGCGCTGCATTCCACGATGTTTGTTCTCGCTTGCATATTTAATTTCATTTTCTAACTATTATGCATTTTTGGAGTTTTTATATCCCTTGTTTGTTGGAAATAACCATCGTAATACATGTGATTAGTTTTAGAAATAAATTGTTTTTATAGCTGATCGAATCTGAAGGATAGTTTTATTATTATAAGACATTTAATAACTTATGACTGTATTTATACAAATTGCGTGGAACTAAGTATTCTGCGTTATTGTTATGATTTGAATGAGGTTATAGAGGGTGTCCCATTTGAAACGGAAGCATTGTAAGCTTCTTAAGCCGGAACGGGCTGTGGAGAGGGACCCAAAATGTCATAAACTGCTTTAAATTTGTATTTATTTATTAGTTTTGTCAACGTTTATATACATCACTAGCCGATCCGCGTGGCTTCGCTCCCGTAGCATAATTAGTTACTCGTGGATAATGTAGTTTTCGAATGGTGAAAGAATTTTTTAAATCGGTCCAGTAGTTTTTAAGACTATTCATTACAACTAAACAATCAATGCTTTCCACTTTATAATTTATGTGTAGATAAATAAAGACAACTAATCAACTAACAATCATATAAATAAAGCTGGCCAAGTGCAAGTCGGTATCGCGCACTCGGGTTCCGTACCGGATTCTCTAGCTCTGCCTAGCTTTTAAGTTGAACCTAAAAGTAATCTATCATCATATAAAATTTAATAACCAAAATTATACAAAATCAACTATATTGATTCAACGATAAGTGAGACATTGTTAATTAACTATATTGTTCACGGTTTTACTCACTTTTTATTGTAAACATCGGATTAAGGCCGACGGTTTCGGACCGTTTCGGAGGTTTCGGACCGTCGGCCTTAATCCGATGTTTACAATAAAAAGTGAGTAAAACCGTGAACAATATAGTT
>LQNK01000900.1:143612-156328 GCA_001586405.1 Phoebis sennae
TTTAACAATAAAATTTCAGTATGATTATCTAGTCACCTGTAATAGCCGTTAACGTTGTACTGCAGTTATTATACAGATATAACAATATGACGTCACAACTACGGCGGCCCATCGTGGCGCGTTTTGTAGTCACGTGACTTTTTTGAAATTTTATCAATTTTTAATTGTCTATAAATAATTGAAAAAAAATTTTTTTTTACTTTTTCGAATTCGATATCAATATTAATAATAATAAAGCGTTCAATTACATAAAAATAATCATTAATTATTTTTTTTTCAAATTCCCAATTGACACACGTACTACACCAATGGTTTAGGGGTCTATAAAACAAGCATAATACACAAAAATAGAATGTATAGAAATGGTTTGGCTACTGTTTATTATAATTTTGTCTACAAGCTTACAATTTCATTCTGCGCCCAGTTTTGGTTAACAAGACCATGATTACGTATCAAATGAGGCGAACCGACCAAAGGGGTAGAGATTTTAGAATTGAAGCCCTCCTCAAAATTTATTTCGAGTTCAACGATCTATAACACGATTATGTTTATCGTTTGTAATTAAAAGTTATTGTTTGCGTAACAATTAATTAATAAAGCATACAAAATCTTCATAAAATGATATTTAGGAATCTATCGAATTAAATATATTAAGGAACAAGCCGATATTGTATAGTATACTGGCCTTTCTGAATTGATAATCTTAATTCAGATTATGAAAATTCAGCATGTGTGAGGCCTAATACTCTAAATTAGTGTCTGCCCGCGTCTTCGCTTACGTTAAATTAGGGGTCCATTTTAATAAATGTAACTCAAAGGTTACATTAAAGGTAAGGTTAAAGACCGACTGACATATTGATCTATCAACGCACAACCCAAACCTCTGGATAGATCGGGCTGAAATGGAAAAGGAGATGTTATGACGTAGACATCTGTAAAGGATTTTCATCAAATCCCACAGGAAAGGGAAAACAGATATACGCGGGTGAAACCACGGGGCATAGCTAGATGACCAATAAAATGTATCATATCACCTAATCTAGCTAATTACCTATCTGTGTACAAAAGTTCGTCAAGATCCGTTCAGTAGTTGTGACGTAATTGACGCACAAACATCCATACATCAAAACTTAGCATTTCGCATTTATATTAAGGATGATATTTAGGATTTATGAAATTCACGCATAGCTGTGGGTAAAAGCTGGTCGTATATATGTGTGTTCCCCTTTTTCTTATAAATAAAGGTAATAGTAATAATTCAACCAAGTTTTGGTGTTATGATAGTTACAAACTTCTAAGATATATTTTGTATGGTTTATATAGGGGCACATAAATTAATTGTTACATGTTTGTGTTTGTCCTATTCTGTTCTACTAAATATTTTATCATCTACACTAATATTATAAAGAGGAAAACTTTGTTTGTTTGTAATGAATAGGCTCAAAAACTACTGGACTGATTTTAAAAATTCTTTCACCATTCGAAAGCTACATTATCCACGAGTAACATAGACTATTTATTTTAGAAAAAATAGGGTTCCGTTAGATATTTATAAAATATTTTATTTAATATGGAAAGTACTCGCCTTATAACAAACACAAGATTTTACTAAGTAAAATATTTTTTTGTTTCACAAGATCCGGTAAGCTCTTAAAGATTAATTATTTCTTTTAAGTAACATATTTTTCCGTAGTAACAAAAATTCTATCAACCTTCCTTGAATCAAGCAAAAACTCACTGAAACTTAATTTCTACGAAATAAATTCGAAATTCAAAAAGTCACGTAAACCCACACCTCTATCGGTGTCAGTCAAGAATAATTAAAGGGCATATCATTTCGACAGTCAGGTGTAGTCCCGTAATTACGGAGATGCTGAATAAAAGATACACATGTACAGCTTAACCTGCTTTTTGTGTACAAACTCCTTTCTGGTTACCTCTATGCGTTTTAAATTAGGAACCTATGTTCCCGCGCTTTTAGCATATCCATTCTTTTTTTGAAATTTGTTTTTAATTCTCATTTTTAGATGGGAAGCATTCGAGTTTCAAAGTAATTAAGAATTATAAAAGTTGTTGGTGCTATGTTTGTTTATGAAAGGGCTTATATATTGTATCGAGTTGTAGATATTTGATATACCCAGTATAAGTAATGTATAGACTATACGAATAGATATTAAATTGGTAATTTAAGATTATCCTATAACCTGCAAATATTGTAAATGCGAAACTTTATTAAAATGTATGTATGTTTGTTACTCTTTCACGCAAAAAAAAACTGAACTGATTATGATGAAACTTGGAAACGGAGTTGACACGGGATCAGATAGTCACGGCTAAATCCTTCAAGGACATGTATAGTATATGTTCTTTGTTATAACAATAGAAAATAAATAATTAATTAAATTTCGTTTAATTTCTACACAAATAGGAACAAGCCAACATAGTATATTGTTCTACAAACTTGCGACGCTGTAATAATTAAATTACAAACGACCGTAAAGTAGAATTACGTACTTTGCGCGTAAACTCTGACAAATTAAAGACAAACCGTGACGTGACATTTGTTTTGAAATGAACAACTTTTTCACAAAATTCATTTTAATGTAACGCGCTGGAAATGAAAATTGTTATATAACAGAAGGAAGATATTTTTTTGGTGACGGGTGTAAGTAACATTAATAATTATAGCTACGGAATGTAGTACAACATTAAGAATCATATTTACTGTGAAGGTAGATGATAAAAAGTAGTGATGGCAAATGGTATAAAAGATTGGTGTCGCTATAGAATCGGTTCAGTATTGTACGTTAGCTTTAGACTGTTACTATGCTCGAATAGTGAACCAAAAGGTCTAATACACTAAACCATGAGAAGGGAACAGTTTTATTTAGTGTCTAAAATAGCATGTCTGGACGTTAAAACGGAGTATTGGTAATACGGGTTAGAATACGTGTGTCGCCACCCCATTTCTACCCATGGGTGTCGTATCTGCGTTACTTGTTCAGCAATAAAAGAGTGGGAGCTAAGCACTGCATGATTGGGCCAAGCTCGTGGTGTAATCACCACCCTAATATAGCTCTTACCAAATTCCCCTATTTTAAAATAACGTAGTAAAATAACTTAGATAAATAAACTTGTCTGTGGGGTATTGGCGCTGGTTACTGTAATTACAAGCTTTTAGCTTAGTTCGCCAGCGGAGGCTGCAGAAGCAGAGAAATTGTATAAAATGTACATTGGAAACTTTTCTTTGTGTCAAAGTGTATTTGGAAAATGGATTATTTTAATATTTACGAAAAAACGATATAACGATATACATAATGACCAGACGAGGGTGTAAATAAAGAAGTTTAGATAACAATTATTCAGTTAGTTCTATATCGCTCATCATTTTTTGTAATTGGTCCATAATATATACACATAGCAAAGAGTATTTGCTACTTAATATGAATGGTTATAGACCCCGAAGCAATGATTAGTATATTTTTTGTTTGTATGAATTTCAACATTTATTTTAGACGAACAGAGTTTTTCTTATTGAAATCGAATAAACATTAATTAATCAAATTCAAATTTGACCAAAGCTTCCTTCCGTCCCCTGAAAGGTAACTTGATTTTATAATGCCCCCAAACGTTGGTTGACGGTATTTTGCGAATCAAATCGTAGTTGTCCAGGCGTGACGGGGACACCTGAGGATCTGACCGTTCAAGCGTGGGGAGAGGAGAGCGGTAAAATGATGCTTTTCGAGAAATATATTCATGAAAAAATTACACGATGATTAGAATAGAATGTAATTATTTAAAGTATTTACTTGTATTTGTTTTAACGTGAGTACTTTCACGCTAAATTAAATTAAATACTTTTAAAGGATTTTATTTCATACTAGCCTTCCGCCCGCGGCTTCGCACGCGTGGGCTACTAATTTCAGTATTTTTAGAGGAGCACAACAAAAGTTTGAAGAAATTACGATCGCAGGACCAGTGATATATGCGCATATCTATAGTTTTTTTTATAATTTTCTTTGGAAATAGGTTTGACCAAAATCTCACAGAGCGCGCGCCTCTTTAAAAATACAGAAAATAGAACCCCACGCGAGCGAAGACGCGGGCGGAGAGTTAGTTATTTTTTGAAGGTTTTTGAGGATTTATTGAGTGTTTTAACGTCTTAATCTACACGTTAAGAGTATAAAAAGGCATGTCCGCAACTCAACCAAAATCTCACGTAGGCCCGTATTAATAAACCGATCTCAGACTTGAGTATGCTCTTGAGATGACATTTGTGACGTTGCACTGAATAGAACAGCATACAGTGCAACGTCACAAATGTCATCTCAAGAGCATACTCAAGTCTGAGATCGGTTTATTAATACGGGCCATTGTCACGTGGTATGACAATTTCACGACTTTAGAACCGTATATCTCAAAACATATATTTTAGCAGAAAACACATTTAGAAACCTCGATATCATTTTTAAAGACCTTTCCAATGAAACCTCACTCAATGTTGTATTCGCGAATTTATTTTTTTACCCTCCGTTTACATGTACGGAGAGCCACCCCAAAAATATATATTTTTAAATACAATGTAGCCTATAAATTGCACCTAATATTGGTCTATCAGCACGTGAAATTTTATAAATATCTGCCCAGTGGTTATTACGTGATTGACGCACATACAAACAGATAAACAGATAAACAGACAAACAGACAAACAGACAAACAGAAAAAAAAATTTAACCAATGTTTTGGTATCTATAGAACATACATATTGCATACCAATTACTCTTTTTAAAAAAATATTCAATGTACAGAAATGGTTCGGTTACTGTTTTATTATATGTATAGATGTAATTTTTTGTGTAAAAAAATATTGCTGTGTAATGTTTTATGGTAAAATATTGTCTAATGATCAAGCCTAGAAATTTGTACTCACAAGGAAGAAATAAGGAAAGGAATGTTTACAAACAATAAGTACAGAAATTTCATGAGGACAAGGATACGTACAAAATAAATTAAATAAATAAATGTTCGTGCACATTTAACACAAAGTAATCTAGTCCCAAACTAAGCAAAGCTAGTAGCTATGGAAACTAGATAACTGATCGTCCTAAATAAATTTACTTATTTTATTTTTGTACTTACTTTACTTACTTTACTTGTATTACTTTACTTTATTTCTTTATTTTTGTAAATGCATACATATTGCTACTTCAAACATCAATGCAAGCGCCATTTTAGCACCCCTAAGTCCCGTAATCCCAAAATTAATTTACATCGAATGCTCTTAAGTTGTGGTCAGGAGCCCAGGTGCGAATAACGGCGACCGGACGGGATGACAAGTGGCATTGTAAGCAAGGGCTCTAGCACTTAAAAATACAAACAAATCTATCCTTGTACATTGCGAGCGAAGTCACTGACAAAAGCTTGTTATAAATAAATAAACATAATAACTTGTTTTTGTTTGAGACGGTTTAATACATATTTTTTTAGGCCGGCTTCACACATGCTGAATTTAGAATCCGATTTCAGAATCTCAAATTCCGGCACCTCGCCTCACACGTATCTTAAAAATTCATCGGTACGATCCTTCCTTACAGGTCGATCTGAGATATTCAGAATCTGAAAAAATCAGGATGTGCGTGGAGCTAGCCGATATTGTATGGTATACTAGTCTTTCTAAATTAGTGGCCGGCCTTAATTTGCTCAGTCTGAATCTCATGTTGGTTTGGATTACGAGAATTTTACAGACTCTAACATAACTAGTCTAGTAGCTTTCTAAGTTTTTACCTCAATGTCACAAGCATCGGTGGTTCAGTGGTAGAATGCTCGCCTGCCACGCGGGCGGCCCGGGTTCGATTCCCGGCCGATGCAAACAATTTTTTATATTTTCTTTGAATAATAAAACTTATGAATTTCTTCAAACTGTTAATTATTTTTTATTAACAAAAAATATTAAAAGGCCCTCTTTTTTTATTTATTTATTTCTATAAGCTAAAAATATCTTTTGAAGGTAAATTATTCATAAAATTGAATTAAAATTATTCAATAAATAAACTTTTTAGTTTTTATTTTTATTCGTATTTCTTTTTATTTTCAATTATTTCATCTAACGATAATTTTTTTTAAATAATCTTTTCAAATACCCAGTGCAATACTACTTCACGTCGATCTTCTATTGGGGGGGTGGTAATTGGCGAGCTTGACCCAATGCGATGCTCGGCTCCCACTCTTTTATAGCTGAAGATGTTATACAGCAGAATTACCCTCTGTCGCCACTTACGACACCCACGAATAGAAATTGTAGCGTACACTTATTTTAATCAATCACCACACGGATGAATTCGAGACAAATTTGGAGATATAATAACAAAAACGACCCGCAGAGTAATACACGAGTACATCCCGCGCATATTCCACTTAGAGTTACGTGCTCAACATAAATGCTCTGACCGCATATTACTCTGTAATTACCTTTTATATGTTACCGTGTATAAGGACCATCACAGAGTTTCAAATGAATTGAATGTAATTGAATTGTGAAAAATAAATTTTAATACACATTTTTTTCGTATTTTTATTATCAGATTGTTTTGTTATAAATTGCATTGTAAAAAAACACTTTCATCATCTATTACGAATTTACGAATAATAATTGAATAATTGACATTTTTGTTGTTTTGTAAAAAAAATGTGTTATTCCGAAACCATACCTATGTGTATACCAAGTTTAATCATAATCAGTCCAGTAGATTTGCGTGAAGGAGTAACAAACACATACTTACATCCTTACATACATCCTTTTAAACTTTCGTATTTCTAATACTAATAGGATAGGAAAAACATATCAGAAATCTAGAAACTACTTAACTAAACTTTTTAAATCATAAAATAACTTGAAATTGCGAACGTGTGTCAAAAGAATATTTTCTGTCGAAAAATTCTCTACAGATTCCGATGGAAGCAGACATTTTGAGAAAATGTGGAAACCCTTGGGAGCTGCGCTTTTCAGAAACATTCGTAAAGTTATATTAAAATACTATATTATATTCTTACGTTACCCTCGAAGTTACAAGCATTTAGTATGGACTATTTTTTCTATATTTTTTACCTACATAGCCTGTTATTTTAGGTTTTGATTTATCTTTATGAATAATACTATTAAAACCAGTTCAGCTGTTTTATGCGTGGTTAGCAAAGTATCAGTGAGTAAGTATCAGTAGTGGGACATGGATACGTCTTCTTTTCTAATTTAAATGTATGCACATAGGTATAATTATATTATTTTTTTAATTATTTATATAATAAAAAAATTGCTTCTTCTTCTTTTGATTCTGGCACTCTTGTCATAGACGGAATTTGCCAACGTCATGTTTTTGGTTAGAGCATCATATATATTATAGTCTGTTACTTTT
This sequence comes from Phoebis sennae, assembly GCA_001586405.1. Classification (NCBI taxonomy): domain Eukaryota; kingdom Metazoa; phylum Arthropoda; class Insecta; order Lepidoptera; family Pieridae; genus Phoebis; species Phoebis sennae. The sequence continues at coordinate 151,022 of LQNK01000900.1, forward strand.
GACGGTCTGTGCTTTGTAGAAAACAAGGTTCACAGAATAGGTGATCTTTGACAGACCTAGATAACCGAAGACAAAACAAACAATTAGAACATTGTACACCACAATGTTCTAATTGTTTGTTTTGTCTTCCCACAACAGCATAGAATGTATTAAATATATTAAAGAACAAACAGATTAAATTTTTAAATTATTTGGCAATAATTAAATAAAATTTGATAAAATATTAAAAAATTGTGTAGGAACAAGACACAATAAACATTTAAAATTTGTGGGGTTCTTTTAGTTTAATGACTTGCCATCAAAGAATATTATGCCAGTGTCAAGTCTCAACCAGAATGTTAGAATGCTATATTATTAAGACCTATGAGCGCACTTAATGCTGAGAAAAACCCACGCTTGATTACAGAAAAATTTTGTACTCCGATCAAACCCTATATACACTGTAAATTTTTAAACGTCACTTGTCACCTGTCCCCCAATTATTTTCCCAGGTGTTGCCATTTAATAAACAGTGGTAAACTCAAACAAGGGGTAACATTAATTTGTTTTTGAATTATTCATTCCGGCTTTGATGCGTTCATTCAATTGAATATGCATTGTGTAATTATTTTTGAAATTGTATCGTGACAATTTTATGAGCTTTATGATTAGGATTTGTTGATGCAAAAAGGTAAAATTTTAAGTGACTTAAAATTTTGCATGTTTAATTTGGATAGCCGATGAAGACACTAATTCATAAAATAAACTAGCTTCTACCCGCAGCATTGCTCGCGTTAAATTCTGGGTCTAAAAATCTATCTGTAAATGTGTATCTGTATATGAAATTTCCTTAAAATTCGTTCAGTAGTTGCATTATAGTTATTTTACGAATATATAGAAAAGACTAGAACCACAACGATCGAATTACATCATCAAACCCATAACTTCTGTCTACCTACGAAAATATCCACAATATACAGCAGTTTATTTGTATATGTCGCAGTAAGATAGATAAAGCCGTAACATAGTTATATCCCTAGGGATATAATTATATGCCGGAACATAGTTATACGAAAGCGATTCATTACTATCTCACTAGGAGCATAGTTATAAAACGGTCCAAGTTTAGTGATATACTTATATTACTAGATTTCGTTTAGTGAAATAGAAATCTACCATAGAATTAAATAAAATTTGGTATAATAAATTTGTTTTATCTTCATTCAAAAATCTACTTTATGTATTCTGCAGTTAGTTACAATACTTTGTGACATTAACACGTAATTACACGCATTAAAGTAATTTCAATTATAATTAAAATTACCATGTTTTGGAATACAAATATTAACAATGCAATTAAACCTAATGAAATATTAAAAATCTATTAAAAGTAATCAACAGTTTTGAGATAACTTTATTTCTTATATTTATTATGTTGAAATCTTTGTTTCTTTGTTAGTAATTTCAAACTTTTGTTTAAACAAGAAGCGGAATCATGACATCTAGAATTTCGTAGCACTCAATGCTTCTTACAAGCACATCTTTTAGTAGAACACTGTATATTCAATTTTTTACAGGAACGCTGCACACTCCGCAAGCTATTTCACTAAACTTAATCTAGTAATATAATTATATCACTAAACTTGGACCGTTTTATAACTATACTCCTAGTAAGATAGTAATTAATCGCTTTCGTATAACTATGTTCCGGTATATAATTATATCCCTAGGGATATAACTATGTTACGGCTTTATGTATCTTACTACGACATATACACACCTTAAATCATACATTCACTATAACTATGACATAAAACAAACGGAATTATTCTATAAATAGAACAAGGAACTAGTTCACGTAATCTCGGATTCGCGGTCAAAGTGTCTCGAACTGACAAACTCCGTCACCGCCAGGCTGGTTGGCGCCAGCGAACTATTCTGACGATATTATGTAACTAGCTGTTTCACGCGCCTTCGTTCCCATAGCATAATGTTATAAAGCTGCTGCTGCAGCAGCTTTCAAAAATATTTTATTAGCTGCTAGGCTAATGGTAAAATATTTTTGAAATTCGTTTCGTAGTGTTTGGGAAAACAATACAAACATTCATACAAAAACGTGAAACTATTCTGACGATATTATATAACAATGCTATCTCAGTATGTAAACTTGTACCAACGGGAATGGTACGGCCGTATTTATCCTTAAATAAATGGTCTTAGAGTAAAATAACAAAGAAAAGAATCAGTAATATGAGCTGTCTTTTTCGTAACCATGATTGCTTGGATTAGCCATAAAACCTGCGTAATTTTTTCTTTCATTTGTATACAATAGAGCAAATTTCATTAGATTCATTTATTAAAAAAGAATACGCCTAAAGTACAAAATTCACACCATTATTTAATTTTCGATTCATGCAGAGGCAATACCAAATTTGTTCTTTATATATTTCACTAATTCATGGCAGATTTACGTAGACTGAGAATTGTTCCATCGATACACCATTACTATCCAATTACGATACTTCTACGATTATTGTTATGCTTTGCAGAATACGTTATTTGTCACAAAATTAGATAGTAATTGACGTACATCGTAATGGTGGAAAATAAAACAAAGATAGCAGACTCGTGACCCTGTTTTCATGCATTTCAGAATAGGATTTCTGACCTGTTTCAGGTAGCTATTACGACGTCCTATATCAGCTGCTCTATTTTACTAATGGAGGGAAGTACTTATCATGTGAGATTCCCAACTTGATGCTCTTTGCTAGTACATACATTAGATGGAACTTTTCGTAACAAAGAAGGAAAAATTTTCTAACTATGATGTAATAAAGCTTGTGTGTGTTTGTTGCGATTATCTTCTAAACTACCGTGTGATTTTATCATTTTTCTGAGTATGATTGTCAGATTTATGAGAAAGACTATAAGCTATGTAACATAGATATTAGTGGGATATAACCGCCCTGATCCTATAAATGCTAGAAATATTCGTTATGCTAAATAATGTATATAGAAATTTGGACGTATATTAACTATACGAATTTGAAACAAATTTTGCGTAAATATATTTAGTTTTACCGAGATTATTATGTAGAATACTTATTGCAATCTAGGCTTAGTATACCGTGATTGGAAGCTATGTTTAAAGCATAGTTAAAAACAGAGTAAAATATAAAAAATATAATTTTGAAAGTAGCTCTATGTCCTTTGTTAATTTCATCTAAAACCGTGTTCAACTAAGTATCATGTTTACCAAAACTAACAATTTCGGAAGTGTCTCGAAGCGGGTCAAAGTATACATAATTTATGGGACGCCTGAGTAATGAGGTGGGAGAGATAGCTTTCAACGGCTTGCGTTATGAGGTGACTTCCTTCGATGTATGCTGCCCTGGTATTTGATAGATTAAGGAGATATTCTTGAGATGTAAGTTATCTAACACATGTATAAGTAATTTTAAATTTTGATAATACATATACCTTAAATCCTTAGTTCATCGTAATTGCTTAATGGTTGGTTTTCTAATTAAATAAATTCTGTGCCCGTAGTTTCAGGTGTGTATATTTCCCGTGGGTGTTTCAGGATAAAAACTATCCTATGTCCTTTTTTGGATTTCAAACAGTCTTTGTGCAAAATTTCATCCAAATTGGACAGAATTTTAGGCGTGAAGAAGAAACTCTCGTAATTTTAATATTAGTAAAAAAGTAAGGATTATTAAAATTAGTTGTATTTTGATGTAGCATACTACCAGTTCCAAGGAAGATGTCTTCCTCAATTCCCAATACACATTGCCAATTATAACCCGGTACCAACAATTTGCGTAGACGCTTCGAAGCGTTCAACAAAGACCTTCCGGTTGGCCATTCGCAGGCATGTCTCAAATGCATGATTCAAACATGCATGCTTCAAATATGCATGCCCTTAAATATGGACGCGTGCATGCCAATTTGTTGACCCTTTGTCGCGTGGATTGGTTGTGGAATTAAATTATAGGGTCTTAGAATTTCGGCAAATTTAAATTTGATTATCACGTAGCAAAACAGTATGGCGTTTAAAGTTTATTTCGTATCAACTTACGAAGCAATTTGAAGACGAATTTCAAATATTTTGGAACTGAGAATATAATTAACCATTATTTCATACATTTATATCAATCTATGAAACTAACAGGAATGAAGGCGATCTGTTATTTTTCATTTCATTGTGTTTTAAGTTACTACTTAAAATTACAATTCAAATCGTTTATTTTTCAAATTGTCTTTTTAAAACCTCTTTTTAAACGTTACATACATATTTTTTTAGTTATAAGACACACCGCCCAAACCACTGGAAGCATCGGGCTGAAATTTGGCAAGCAGATAGATGTTATGATGGCATCCATTCAGATTCAAATTCAAAATATTTGCTCGAACGCATGGTATGAAAAGTGTTACAAAAATTGTTCACCATGTTTCGCTGTAACAGTCACAGCATGCAAAATAAATTTGTCCTAAATTACGTCACATTACATATTAAACAATTTTCAAATTAGTCCTTATTCTCAGACTCTAGTCAGACATTAGCGGCCTTATTACAAAACAGGGTCTAAGTAAGTCAGGTTTAAACCTGGACTAAATAATTATTTGTCAAACCGTTCCGTTTTAACAATATAACCAATTTAAATGATTAATTAAGCAATATCAGACGTTCCAATTTCAGCGACAACATCTCAAATCACGAAGGCCTGTTGAATTTTTTAATAATAATATTTTATTGCAATTAAACGCTTTTCTCCTTATATTAACGTTGAAAAGGATAAAATGGTATAAGATGTATATTTTTAACGGTAAAAAAGAACGTTGTTGCTTAATAAATCATCTAAATTTGTCATATTGTCAAAACGGAACGGTTTAATAAATAATTATTTAGACCAGGTTTAAACCTGATTTACTTAGACCCTGTTTTGTAATAAGACCATAAGGGGTCTAACATAAACAACGTCAAGAAGTCTGCACTGTTATTTGAGTTCGTATTTATATCTTGATGTATCTGTATCATTTATGAACATTGTAGATTATATTTACAAGATCGAGAACCGCCGATATTTCAAACACTCATTGAGATTGCGACCCGCCGGCGCCAAGGGGATGTTTGTGGTGCAGTGTTAACTATATTTAGGCATTTTTCTCATATATATATGTGTATACTATTTATATAATACTCTATATATTTAGTACTAGCTTTTGCCCGCGGCTTCGCTCGCGTAGACTACAAAATAAACATAGTTGTTATAAAAAATATGACATTAATTATATATAATTTAATTTAACGCTCATTTATACAATTTT
>LQNK01000900.1:160502-184510 GCA_001586405.1 Phoebis sennae
CTGCTGGCTTAACTTAAGTGACCATATATTACGAGGAACGATGCGAAGCGTTGGATGTTGAATATATTTTACATTCAAATTATAATGATCGTCTAGACTAGTAAATTGTTGGTGATTTTTATTTACGTGAATAATGTTGAGATACTTCAACATTTTGATATGCAGATCGAAAACCAATATAAAATTTTCTTCGAGGCAAAGGTAATTCGGCGTCCAAAAGAAAATATTTTGTTGCTTTAAACGCCGACGATTGTATGATATTATTTATTTATTTTGAGCCTGTAATGTCCCACTGCTGGGCAAAGGCCTCCCTTTTCCTTTTCTAATTCTTCCTGTTTTTGGGCTATACTGGTCCAGTCTTTTTGAAATGAGTCAAGTTCGTCCCGCCATCTTCTTTTGGACCTATGATTGTATGATATACGAATGCATAAAATAAATGAGTATCAGAGTAACTATATTAAACAAGCATAAATTACCTGCTAGCCTGGACAAAGCCGTTGATACTTGGAAGCTTATATAGTAATAAAACTATCCGTTCACTTGTTAAATCTAATTTATTCAAAAATATTCTTTAACTATATACATTGCAAAATAAATATCTTAAGCGGGAAGTAAACTTCTTGGTTAAAACAATACAAAATCATCGATATTTAAACTTTATGAATAGAACGAAACAATGAAAATGACAGATATAATAACCTCATACTAAATTGCATATATAAAACCTTATATAAATTTAGACACGAACCTATACATATTTAAAATGACTGAACTAAAAATTTTATCGTTCCCTTTCTAATCTTTATTTACGTCCAATCACATGTTTCATAAACTTTAGATGAAATGTTAACAGAAGACGTCAAAGGGTCGTTCAAATGCCATAAATTCAGGTGCTCTTATGGTTCCTGAAATCTGTCCCGTGCTTACGAGAAGCATTTTACGACAATGCTATAAGGTTTTATGAAGTGTCGAGCCTTTCAATAAATATTTAAATTGACTTCTGGGTATGGAAATTATTTATTTATTTAAGAATATGATATACTTTTTAAAGGATTTTATTTAACATATAATGTGCTAGCTGATCCGCGCGGCTTCGCTCCTATAATGTTATACATATAAGTTATGTTACTCGTGGATAATGTACATAGTTTTCAAACGGTGAAATATTTTTTTAAATCGTTCCAGTAGTTTTTAGTCTATTCATTACAACCAAACAAATTTTTCCTCTTTATCACATTAGTGTAGATAATAAATCGCATTTAAAATCCTAAAAAGTATTTTAATCAACACTTTAAGAGTATATACGACAATAGTAACGTTATGAAATGCAAACAAATTTTTTTCAAGTAAGCATACCAGGCTTAACCCTTAGGCCGGCCTCACACATGCTGAATGTCTGCCGGAATTCAGGATCTGAAAAATCAGGATGTGTGTGAAGGAAGCCGATATTGTATGGTACTGGCATTTCTGAATCTTAATTCACATTCTGAAAATTCAGCATGTGTGTGGCCGGCCTTACCGTAACTAGGGGGTGTTACCGACCCGCCGTATTTAATACGCGATACCCAGCTATTACCAGACGAGTCCGGGTTACCGGCGCATTAACTGCTGTGGAAGGATTAATGAATCGAATATGAGATATGGATTACTGTGTAATTTATCCTGCAGATTATGTTGAAAAGTATAATTTGTACGTATTTTGCTCACACATGCTGAATGTCTGCCTGCATTCAGGTTCTGATTTCAGATCCTTACAAGTCGATCTAAGAAATTCAGAAACTGAAAAATCAGGATGTGTGTGGAGCAAGCCGATATTATGTGATACTGGCCTTTATATTTTTTTTTCTTTATTTTATTAGGTACATTTACACTTTGTGTATGCCAGCACCATCGTACCCTAATACATACATAAAGCTACCTTTCTAAATTAAGAATCTTAATTCACATTCTGAAAATTCAGCATGTGTGTGGCTGGCCTTACCGTAACTAGGGGGTGTTACCGACCCGCCGTATTTAATACGCGATACCCGGCTATTACCAGACGAGTCCGGGTTACCGGCGAATTAACTGCTGTGGAAGGATTAATGAATCGAATATGAGATATGGGTTACAGTGTAATTTATCCTGCAGATTATGTTGAAAAGGTATAATTTGTACTTTGCTAATAATTCTAAAGACATATTTGATACACTTGACTGTATTGTCAGTTCTTGATGGAACTGTATTTTATAATTTTTTATAGAACTCTTTTGTACACTATTTCCACATTTTTTTTTTACAACCGGTTTCGAAGAATCATCATCAGGTAGTAGGAACCGGTTGTAAATTAAATAAAGTTTTTATTAATAAATGTGGAAATAGTGCAAAAAAGAGTTTAATTCTATAACAAAAAAATATGTAAAGACATGTTTACTTTCAAAAATGTAAATTTTTGTGTTTTTTTTAGTATTGACCTATGTCTGTCTATACATAATGTACGAGTACATTCTTCACCTGTATTACAGATCATGAGTACCAGTTTCTCACAATTTGATTAGCAGGATCATTTGATTTGTGAGGAGACATTAAATTTATATATCTATACTAATTTTATAAAGAGGAAAGATTTGTTCGTTTGTTTGTATTGAATAGGCTCTGAAACTACAACACCAATTTGGATGAAATTTTGTACAGAGATTCTTTGATACCCCAGGAATGACATAGGATAGTTTTTAAATAAATCCTACGGGAACAGAATACGAGTATATGCGCGGGTGAAACCGACGAGCTCAGCTATCTATACTAATATTATAAAGCTGAAGAGTTTGTTTGTTTGTTTGTTTGAACGCGTTAATCTCAGAATCTACTGGTCCGATTTGAAAAATTCTTTTAGTGTTAGATAGCCCATTTATCGAGGAAGGTTATAGGCTATATATCATCCTGATATTCCCACGGGAGCGAAGCCCTGGTGCGCAGCTAGTTTTTAATATAACTATTGTATTAATAACTTATTTTGTTTTTCCAGGTAAGAACGAAGTTGCAATTGGTTAAAGGTGAAATAGAATTTGTTTTACATTTGATTAAGTTCAGTCTAGACAAGTTTATTGAATGTGAAATCGAATGTGAGACTTCTTTCTCACTCCATTAGACATTAATGGAATGAATGAATGAACTGTATTGTGCACAACTATAATAAGATTTTACAGTTTAATAGATGCATATACAGGTAGCCTTTTTCAAAATAAAATTGTGTTCATGATAATGTGGTAAAAAAATTTGAAATTGGGTGAATAGTTTCAGAGTCTATTAAATAAAAAAAAATACTAAAATCTCATCTTTCAATACTACTTCATAAATTATGTTTGGATGTTTGGATATGTTTGTCAATTACACCGTAACTAATGAAAGGGTTTTGATGAAATTTCGTATGCATATAGATACTTAGCTGGATTAGGTGATAGATTATTTTTTATTGATCTATAGAACCTAATTCGTTTTTTAAATCAATAAAAAATATCCTTTCACGCTTGTATTTGTATAAATTCAGTTTAGCACGATAAAACTAAATAATACAACAATTACGCAGACCGAAGATGAAAAGTTAACCCCTCGTATTTGTCACGTGATCTAACTTTCAACATTTGCAAGGCAATAGATTTAACATAAGGCTTAGTTTTGAATGCGTAGTAATTCCTTCATACATCAAATAAGATAACGGCTCTTAGCTAGTAAGACCGGGTCTTAGGTACCCTTAGCGTGTATGGGGTTAAGATTGTCTTTTGTATTTAGGGTTAATTTGAATTTAATATTGATATTCGATGTGATTATTTTTAATTTTATTTATTTTAAAAACACATGTTTTCGGTGAAAAATATTTTAAAAATCGGTCCGTTTAAATCGGTTCGTTAAACAGTTTCAATGTAAAAAAAATATTTAATCTTTCTTTTATTTATTTTTAAGATCATAATCTTAAAAATAAAAAAATGTTACAGAAGCTTTTTATATACACAATTTCTATAATCATAAACAAAAAATCCTTTAAAATTTACATTTTCATTTAATTATTATTGCAAATATTAAAACAATGCTGTATAGTAGCACACTATACAAAGTGATTAACATAATTTTACTCCCATATAAAAAGAACTATCATTTATAACTATTACCCCATCATCGCTACTCATCAGACTAGAACTAATAACGATTGATCACCCCCCACTTAATGACTATTTTGTTAACGACACTGTATCTAAAACTACTAAGTCAAATTTATGATTTATGAGCCCATTAAATAATGAAATGATGATTTGTGTAATGTAATTAACTTTTTTAAGATCTTTATCGCTGTTTTGGATTTAATGGCGTCATAAATTTTACATTTTCATAGCTTTTGGGCGTAATGGAAAAACAAATACTTTGGTATTCTATTGCTCTTAAGCTATAACAGATAATGAATGTCAATTATAAAGAAGTATTGTTAACAACGACTTTACAATAATAATAATAAATAACCGAGCGATACTAATCGATAAAAACATCTATTAAACCGGATAAAACACGACAAGATAAACGAAATAAAATTACTTACTTCATCGACACATCCACACCTAATAGGAATAATATTAAAAAACAATAACCGAAAAAATAAATAAATGACTGAAGGAGAGATGAAGCTATTCGAATTTGGTTATGACATGACATCTTCAGCAATAAAAGTGTGGGAACCAAGCATTGAACGATTGGGCCAAGCTCGCACTCGTGCTATTACCATCTACGGTATTGAGCGTCGTAGGATGAGCCCGGAGCCCGGAGGTCCGAATTCCCATCCCATCTTGTTCTACTCTTTTCAAACTTTCCTTCATTAACTCTCCTCTCATCCCCTCCCCTTTCTTCAAGCCGACAAGGCATCTGCGAAACTTTGATGTTGTAGATGTTCATGGGCTGCGGCTCTCATTTTAGGGAAAATATTATACAAACCGTATGTTATATTTCTAATATGCTTATTAAGGAATATTAAGGGTCCAAGAAAACTTATTTTGTTTTCTCAACCTGACGCAAACAAAATATCAGTTTGTACCCTTTCATGTAACCCACATAACATTGCTATTGAACTGGCTTAAAATTCAAATTCGTGGAGCAAGAGTAAATAAAGCTTTTGTCAGCTGTCATCAAAGCAAATAGTACTCTAAGTTAAGGTGGTAAGGTTTGCTGTTGTGTGGCAAGGTAAAGTGGGTGCATAATGTTGGCAGCATATGCGTGGTCACGCACGTCTCCATCAAGCCCTTATCTGTTCAACCCGAGGTCGAACCCGGGATATCTCGCCAGCACAAGCGTCGATAACATCACGACATATTGCGGTGGGCGTGCGGATTTTTTGACTGCTCCCTAATTTTTGTGATAAGGGGCATACATCCAGAAATCGAAAGAAAAGAAAGTGTTTGATAAATTTCAAGGGATTTTACAAATTACTAGCTGTTTTAATTGGCGACTTTGTCGAAACCTGTGTATTGAATATATACCAGTGAATTTTGGCCTCTAAAAAAAAGACTCTTTTACTGATTCAAACATAGGTTTATTTGTCTAGTATAAATTCATTGTTTTGAGATATGACAGGCAGTTTGAATTTGAAAACAATATTAAAAGGATTAACCTGTTAACTTCTGAGCATACCTTGCTTTAGCTCTTGATTTTTTCACTTACTTAAATTTTTACAAAAAAATACCATCAACATCACAAAGACCATTGAGGATTGTACCAGACCAAGGTTATCAATTATCTGCATGTATTTGTAACATCGATTATGCGCAAAATGTATTGTAGACAATCTTGACATTCTTAGATTGACACATATCGAGATTATACATTTCCCCTTTTGATAACACTCTGTTGTAAGATTCAGTATCTGTTAAGATCTCAAACAAAAATCATGACCGCGCTTAACTCTTTCTACGAGGACGAACCTAAAAGTTTCAAAAAGTCGATACAAAATGTGTGCAGTGTAAAAACAGCAAAGAAACGATTACCAATAGTGCAATGGCTGCCGATGTATACTACAGGAACTCTCGTCCAAGATATAATAGCTGGTATAACTGTAGGTCTGACAGCGATACCCCAAGGTATAGCATATGCTGTTGTTGCAGGACTCTCTCCTGAATATGGTCTATACGCAGGATTGATGGGAGGCTTTGTGTACCTGTTCTTTGGAAGCTGCAAAGATGTTACAGTTGGACCTACGGCGATTATGGCGGCAATGGTTGCTAAATATGTTTCCGGGTATTCTTCAGATTTCGCGGTCTTAGCAGCCTTTCTAGCAGGAATAGTGGAATTAATAATGGGTATTCTAAACCTAGGATTTTTGGTGGAATTTATTTCGATACCAGTAATTAGCGGCTTCACAACGGCTGCAGCGTTACAGATAGCATCAGCACAATTGAAGTCATTATTTGGTTTATCGAGTCCTTCTGGAAACTATTTCGCAGAATCAGCGTACAATTTCATTACGAATATACAAACAGCTACGCTGTGGGATCCAGTGTTGGGTTTTTCAACGATTATCATTTTAGTGATATTGAAACGACTCGGTCAGGGATGTTCACGATCTGGTGGAATATTAGAAATGCTAAGGTGGTATTTATCTTTGGGACGAAATGCTGTTGTGGTTATCATTGGTATAATTGTGGCATTTATTATCAAAGCTTCTATGAATGAGGAACCATTAGCTCTTATCGGCGATATTGGTAGTGGACTTCCTAAGCCCGGTTTGCCGCCGTTTAACACTGTTGTTGGAAATGAAACGTATACTTTTCCTGATATGGCCAGAGTTCTTGGACCACAAGCGATTGTCTTGCCCTTAGTAGCAATTTTAGAATCTGTGGCAATTGCGAAGGCATTTTCCGGAGGAGTTCAGGTAGATGCTACTCAAGAAATGATTGCCCTCGGTCTTTGCAACATTATTGGATCCTTTATGAGAAGTATGCCTGTAACTGGATCGTTTACAAGAACAGCATTGAATCATGCGTCCGGTGTGCAGACTCCTGCAGGTGGAATATTCACAGGATTACTCATCATATTAGCTTTGACAACTTTAACATCAACCTTTTATTATATTCCTAAAGCATCATTAGCTGGCCTTATTATAACAGCTATGTTTTCTATGATCGACTACACGATTATACGTAGACTGTGGGAAAACAGCAAACGTGAGCTTTTTGTGTTACTAATAACGATTGCAGTATGCTTATTATTTGGCTTGGAGTATGGTATTGTTACTGGAATATTGATCGATGCTGCAATCCTTCTATACAGCACGGCTCGTCCATCAGTCAATGTGAATATTCTAAAAGCGGAGAAAGCGGATTTGATTGTTGTACCTCTGAATGATAGTATATCTTATTGTGCTGCAGAACACATAAGACGAACAGTGCTTCGTGCCTCAAGTGATGGACTTTCAGACTCCATCATCATTATCGATGGTACGAACCTTAAAATTATGGATTCAACAGTCGCTTCAAATTTAATGTCTGTAGTTAGCGATTTGGAGAAGAGATCATGTCAAGTTTTGTTTTTAAACTTCAATAGTGTGGTTAAGAAAATGTGTACTGACATTAAGTCGCAATTTGCTGATAAATTCGTTTCAGCCATCCGTGTGACAGATGTTGTTGATGTTTACTTAAAAAATGTGTGATAATAATTTAATACGTTTTGTATAAAACTAGTGCAATTGACTGTATTAAAATATTGTGAGTACAAATGAATCGGAGAGATCTTGAAATGTTTCAAACAATATTTATAATTTATTTTTATTAAATATTTTCAATAATAAATACTATAAAGATTATGCATTATATATTTACTCCCTTCTACACATTCATAGATTTTTTAGACGCAATAGATAAAAACAGAATTGTTATGTTTACACACAAATCGATAATTTTTCAATAAATATCCTTCGTGCGTCGAAGTTTAAATTAAAATATATTTTGGAAAAATTCGTACATAAAGAACTCTCAATAACCGGCCAGGGGGAGTTTTATCGGAATCCTGATCCCCTCGATATTTCTATTGCTCCGTTGAACGCGTCAAAGAGGGGTGTCACTCGGTTTCCTGAAATTTATTAACGTGATTCAGCACTTCTGAAGGTGGCAGATTTATGCTCTTATCGCATCAACTAAGTGCGGTATAGATTTTCGTTTAGGGCCCGGGGACGATTCTTTTAAGAAATTGACACGTACGGCCAATTTTTGGTGAATTGATTTTTTATCCTATCCAATTACAGCTCCATGATCTGATACTGATTCAGAGCATATTTTATTCATATGTTCTGTGAATTGACTTTGAAATTTTTTAAATAAGATTTACAAAGTATTTAAATTGACATTAACTCACAGTACAGATAACTTTACTAGAAGAAATAGATATAGATCGAATCGATTGTATTCGATAGAATTTTGATTCTAATCAAGGATATATTCTATAGCAGACAGTTGTCTATTAAAATTTTAATTGTTTTATACATTAATTTAATTTGATGAAAATAAAATTAATAAAAAAACAGAACGAACATTCGATACATAAAGTATAGTCATGAGATTACAGAACATTTATTTATTTCGAAGCATTTCTAGCTAGAATATTTATACGAAGTAACAATGCTATATAATTCGCTTAAAAATAGTCTAAAGATGGATGAATGTTTTGATATTAACAAAAATCATAAAGAACACAACGTAAGGTGGAATAAAAAAAAACAACAAAATTTGTCTTTCAATTTTGAAGTAGTTAGATATAATATATTGATACTAAATTTCATTCTAATCGGTTCAGAGGCAGACAGAGTTACTTCGAATTTATAATATTAGTAAATTTTTATCACACATCAAAAAACAATTTCGTTTCAAATAAAATAGTACATTCATCTTAAAACAAGGAAATTCCCCACGTGACCACACCCGCATGGTAACGTCTTATCTCCCGCCGATACGTAATCAATACGTCTTTAATCTCGCGAATTTGTTTCCCATTATTTATATTTAGGCGTATATTAAGCCTTATCTTCCACACAAGCTATGGCATTGACACGCCAAATCACGCGGAAATAATGGTTCAATGAGCAACGTTGTCACCCTCGCCCAGAATACTATGATCTCTATCCGTTTTCTCATTTCTTACATTTTAAACCGAAGTGACTCCACATTTACCACCAAGCATAGGTCATTATATATCAGTTGGTAGCATCCCAAGATCGTTGTTTTGTAAATTTCAGCTTTCTGAATGGAGTACAGTTTCCAGATGATTACCTTTGACTGTATGTACGGATTTATTGTGGAAAATACGTCACCTGTGAAAATTGAATTTCCATTATGGACGTGTTTATTACTGGCGTCCACCGTTTTAGCGAAATTTATTTAGGGGTAGTAAAATTTAATGTTTGTTATGGTGTTATATTAAACTTAGTTTTAGTAGATTTCCTGACTTTACTTAACAAATAATATGGTCATTGTCAGTTGTGTAATACAAATTAGGTTGAAATGTAAAAAAGGTCATACTCATAATTGTGTTGTTTATTATATCTTACTTTTGATGGAGTCGAATTTAAAAGTGATCCAAAAGTAGGAATGAAATAGCTCCTAATTTCCCATAATTATTCCTCTCCTTATTCTTCCCTCCCTTTCCTTCAAGCTAGCAAGGCATAAATATTGTAAAATAAATAATCCCAAATATATAGCGTCTAGTTTTAACAACTATTTCATTAAAATTGCAAACCAAACAGCAAACGAAAAAATCAAGCACTCTGCGATAAACGAATTAAGTAAAAATCCATTTTCTATGTTTATGAGTGAGGCAGAGGTGAGCTCACAAATTATATCTTTAAATGATACGAATTCTGTTGGACAGGATGACATCTGTACTAAAGTAATTAAAAAATGCAAAACAGAATTAGTCCCCATTCTTACCCACCTTGTAAACATTTCTTTTATGTGTGGAACTTTTCCGGATGCATTGAAAGTCTCAGTGATAAAACCGCTCTTTAAAAAAGGGTGATAAAAGTAATTTAGAAAACTACAGACCCATTACTCTTGTCTCAATAATAAGCAAGATATTTGAAAAATGTATGTACGTTCGACTAAACGATTTCTGTAACAAATACAACATTATTAAAAATACTCAATATGCTTTCCAAAAAAACAAATCGACTGCACACGCTATTTTCAACTTAATACATAGTATAGTAACAAATATTGATAACAAAATTGTAACAACCGCAATATTCTTCGATATGTCAAAAGCATTTGATAGGGTGTCGCATGATTTACTCATTTACAAATTAGAATCATATGGGGTACGTGGCATAGCACTAGATTGGATCTGCTCATATCTACAAAATAGAAAACAATTCGTTTGCATAACTCATACTAATGAATTTAATGAAAAAATATCATACAACTCAGATTTGGTTCATAATATATCTGGAGTTCCTCAAGGAAGCGTACTTGGACCACTATTATTTTTAATCTATATTAATGATCTAATCAACACTACTTCTAATAAATTAATACTATTTGCTGACGACATTTCTTTAATTCATAATTATAATCCAAACAAAATTTGACATAGAATCTTACAAGACTGACATACATAGTAATATTGACGTGATAACTAAATGGCTGGACAAAAATAATCTTAAATTAAATATAGCGAAAACAAATTTAATGACATTTTCAAATATGACATCGAATAGGATAGAACTTAAATATGGTAATGACATGATTAATGAGAAAGTAGAAGTTGACTTTTTAGGTATAAGAATTGACAGAGGGTTAAAATGGACACCTCACATTGATAAAGTTTGTGATAGGATCAACAAATTCGTATATGCACTAAGACGCTTGAGAAACATTACCAACTTAGAAACTGCCCTGTCTACGTATCATGCCTATGTAGTCTCCATACTTCGATATGGTTTAGTTATGTGGGGTAACGGAGTAAACGTACAAAGGGCGTTCATTGTGCAGAAGAAATGCATTCGCGCTATATGCAAAGTGGGTCCATATGAGTCGTGTAAGCCGCTTTTCCTAAATCTCCAACTTCTGACTTTGCCGTGCCTATACATTTACGAAGTATGCATATTTGTAAAGAAAAACCCAACTCTGTTTCAAACAGTACAAGATGTTTATGGTGACAGATTTAAAAACCCTACTAGGTTAGTTAACGAAAAATTTCCAAGAACTTCTTTATATCAAAAAAATTGTTATGGACATAGGTCCATAAAAATATATAATAAACTTCCAGAGCATCCAAAAAATTTACACATTAATCCTTTTAAAAGTAAACTACACTCATGGCTGGTTAATAAAACCTTTTATAATGTTAATGACTACTTAAAATGACTAATTAGTAAAGTTGGACTTAATTATAATTGACATAATAATTTTATTGACATAGTTTTAGATATATTATACTATTATTAATTTTAAGTGACATTATTGTAAAATTATAAATCCTTGTTTCTAATTTAAATGACTTGCGTGGAGCTAATGTTTTTGCACGCCAATATATTGGCAAATGTGTCGGACTTTAAAATGTAATACCATCTGTATAACCGCATTTGAGCAATAAAGGATTTTTATTATTATTATTTTATTATTATCTGCGACGATCGGTCACTTTACATCGGGTGAACCGCATGCTCCGTTTGACTGCTTTCACATAAAAATATAGATTTAAATACTACTTTTAAATTAACTGTCAATAAAAAAATCATTAATCAATAAAATTAATGGATTATGTCTGCAATCGGTACCTTTGTTTGGCACGTACAAGTTGAAACGTTTACTAAACACAAACTTTAACCAACAACCATTAGAAATTGCTAAATAATTATTCACATCTCAAACAAATAGACGATATTTGTCATCTAAATCCCTTGTAAATTGTACACTAATATCAACCTCTATTTCATTACTATTAAAACTTGAAATAGAACGCACCTTTACTAATACGCGTTTAAATGTTTCACAAAGTTTAAACTGCTGTTAGTTTGGACTTTACCACTTTGGAATAAGGTATAAATTGCTTTGTTTTTGTGATTGTATTGTGTTTTTGTAAAGGGTCACTCCAGCCCTCGTCAAGTGTTTCAGACTGAAATGAAATACTGGGTAAATGAGGCAACCAGTTGCCAATGGCAACCTTTTACTCATTTGCTTGTTTGGGAACATGAAACTTAGTTCATTTCGACTGTCACGTAAGTATTCAGGTGTATGTGGAACTCGGAAATAGATGTATGATTCGTACTTACTTGATTTTAAAAGCTTTGCTTTACCTGTGTACATTTTATGTTTATATTTGTAGTTGCTCTACTTGGAACATTGTTCATTATGGAACAATCTTTACTAATATTATAAAGTGCAAACCAAAAATTTTTAAATCTACCAAACCTTGATTTATGTTCTATATTTGTAGCTACTTTACTTGGAACATTGCACATTAAAGAACAATCTTTACTTATAGTATACTGTATAAAGTGCAAACGAGTAATCTTTAAAACTACCGAATGGGTGTAGGAAATCTTCTTTCTTCTGATTATCATAGTCACCTGCGGCCAAAGACTATAGGATATTTAACTTTATGAGGTAGAAACTACGAGACGTTAGTAGTCTTGTGTTGTATACGCATAAGGTAGACTATATTTTAAGATTGTGTAGAGGATGCTATTAATTGAACGAAAAGAGAGGATCCTCGACCAGTCCGAACACATGACTGGCCGGCCGTTAGGCCCCGAGTTTTGATGTTTGGAAGTGGCATATGTGCTTAGCGACGAAAATATTTCGACATCGCGATTTAGGAATTGTGACGTCATATGACGCCACAATTATGAAATTCAACAATGACAAACTTTGTAAGATTTTGATAGGCATTTTATGAAACGATATTTCATTCAATGCCCAATTGCGTTCTTTTATCAAAGAAAAAAAAATCAAGGATATGTCAAGTGCTTCATAATGAAAATAGGAAGAAAAGAACGAATGGAATATGTGCTTCGTTACGTACACGTCTTCAGTCGTTGCGTGGATACCGACTTTGATCTCGGAACAGTATGGAGCGTATCATTAAATTAACGATATGTACAGAATACGCACGGTTAAATAAGGAACGTATCATTAAATTAATGACTGAGTATATGGAGTTAGATAAGTACCTATTAATATAGATATTGATAACTATAATATGAAGAGCTATTTGTATGAATTGTATGCCTTAATTTCGTCTTATAAGAAAACAAAAACATATCTATAAAGAAACCCACGTGTTTGGACAAACAAACATTGTCTGCGTTCATTATATCTTACAAATCAATTATAAATTATATATTTTAATTATCATGACCGTAGATAAACGCGCCTTTACTCATATTTTTTCATATAATCTTCTATGTTTGAACGCAATTCTACGCACATAAAATACTTCATTTTTATTGTATGGTACAATTTACAATGAAGTCCAAGACTTATCATATATTATTCTTCTACATGTTAACTTAAACGTATAAAATTTTTCTAATCAATGTTTTTAAACCATTCAAAATCACGGTTTTGCAAACGCAACACAAGACCGCCACAATTAGGTAAATTTAGTTAATTTATTTATTTCATTAGGCATACACAACAGTTGACAAAAACACAGTATAGAGTACATACACTTCTTAAATATACGATGTTTTAAGCGAAATTGCCAACCTACATACACGATAATTAAAAATTATTGACGTTACCAATAGAGTTTACTAATAAAGTGGAAATAGTGTAAAAAAGTCAATTCAATGCTTAAAATGTATTTCCATCATCACAATACAATCTATCAAGTGTAGCAACACAAGAATGTCACAACGCATAATATAAACTCCGTTTTTCGCGAGGTTACCAGAGACAAGTAAATACGAAACAAGTCGCGTAAAATATTCATGGGACAATAAGTGGCGTTTTATGGGAGCTGTTTAATGGCGCGACGGTAACATTAAACTCAGTTTTACTATTCTGCAAGACTTTTATACCGATCGAATCTTCGCAAATTGCTTTTTCATTGGCCCCACCCAATTTCCTCTGATGTTATGAATATTGAATGCTTCGAATTGCTAAATTTGCTTGTTTTTTAATCAGCTATTAGATGATGGTTATCCAGAAAAGTAAAATTGGTTTTCGATTATCGAATCTTTAATTAATTTATATAAAACTAGCTAAGCTCCGCAGTTTCACCCGCGTATATATCTTTTTCCCATAGGAGAAAAACTATCCTATGTCATTCCTGGGGTTTCAAAGAATCTTTGTACAAAGTTTCATTCAAATCGATCTAGTAGTTTTTGAACTTATTCATTACAACCAAATAAAAAAACAAAGTTTTCTTTTATTTATGTAAATGTATACAAAATTTTATGACAATTTATTTAGTAGTTGTGATGAGATTGACACGCAAACATTGAAACATCTAAACATCCAAACTTTCATATTTATTCTTTTAGTGGGATTCATTCTGCATAATATATCTCAAAGACGACTTCTATAAAAATCTGAATCAAAACATCCCAAAATTTCCATTTCATACACAATTAAATACATAATTCACATCGGCCATACATCATGTAAACCTGCCAAAACAGGAGGGGTAGAAATAGCCAGCCATCAATATAGCGTTTATTTACCATTCCAATTTCTTCTGTTTATAATTTATGTTCGTATTTTTAACCTTTGACAAGGAGCGGTCGTCCTCGTGGATTTAAAGTTGACTGGATACCTCATTAAAATCCAATGCAGATGTATTTGATGGAGTGTAATCTAGTGATGACGATAGACGTGGAAATTATAGGTAAATCAGGATCAAAACGAATTTTCGCATTCTTTTTTTCTACTTGAAAGTGCATGCATATTTCAAGCGATAATTTTGTAATGAGGGTTCCCGAAAACATATTTAAGTGGATCCTTGCAAAGTATTTATAAGAAACTACTGTCTGAGAGTCTTTTGTGGATACTAAAGAGGATCGAACATTTGCCGCTTATTATTTTCCTGTCAAATTGTTAAGAGGGATTAAAACTTGTGCACTATGTGCATTTCTGCCCGTGGGTGTCGTATGGGGCGACAGAGGGTAATTCTGCTGTATAACATCTTCAGCAATAAAAGAGTGGGAGTCAAGCATTGCACGGTGTAATTAGATTAGGTAAATAGATCGAAGTGAAGCAGTATTGTAATGTGTTTCTTATGGTGAGCGGGGGCCCGGAGATCTGTATTCCCATACCATTCTTCACCTACCCTGTTCTACGTTTTAGAATCTATATCTTATAATCCTTCTTATCCCCTCCTCTTTCTGCAAGCTGGCAAGGTATCTGCGACACTTTGATGTTGTAGATGTAATCAGTCACCTAACATCAGGTGAACCGCATGCTCCGCTTGCTTGCTGTAAAAAAGCAACTATGATCGGTCATTATTATTAGCTTAGATAAAGCTGTGGTTTGCGGTATCCAGCCACTCTAACATTCTGGCTATTCGCGCGCGGTCGCCCCGTAATGGAAATTTTATGGCGGCTTTATGGCTTTTTTAGCAAACCTCTGAGAATGATTACATGCATTGTTTTGAATTTGCATCCGCTTACGTGGACTGAATGAGAGATTTTTTACATTATTTTTTACATGAGGGTAGTTAGGAAAATGGTCGTGATTTTGAGAATTAATTGCAGTCTGGTTATTATATTTTGTAAAATAAGTTTATTTTCGTCTTCTAGGTTAAAATTAATTACTAATCTAGAACTGTGCCAGATTTCTTTCAAATCGACTGTGATGTGTGATATAAACCACTAGAATAGTCCAGTTAATTACGTAATTATGATCAGTATACTACACAGTAAATACTGCATATAAAATTATTCAAATTTAAAGTCAAATATTTATTTATTCAAGTATTACTTAAGAGCGCTTTTGAACTGCCATTTTTATTTAGCACCGGGTCGGAAAGCAGACTGAGAAAATATTTTCTCGCTACAAGCTGTTTATTGCTTAGTGTACCTTTTGATCAAACATTGGACGTTGGTAAATGAATGTTTACCTATAAGACGTCACAACAAAATAATACTTCCAATATTTACCGTCATAAACAAATCTTCAAAATCTAAAAAATGAATTGAAAATATATTAAAATTATGCCAAAAGATCACAAACTTTCACCCTTCACATAACCTTTTCAACATCTGCTGAGACATCCTATTTGCTCTAATATCAAGATATGTCTCGAAGCATAGAAAATTCGAGAAACTTCTTACAAATTCCTGTTTTCATTTTTAGCCCCTACCCACAAAGAGGTGTTAGAAGTTTGACATGTCTGAGCGTCTATCTTTTTGTCTGTGTTATTATAGTTCTCGAACAGTGGAAGTGATTTCAATTTTATTTATTGAAGTAAAGGTCACTGACATGGCTTTTTTAATGGAAATCGGTTGATTTTTTTTAGATATTCTTACTATTGACACACCCTTGAGTTGTGATAAAATGTCATGGAATAAGGCTAAGGCTCCAGTGTCCGTCCGTCCATTTGTCTGTATATCCATTTATTACCAAGCTACATCTTGAACCATGATAGTTAGTTGGAATTTTCAGAGATGTAGACGTAATAATACTATATCTCAGAAAATTTAAACTGTCTAACTATCATAGTCATATATGTGTG
Source organism: Phoebis sennae (assembly GCA_001586405.1). Lineage (NCBI taxonomy): Eukaryota > Metazoa > Arthropoda > Insecta > Lepidoptera > Pieridae > Phoebis > Phoebis sennae. The sequence goes on from LQNK01000900.1 coordinate 177,183, forward strand.
TGTAATGATATTTATTTCAATAAATATTGTCATGTTTGGATGATCAAACTGAAATGTAAAAATTATAATATGTGATGCAACTAAAACTATTTTCTAATATAAATTGTAATTCCTAACAATATCATATTGTCAAACAGCCTGAAATAAATTGATTAATTTTATTATTATACATTATTATAATTATATTAAGTTTAAGTATAAGTGATATTTCAAATGCCACTATTATAGAATACTAAAAAGAATTAATATTTAAATCAGTTATCATATCAAAAAAAAAAATTAAAATATTTTTATAGGTTATGGTACGGAACTCTTCGTATCAGTCCGAAACGCAATTGGCCGGTTATTTTCTTTATTTATTTTTTAGCCATACACGATGTTTCTACAATTCTTATCCGAAAACACATTTCTCGACGAATCGTTGTATCTTAGAGTAATGAAAAGCAATAATCGCTCAATTTCCGTACAGTAGCATCATAAATTGTGTACCGCCTCGCCGGTATTGACGCTCCAATCAAAATATTACACGCGCTCGTTCGAACGATGTACGATCTGTACAAATACTATAAGTTTTCGAAAGCCGATTGCAAACAACTTCAGAAATTAATGTTATTCTTCTTTTGTTCCTGACCGTTCTGTCCCCTGAATTTACTAATGTCAAGTTTTCTGAAGAACATCAGTGGATGATATATAGTCTGTTACTTTCGATACTCTGTGCTTTGGAGAAAACTAGGATGATATGACGCATAGAAAAGAGGATTTTTGACAAATCTAGGTAACCAAAGACAAATTACAGAACACCCCTAAAGCATAGATTACATGAAATTAATGCTATTGTATTTATGTTACGTGTCAGTTCTTCTTCTTCTTTTCCGTTTCTTCTTCTTCTCTTCTGGCTTCCCTCTCTATAAAACGTCAGCTATTAACGTGTCAGCTATGAATGACTCACATAATGTCAAACACGCTTATGTTGAAACTTTATTATTTTTTAATTTTCTGCAATTGTTCTTACTTTTTTTAGCCATTGAGAATGTCAAGGATAAAGAATGGAGTTAGGATCCTACATTTGCGTGACTTGGTGACGCAGTTTGAGGGTAGTAAATGATGAATAGCAAATTGATCGGAGTAAAGTTGGTATTATCTGTACTTCGATCGAGTTCTCAAGCTTTCGAGTTGGTTAGCAGTACGGGTAACGGATATTACACCGGCGTTGTAACAAATCATTGCCGTGATTTTCGCCCAAGAGCACATTTAATGGGAAATTCTTATTTTGCCCCGCGTTTATTTTCTTTTAAATAAGCAATGTGAGGAAATAAGAACCGTTGGTTTTAAATACAATTACAAGTACAAACACCTTATACAATGTATATTTCATATAACTATGAAACAGCAACATTTTTACCAATTTTCAAATGAAATTAAAAATAGATAGGTTGATACGTTGATTTTTTAAATAAACAAACAAAAAATCATTTTTTTAAGGGCGGCTTCATAGCTTTAAGGGATGTCTCAAGAACCAGACAAGAATTTTGGAAATTAAGAAAACTAAATGGTAAATAAAAAATAAAATATGTATATGACGTTTCAAAAGAACTATGAAAAAGCCAATTTGGAAAAATAAATGATTGGGATTTGAATTTGAAAAACTATCTCTTATATATTAAATGTTTTTCAATGTATTTCAATGAGAGATGAAAACTGAGAAAATTGTTAGCATAATGCATTCTTCACATGAAAAGGCCCGTCTCAGCATTTCTTAATAACCCCAAAGAGCAATTTTATCAATACAAGCCCCAAGCTATGAACGAGCCCGGGCGTTGCCCGTCTGTACGAACCCTTGTTTAACATTCCAGGCTCTGCTCGTCTAGACATAATCGTGATTACTAGATCCTAACGTTAGGTTAATTGTGTCTTTGATATAGGATATATTTATAAGAAAAAATCGACTAAGATTCGAACCTCGGTCTTTCGGTTTATCGCAATATGCTAGACTATAACTGCGTTACAAATCCAATTTCTCAGCATTGTTTGAGAACATTGAAGTCATATTGTAATACAAACTGTGTACTTCTTTGTGACTATAAAAATGTAATTTTTTCAACCTTTTAATTGAATTACATCAAAGCAAACAAACTTCGATTAAAATAACATTATGACAGTTTTTAACCTTTTCAGTAATTTATTTAAGGAACGAGTTTTGATAATAATTTCTGTGAATACCATTTCTACAATATTTTACAAAAGAACCTATATTTTATTTGTGCTTCTCGTCTGTATATTTTATACGAAATAGTTATTTAAGACAATATTTTCCCTTTTTTTCTCAATTATGTATGTAAAATTTGGATTGTAAATAATGTTTTTTCTTTCCTTACAGGTAACAATCAAGTATCTTTTGTAAGTATTTTTTTAACAGAAAATAAGGAAATGTTCGTGATTTTAGCGTTTGTCCGGAGTAAGGGTTAAGTTGTAGACAACGCCGCGGGCGGTGGTCAAACCTTACAAGTTGCGATTAGGTTGCGACTAAGTAGTTTTGCGGTCTGGTGCGCTTGTTTTTGTTAATTGTTATATATAACTAAATAAAGAAGCTTTTTAAACATATTAAAAAATTAACAAACCTCAATCTTGGGATATTCAATATTTTTCTTAAAGTTGATTTTTTCCAGCAAAGTATGATGTCCTATTTTTCATACTGATTTCTGCACGTCAATCCTTACAGGTTTACAATTAAGGAATTCAGTCTAAATTTTGCGGTCCGCTGCCTAATCCAGCTATCGGTTTAAAACATTTCATCAGAATCGGTCCAGTAGTTGAGACGCGATTCACACACAAACTTCCAAAGTTATAATGTAGGTAGGATTAAAATTAATTTTAATTTCCCTTTAATTTATTCCTAGAACAATTGGCTTGTAATGTTAACTAGATGCACATTTTTCACAAACTCCTGTTCCTGACTACTGTCAACAGTCCTAACTATTTTTATGGTCTGGCGGACTCAAAGGCAATTGTTAATTAATTTCTGTACATTATTTAATACAGTGTCGCAAGTTTCAGTAACATCGTTAAAACTTTGCTTTGTCCTGAAAAAGGACAACTTTGAATTCTCTGGCTCTCTTTCATGGTGTATTTTTAATGTAATTGAGATACAATTGAAAGAGTTTTGTAATAAGGGAAATTTTTGTGATTGTTCCTTATTCTAGTTATTTCTAAGTCAGTAAAATATATGACGCCTGCCTAATTGAAATAGAAAAAAAATTACGTGTGATATCAGTATCAGTGGTATCATTTATCATTTTTTGAACATAAATAATAAAATTTTCTCACAAATACCTCCTCATATTACATAATAGGAATACTAGTTATACGAGTGAAAACAACGATGCATATTCAGAGAATTCACGGCTGAAATGTTGGTACGACGGAACGGACATTTGAAACTACGTAGCTCCTACTAAGGGTTATTATCGTGTTCAATTTCATTTCTATATTCGTGTTTTGTTCTTGCTTGTTTATAAAACTATATGATTGAGATAAAATTCTTTCTCATTTCTGGTCCACTGTTAGGTATAAGCTATTACGATATACGGTAATCCTCAGCTACACAAACAAAATTTTGGAAAGATTATATAAACTAGTGACTTTTAGCTCATTTTTGTACTCAAAATTGTTCTCTATCTTCACTATTTGCGTACAATTTTATCAAGATCTGGTTAATCCGATCTACCCTATCGTAAACCCTCATTGAAATCGCTCATCTTCGAACTCGACATTTTCATTTGCTTAAAATATTTGCCTATGAAATTTAATCAAGATCGGATAAACAATAGTAAAAGTTTTTCATACTTACATACATACATACAATCGCCCGGCCATCTCAACTCTGAGACCTCGCTTCGAAATGGTCTACTAAATTTCATAAATATCGCATAGATACTAAAGTCATGTACATTATTATGCCCGCCAATTTATCTCAGCTGTGAGAATTGTAAGTATTGAATTGACTTTTTTACACTATTTCCACTTTTTATTATTCCACTATTTATAAATAGTCTTTAATTCAATACTTAAAATGCATTTCCACCAAGAAGTCACAATACAATCTATCAATGTGAGAATGGAGAATGTTACTAGGTATGCCAAATAGGTTGAAAGTTTGTTACAGTATAGCTTGTACCTATACAAATACACTGTTTTTTGTTGCAGTCAAAAATACCAAGTAGTTTTCATTTTATAAGCTTTTAAACTTTCGAGTTCCGCTAAAGTCACGTGACCGCAAAACTAATTGACGTAACAAAATAATTTTTTCAACAGTATTTTTTAGTTAAAAAAAACAATATGAAAAGCTAAAAATCAAAATTTGTTAACATTCTTCATTGTCTTTTCTCACTCGAAAGTCCCATAGTGTTTATGGGGTCCCGTGGTAGTGCACATGTCACATCTCCAGAAATAGTGACAAAGTGTGACGTGGTACAAGTGTTGGTAAATTGATACCGCTTCACTTGTATTTACTGCGTGTTTGCACTTCAAGTAGACTGTAGTTATCATGTTTGTTACGTTTATTTTTGTATTTTTGATTGTATTGTGAATGATTGATGCGTTTTAAATATTGAATTAAAGATTTTTTTACATTATGCCCACGATTTATTAGTAAGGCAAAGGTGTTTAAGTTCTCGAATAAATAGTGGAAAACGTTTTGAATTTAATATTTATTTTTTGGTACTAGTAGACTTGTTATGAGTCGAACATTTTGTATGTAAAAATTAAATGAACAAATGATGACTTGATTGTCGCAGTGGATGTGGCAATAGTCTATTGCGCGGCGGGTGTGGGTTCGATCCCCACCTGTAGAAAATTATGATGTAATGAATATTGTAGTTTTTGACTGTCTGGGTGTTCATTTATCTATAGTATACAGTATGAATTTACTAAAAAAACTATGTCTATCAGCTATCTTCAATACAAACAAACAAATCTTTCTTCTTTATAATATTAGTATAGACTCTCTTAGTTTCCATTTGTTTTATTTATTAAGCTCTTAAATTAGTTCAATGAACAATATCTTTTTCATGTTATAACGCGCCCAGAATTTCGGCGTCTATATTGTTACCCTGAGCCTAGTGATCGATGCGAGATTATAGAGTGGGCGTATCAGTGATTTATCATTGTTACTCGCGAGTCACTGTGATTATCACTGTTGTCAAGTTTTCATTTGTTATAATTTGCGAAAGTGAACGTTATAATAAACTATAAACTAGTTCTCGTTGTGTGCTTTATTTTCAGTTTAATAATGAAGCCTTTTTAAATTAATTTAAAAATTCCTTATTACTTGTCCTTCGCAAATTTATTTATTACTCATTAAGAATACTTAATTTTTTAAAGGGTGCAATTTAATTTTTAAATTTAAATTATTTTTTTTTATTATTGGATAGGCATGTCCTTAACGAAACATTATCTTTACGTATACATTCCTTGAAAAAATTGGATACAAATTGTGTTTTTAGATCCTCATTCGTTAGTACCTGTTACAAATCACAATCACTGTTACCGTGAATTCACAGTGATTTCCCCCGCTATAACTTCTCCCACAATCTAAACTTTAATAATGAGACTCGGTAAAGAGAGCTTTATCTCGTCTTGACGGATGTCTCGTCAGTCGCTAAGATACCTGAACTCGCTCAAGATTAACGTCATTAGCGATTCCCCGTAAATCATGGCGTTTTATACAGGAACGTTTTAGTACGGAATTGTTGATAAGGTATCGTTAAATTTTGAGTTGAAGAATTTATTCTTGAAGAAGTCACGTCAGCATCATGGCTGGAGAAACTTAAATAAAAATACATATCTTAGATTTCAAATATTACTAACCTGCCCATGGTATCGCTCGTGGTTAATTCGGGGCTATGATCATTAAAAAGTATCCTATCACGTAATCCAGCCCAGCGAAACTTCATCAAAATCGGTGCAGTAGTAGCGTCGTAATGGACAAACTTTCACATTTACAGTAGGATTAGTAGTTATTACTAATTATTTGTGGTATGAAGTTCTCCAGGTAAATTAGTTTAATAATTAGTTTTAAATTTAGTTATAAATGATAATATTATCTGTAACCTGGAAAATTATATAAATAATCAAAATCAAATACCATTAGTATTAACTTGCTTATATATAAGAATAATTTTGCAATTTTCACGTCGCATCAAAATAAATTATACCTTTATATGTAATACTCCCTTTAGAATATCTCTTATTAATTATTATTGTATACAAAATATAAAGAGTTCTAGTATCTAAGACAATAAATCTTTACTTCGTTAATACCTAAAACTGTAACCTAACGTAACCTTGAATCTCCCCCGGTCTAGACTTGGCAGAATCCCGGCCTATTGTCAAAAGATCTGAGCATTCTCAATTACTTATTTAAATTAGCCCTTTGGAATTAGGATTAAGTAAGCTTTGAATATCGTAAATTATTTAAATTATTTTTTAAATTATTTAACGATAAGTGACCCATCGTATGATTTTTATAATAACTAACATAGTTTAGACCTGAGTAAATACGTAGTGAGTATAAACTATTACATAACATTTTGTTGAGGTTTGTTTTGAGTTTAAAAGTATTGTTCTCAAAATTTGTAATTTTGTAGAGTTATTTGCACACAAAACGTTTAAGTATTGATACATTTTACGTACTTCATACGGCAAAAATAAACGTTAATAGGAATATGTCCCCACAACTTTTCCATATAGGTTAATAAGAATCTAAAACACATTTTCATGTTTCCGAAACACTTGAAAAATATTACCTACATTAATATTTTAAAGCTAAGGGTCACCAATCACCATACCTCTTATCCTTTATTGTATAACAATAATTGGTGTATAATTGAACTAAATCAAATACTTAATATTTTTGAGAAAAATAGATGAGAGCTGAATTAGTAATATATTTAGCATACTAGCTTTCCGCCCGCGGCTTCGCACGCGTGGGCCACTAATTTCTGTATTTTTTAGAGGCGCACAACAAAAGTTTAAAAAATTACAGCCACAGGACCCCTGATATATGTGCATGTCTATTTATTACCTAGTTTTTTTTATTATTTTCTATGGAAATAGGTTTGACCAAAATCTCACAGTGCGCGCGCCTCTTCAAAAAACAAAATTGTAGCCCACGCGAGGCAAGCCGCGGGCGGAGAGTTAGTCATTTTTTTAAAGTTTTTGAGAATTTATTGAGTGTTTTAACGTCTTAATCCATACGTTTAGAGTATAAAAGGTATGTCCGCAATTGAACCAAAATCTCTCATTGTCACGTGGTATGACATTTTCACGAC
>LQNK01000900.1:184660-211134 GCA_001586405.1 Phoebis sennae
GAAATGGTTCGGTTACTGTTTTATTATATGTATAGATAAAAGCTTTTGGAATTGTTATTCTGGAATTTCGCATTATTCCAAATTTATTATTATTATTATATTTTATATATTTTAGTTTCGAATACCGTTATTTGTAAATGATGATGGCCGTTGCGTCATTAATGAGACACTAGTATTGGGTTTTAATGCTAGTTGAATTATAACTAAAATAATATTCACGTTTTTCCTTTTAATTTATTTTAAACCAATTTCCTGATGAAACTAGCTGACCTAAAAATAAGTAATAAAATTTTGAAAATTTGTTTTTTTGTCTCACTTTAATGTTACGTACCCTAAATCTATTGCCTAGTACTTTTAAAACTAAAATGAGATTGGCAAGAATTATCTATCTAACAAAGAATCATGAAGATCGGTCGATAAATTTTTGAATTTGGAAATTTGGAATATGATCGCAATACTTTGTCCTGATTAGTCTATTTATTTCAGTGTGCGTGTGCACTCATAGGTAACGAGTGTGTACCTATAAAACTTCACACAAGCGGAAGCTTGCATACATGCACACATATTATACGTATATTAATTATTAGCTTTAAAGTCACTGTCGCATTGGGTAAATAACCTATAATGGCATGTGAAAATTAGAAATAAATAAATATATATTCTGTCAACGAGTGGGACGCGTATTCGTGGATGAATTTATCTATAATTGATGTACATACATGAAAAAATACTCCTTGAATGGAGAACCGTCCAGTTTTGGGAAGCCAGCTAAAAATATTAAGCTAAAGTAGGAATAATTCTAATGTCATCATAATACGACTCGTTAAAAGTAACGTTAAAGTTGTGCCATTGAGTACCAATTGAAGTTTTCAACAAAAAATTGAAAAGTTGCACTCGCCCCAAGAGAGCAAACTTGTTAGAAAAACTTCAAAGCGTTATATCTTATGCAAATCCTGCGGTACCTTGTTTAGACGAAACTACAATAACCACTGAATAATTGAAATATTTGAAGTTTTAACTTTGTTACAGTTTGTAATTCTTATTTGACTGCGAAGTTAATTATTTTAAAAATGTTACATATTTTATACATTTCAAGGTCAAAACATTAATAGGAATAAATATTACTTGCTGAGGTTATACAGTATAGATAAAAATTATAATATTCTATCTATCCCTTGTTTTGCTAACTAAAGTCAGACAATCTATCTATTTGCACTTACTTTGATTTCAATATACATTTGCTATGACTTTTGTCTATCTATTGTCATATCTGCCATAACAATCTATCTACAATCATTGATATATTATAGACAATGGCCGTATATAATAAATAAAGTGTAGATAATATACAACTGTGGAACTAGTGAAGTGTTTTGTTTTACAAATCAATCATTGCTTTCTTTGTGAATACGGGTATTCTAAGAAGTTACCTTAATTTTACTTCCACTCAGGTTACGTCAAATATGACGTATGAAAAATTTCCATCGAAAATTCATAACATAAAAATATAATATTTTAATAGATAGATGGAACGAATGGAGGTGTTAAATTTCTTCTCCGAAATTTTCATAGCGTGAGTGGACGTGAGTTAATAGAGTTCCGACTCAGAATGTAAATTTTCGTTGAAAGAGGTTGAGTGAAGTCGAGGAACGTATTAGAATACGGGTGTTAGTATCCTTAAGCATTTAAAACATACGTGATTGTTATCATAAGAGTGGCGTGAATGCTGATAGGAAATCCTTTTGTCAAACATTGACTTACCGCAGTAGCGAGCTAATCCACATATCTTGACAATTCTGACATTAACCCCTAATAAAGCCGTTTTAGATAATGTTTTATCTTTCAATTCATTCATGTTGATTTTAGGTAATACTTAATTTAAAGTCGGCTTAGGTCGGTCTGGTCTGTATACAAAAAAGATTCTTATAAAATTTAGTTAAATTTTATTTGAGTTCTTAAACTTATAAGAGGCTGAAAAATTGTCTGATGCCTCTTAAAAACTATATATATTTTAAAGTCCTTTCGATGATTTGACTATACATATATACATTCAATGTAATTGATATAAATTAATAAATATTTCTGGAAATTTAACACATCACAAACTAAGCAAAACTTGTATTATGGAAACTGAATAACTGATAGACATACTTAAATATGTTATATTTAGGCCCAGACACCCAGACAATACAAAATACAATGTTTATCACATTATAATTTTCCACTCGTAGGGATCGAACCCACACCCTCCGACGCAATAGACCATTGCTGTAACCACTGCGCCAATCGGGTCAGTTAAAATATTTAAAACTCCATTCATATACGAATACTGGCTCCTAAAAAAGCAATTACACTAGAAAAAGGACAATGGAGAATGTTACTAGGTATGCCAAATAGGTTGAAAGTTTGTTACAGTATAGCTCGTACCTATACAAATACACTGTTTTTGTTGCAGTCAAAAATACCAAGTATTTTTCATTTTATAAGCTTTTAAACTTTCGAGTTTCGCTAAAGTCACGTGACCGCTTGTGACGTCACAAAACAGACGCCGCGCGGGCCGCGCTACTTCGCAGCAACTATAGTACGTGTGGGGAGCGCTATAGCGAGCGCATGAGCTGTCTGTTTTATGACGTCACACCGCCGCAATCGCCGCGTTGGGCGGTTACGATTTGTTTTGCTTATAAATCAAAAACTAATTGACGTAACAAAATAATTTTTTCAACAGTATTTTTTAGTTATAAAAAACAATATGAAAAGCTAAAAATCAAAATTTGTTAACATTCTTCATTGTACAAACGTATCTTGTTTTGAGCAACGCGGTGGTCCCACACATACAGACAAGTTGCTATCCAAAAACACAATCATAACACGCTAATATCATCTCTAGTTATAGGAAATAAGGTTGCTTTTAGGGTGAAAAGGTTACAATAATTGAATGAAGATTTTGCTGTGACGTATCTATTTCGGTCTTGCACGGCACAGCTGTTCGTTAATAATTATGGTGTTCATTCATAAAGTCATTATTACATGATCGTTATGTTTATTTAAATTGAGTTCAGATCTTATATTGGACTACATTTATCGATTTATGGTTAGGTAAATGGTTTAGTTTATACTGACAACCAGGATCAGTGGCGTGCCTTAAGAGAGGCCTAGGTCCAGCAGTGGACTGTCAAAGGCTGAAGAAGGAGTGAGAAAGAGAGAGAGATAATGGTTTAGCCTTATCGAATTTTTATCGCCAGCCTTTGTTAGGTTTAAAATAGTGTAACACTATGTCACTTATTCATAAAGTGTATTTGGATAAGTAGTAGAAGATTATCTACACTAATATTATAAAGAGGAAAACTTTGTTTGTCTGTAATGAATGGACTCAAAAACTACTGGACCGATTTTAAAAATTCTTAAACCATTCGAAAGCTACATTATCCACGAGTAACATAGACTATATTTTAAAGGCTATATATCTAACATTATGCAACGGGAGCGAAGACAGGATCAGCTAGTCATTTGATATAAATATACTGATTAACCTATTATTTACTACAATGCAATACTAAAATTACTTTCATACTAAAATTACTATAAGTACTACTCGATATTTTATAGTGATTCCAGTAACAAATTGAAACGAGTTGTAGATGGTTTCACTTTTAAATATAAGAATTAACAATTAAATTATCCAGGAGAATTTGTTATGGAATGACGTAGTTTTTAGACTCTATCTAGAGAAAGTCCTATTGTAAATATTACTTTTGATCGAAGCTTTTATCAATTTTAAGGTATGCGATTGATAAAAAGGTTAGTCTTTAGACTTACAATAAACAATAAAACATGGATTGATCCTAAACAATAACGATGGAAATCAGCTGTTTTGTTAAACTATATATTTAGCCTCAAATCTATATTTTAGTTAAATAAAAAGGGCCTATAATATACTGCGTCCTATTATGTTATCGCTACCCGTAATAATTCAGCCCTCAGATACAGGCGCCCTCCGAAATTTCGTAAAAGGGAGCGCCGGCAGTCCGCGACCGACCGTCGGAGGTAGTGCACGTGCGTCTCGTTCGCTCCGGGTCGCGAGTGAAAACAAAACAATAGTCAATAATAGTGATAACAAGTGACCTTGTGAAACGATTTTGATACAATTTTTCGCAAACGGACACAAAAGGAACAAAAATTATTTTGTATCAGTTTTTTAAGGTATTATTTTTTTGTTTTCAGCTGCAACTAGTACATTTTGCGTTTAAATTGAATTGTATTTAATCAATTCGGTGGTTATTGTCGATACTGAAATGTTAATTATAAAGTAATAACAGTTATGAAAACCTTTACTGAATCCGGTTCGTCCTGATTTTCAAATGGAAAATGTTGAGGACGAATTCATAATTATTAGAGATGAAACGGATATCCGGTAACTATCCTGTATCCGGCCTATCCGGCCTGTTTTTATTATCCGACCGGATACCGGATAACAGCTCGCTATCCGGCCGGATACCGGATAGAAACGCACTATATATATGTATGGACACACATATACAAATACGCTGAGCAAGCTGTTTGTATATGTTCGTGTTTTCACATTATTCCTCACCGCATAGTGTAGTTAGTAGCGTTCCGACTTTTGTACTATAAACATTGCTAAGAAAATAAAAATACATTTTTAACTGGTGAAGAATTTCATTACAACCCGGCGCTACTCAACATATATATAATACTAGATGTTTCCTGCGACACCATTCGCGCTGAATTCTTTACGCCCTTTACTTGTCTATATCGCGTAGGAATACAAAATTTTCTAAGCCTACGTCCTTTCTCATTGTCTAATCTATCTCTATATCAAATTTCATCAAAATCGGTTCGGTAGTTTAGGCGCGAAAGCATAGCAGAGTGACAGACAGATAGAGTCACTTTAGAATTTATAATATTAGTAATGGATTATTGTAGACAAAGCAAATATGAAATAAAAATAATAAAACAATAGGTTATGGACGGACACCGTTTATTAAATAATAATAAAAACAAAATTGTTTGTTAAAAAGTTAGTACTTTACTAAGTAAGTAAACTACTGTTTAGTAATCAAAATTAACAAGCGGCAAATTATGCCTAATGAATACTAGGTTTTCCGCGTTTGTTGGTAAGAGACGACTCCGCTTCGTTTCGTATACCAGACCGGCTTCCGAAAATAGCCTTTCGCTGTAAACGCTACTGGCCGGTGCTCCAAGATAAATTATGGCAAACTTCGCTAATTCAGGGTATTGGTTTGAATTGACCGACCACCAAAGGTATGGATCGCGATTGCGATCTATTCGTGATGACTTTAAGAAAAAGTCAATTTCATTAGCAATTGGATTTTGTTTTTCTTGATTGCGACTTCTACTACTATTGTCCTTTGCCACATCATTGAAACAGTCCCAAAAAATGTTATGAACTTCGCGTGTGAGATCTGTTCCAGTTTCATCTTTTTGTCGTTTAGCAGGTGTTGAAGACGGCGATGATCTGTTACTGTCGGAAGAAGAATCGTCGCAAGAGTTTTTTATATACTCTATCAGGATTTTCTGTCGGGCTTTTTCAGTTTCAAGAACTCCTAAATAGTCTGACTTGAACCTTGGGTCTAAAAAGGTAGCTATTAGGTAGTTTGGATCCTCCTCTAAGGATTTAAAACGACTTTCCAATTCAGTTTTCAAAGAAGCTCTTAAACGTGCTAAGTCCGGTGTTATTAGTGCTGTCTCGGTGTTGTCTAAATACTTTTTTAATGCATAAACGTGTGGTATCACTTCGGATATACAGGAAAGACCAGAACTTGTAATTTTTGTTATTTCTTCAAATGGTTTTAAAAGGGTTATGCACTGCTCTAATAGACCCCACTGTTGTATCGTGAAATTAGTTAGTGTCTCGTGTTCAGCAACATAAAGAGAGATAGCCCTTTTTTGTTCCAACAGGCGTACCGCCATGTAGTAGGTAGAATTCCACCTCGTGTTGATGTCCTGCACTAACTGATGCTGCGGTAAATTTAACTCCTGTTGAATCGCAAGTAATTTTTCTTGTGCCAAGCCTGAATGATTGAAATGAGTTACTAGACGTCTACCAGTAGCAATCACTTCTAATAGCTCAGCCTGGACCTTCATTGACTTATCAATAACTCGCTGAAGCGAATGTATGAAACATCTAGCAGAATGATACTCTCCAACTCGAGCTCCTTTCACCATATTAGCGCCACTATCATGGATTAGTAAGTGAATTTTTTTTTTCTCAACATCCCAGCGAACAGCTATGGCGTTCAGTTCGTTTGCTATATTTTGACCTGTATGTGATCCTGAAAACGGTTTCATAGCAAGAACGCCATGGTTTAGATTAAATTCCGGAGACAACCAATGGGCTGTGAAACTTAAGAAACTAGAACTATTGTGCAGGCAAGTCCAAATGTCAGACGTAACAGAAATTGCAATAGCCTTTGAAATGTCTGTTTTTATTTTGTCGCGAATTCTATTGTAAATGTCTGGAATAATTTTTTGAGATATATAAGTGCGACTTGGTAGTTCATAACGAGGTAGCGCTTGTTCTAAAAGTCTTTTAAACCCAACCTTTTCTACAATACTGAACGGTTCGTTATCTACTGCAATCATTTCTGCAATTAAATAATGATATTTTTTGGCTTTGGCATCATTCACATCCCAAAGTAATTTTCTTTCAAAAGATTCCGACAGTGTTAGCTGTTTTTCTGCTGATGTAGAAGTAGCGATTTTGATGGGATTGGCACGTTGTGAAGCCACAACTGGTTTCAAAATTTCGCTAGTTCGATTGGTATTTATCAATTTAAACTCCTCTGGATGTTTGAACTTTAAATGATTACTCAAGGCAGACGTACCTGAGGAATGAAAAAAAATTTTTTTCAATATATTGTACCTAGTTATCTACCTATTCACAATGTGCATAAATAAACTGAAGTCTAAAACTTGCATTAAATAATATCGTTTTAAAGAATTTAAATTTTAAATTGAGATTGTAATAGTAATGAAAATTAAAATGAAATGAATAACCAGCGAAATAACTAATTTAGGAATACTGCTAAGTAGTATGTTTGTTTATTAACAAAATCAGTTTGTAAATAAAGTAATGTAAATACAAGATAGATTTATCTCAATTTTAATAATTGAAGCAAAAACATAACATCTAAAATTTACATACCTGCCTTTTTTCCTTCACCACCGCGAGAAATTTGAACGTGACACAATAAACATGCCGCGTACTTGTGATCGTCACTTTTTAAATCAAAATATTGCCAAATTGGCGATCTTCTTTTTGATACTGACATTTTTTTATTAATCGACAAGTAATGAACTAGTAAATTCGACCGCGTCGACGTACCGTGAACGAATGGACGGTCGAGCGTTTAGCAATGGACTAATAGAATTCATAGACGGCTAAATTGAGAATAACCAAAAGACCATCACAATATTCACGACTGACGAGTAACAAGGCGCCATGTCGACGCAAACATAGTCGGATAATACGATACAAACAATCAAATTTGAACATTAAATGTGAGAGTGTAGGTTCATATTTGTCTAACTATTTGCGTATGAGTTAGACGACGGCGTCGACGGGACGCGGTCCACCGTTCACCGTTCGTTAAAATATGAACTTTAAGTATTAGGCTGTAAGTTGATATTTATTAAAGAGCATTTGACGAGTAACAACGGAATGGTAGCGAGGCGATTAAACTGGTTTGTACCAGTTATTTGTAAAATTTCTTTTGATTTTCGAAAAAAATATTAAATAATGTTTGGACTTTGTAGTTTGTTTATGTTTGATAATTGATTTTTTTGGTGTATGATTATTTCGTTACTTTGTGACATTGTATAATAGTATAAGAACTAAGGGTAAAAAAAATATTGATTTTGGTTTCATAATTCTTAGTATATATATTATACTCTTTATTTAGCCAATCCTAAGCTTATCCGATTTTAAACGCGCGCGCATATTCAAATCAAATTGTAACTCGATAAGCGGCCGGATATCCGGTAGCCGGATATCCGGCAATCCGGCCTCGAAGCTAACAGGATATCCTGTATCCGTTATCCGGCCACGTCACTATCCGTTTCATCTCTAATTATAACCATATATTCAATCAGTCAGAGATAGTTTCATAATTATGACGAAGAATTATGAAATTTAAGAATTAATAAATATATATTTAAAAAAAACGTATGAATAGTTTATCAGTTATCTAGTTCCCACAGTACAAGCTGTTAGTTTGGGACTTTAGGCGTTGTGTTAAATGTCCCTGAATATTTATATCCTAACAACATCAATTAGTTCGGTTTATCGAATGTATATCAAGCCCTCTATTTCCCTGCAGTGTGCTGAATCAATAGTTATATTTCATGAATAGAACTATGAAGGTATTGTTCTGTAACAATGTACCCTAATCTTCATCCAGTAACAGATTGGTTAGCTTAGCGTTATGGCTTCTGGCTTCGTGATTGTTTACTACAAAATGAACGAGGGAAATCTATATAAATTAGCAAACATTGTGCAATATTCTACAGGGATTTGAAAACAATCATAATAAAATTAACTTGCTGTTCCACACGGCTTCGCTCCCGTGGTTTAATGTTATTGTATATAGCCTATGTTACTCGTGGATAATGTAGCTTTCGAATGGTGAAAGAATTTTTAAAATCGGTCCAGTAGTTTTTGAACCTACTCATTACAACCAAACAAACATAGTTTTCCTCTACCAGAAAGGATTTATATTTATTTATTTTTAGTAAAATAGATATTATAGCGGCAACCGAAAAACATAATGTGTGAAAAGTTTCAGTCACCTTTGAGTTTTATATTTTAGACACCCTTTAGTGATTGATCTTACTTTGTAATATTTCATACTAGCGATCCGCCCCGGCTTCGCACGGGTTTAATGGATGATATTATACATAAAAACCTTCCTCATGAGTTACTCTATCTATTAAAAAAAACCGCATCAAAATCCGTTGCGTAGTTTTAAAGATTTGAGCGTTCATAGGGACATACAACATGACACATGACAGAAAAAGTGACTTTGTTTTATACTATGTAGTGATATAATATACTTAGTAATAAAAATAATTAGTTTTTGAATAAGATTGTTTGTGTCTATAGAAGACTTATAATAACTCAAAACAATGACTATTAAATTAAAGCGAGCGAGTAATACGGAAAACCACAGAATACTTTAGACGTAACCACAATATCTATTGTAAGGAATTATTTCCAATAATACACATAATTTGCACGTATATGTTTATTATCCAATGTTTCGTAAGGGACGAATACTAATAATCACTTATGAGACTTAACGCCGTTTTCAATATTCTATCTATCCCTTGTTTTGCTTACTAAAGTCAGGCAAATCTATATATTTGCACTTACTTTGATTTCAGTATGCTGTTCGACGGATAGCCTTTGCTATAATTTTTGATAATCAAATGTCATTTATTCAGAGATTACAATCTATCCTTAATCTTTGATACATTATTGAAAACGGACGTTAAAGAGAGATTACGTACGTAAGTTACAGTACTATAGACAACAGATAAGTGGCGCTAGTTTACTTTATAAAAATTCCAAGAACTAATAACAATTATAATAAATACTGCTCAAAGATACCTTACGCATTTAATTCTTAAAACATTCAAGATTAATCACCAACTAATATTGTACAAGTAATAATTATAGATGGTATCACTGCATTATACTTAATGACATTGACATTTCACTGTAAACAAATATTACCAACCCATTTATTACTGGACTTTGGCAGAACCATTAATACAGAGGGATACCATTTTAAAAGACGAAGAAGAAGAGAAATATTACTAACATTAATTATTTTTCATGTACTTAACATTTATTATATTAACTTGAGTTTTGTCTAACAGTTCCGCACGGCTTCGCTTCCTTAGAATAATGCTATATAGCCTATCTTCATTATGAATAATGTAGTATTTCAATGGTAAAATAACATTCAAATCGGTCTAATAGTTTTTGAGCAAACAAAAAATCAAATCAGAAAGAAATAGTGTAGAAATGTAATGTTTATAACATTAGTGTAGAAAATGGTTATATATTATAGGTCCTCGCTATTTACTGATTCGAATGTTCAAAAATTAATTAAATTTCGCGAAAACAAATTTGGGAAATAGAAAAATTACTTGTTTTAAAATTAATAATGCAATTCAGTGACCAATATGTTTATTAAAAAACTCATAAACACTGAACTCCGGGCTAAGAGGCACGTCAACGTCTATATCCTCTGCAACAATACAACTTAAGGAGGATTCTATCCCCCTACGCACTTTGTACGGCATAGTTATTATCAGATCACCCTGGTCCACCCACCATATCGCATCCCTAGTCTCAACTCCAGCTGGTAGGATCCGCACGTCATCGTAATAAACACCATAGTTCAACTGAATGTTTACATGTATAACACTGTTTTTTATCTTGATTTCCACTTCATGTTCCAAGTCGTGTTGTATTTTATATTTCAGAATGTAACCATCCGTGTCATATTGCTCTGTAATATTGTATTTGTTCGTATAGTTCTCACGCAATTGTCTATCAGCTGTTTTCAATTTTTCAACTATTCGCTCGATTTTTTGCGTCGCGTTCTCTGGTTTTGACGGTTTTCGGTAACCGCTTGATGGTTTTTGCCATTTTGTCTCCGCAAATATTATTAGTGAGAAGAGAAACAGTCGATACATCGTTTGAGTTTGAATACACTGAATGTAGATATTGTTGTTATCATTTTGAACTATTAAACCTTGAACTGACTTTTGTTCTTTGCTCTTATCAAGTATATTTTTGGATTAATTAAAATGAATAAACAATTATTGAGGATAAAGCTTATTTATCTGACTTCCTTGTGTTACTCCTTTATTAAGTAATGATTTTGTTTACCTCACAGATAAGAGAATAAAAGGCAGATGGAGTTCCGAAGACTCGAGTGACGCAAACTTCACGTACGTACACGCGCATCTGTGTGCGTGAAATTTGAAAATTTTGAAGCCCTCGTAGGTTCGTGACGTGTTGTGTCAAACTAGACGAACATTTTTGTATTTGCTTTTAAGGCTTGTATTTGTTTTTTAATCTGCATTATATTCTCTAATCTGTGGTTTACCTCATGTTTATATTAAGCTTTATACAGGGTTTGGCGTTATAAGTGGATAATGACTATTAAACTATGATTTCAGGGTGCATGCATAATTTTTTTACACTGGTCGGATTTTGGCGCTGGTCGGATCGGGTTGAAATTTGGCATGCAGATATTATTATGATGAAGGCATCCGCTAAGAATGTATTTCGATCAAATTGTACTGGAATGGGGACGGAAATAACCGGATATACGCGAGTGAAACCACGGGGCACAACTAGTTAATATAAACCTTCCTCTTGAATCGCTCTGTTTATTAAAAATCCACATCTAAGTATACATAGCATTGAGTGGAAAGCGACTTGGATTTATACTATGTGCTGATTTAATTGAAATTTAAAAGATTTTATTAAATTCAAATATAAAATTTATAAGCCTTTATTCTAGTAAAATAATTAACTGGCAGTGTTTTGCATTAAAAGGGTTTGAAACGTGAATTATTTAGCGTTTGTTAGGCGCGTTCACGCTTGGCTGGTTTTAAATCAAACCTGTTTGAAGAGCCTGTAAAAATGCGAACGCTCTCGCTCTAAATGTTCGGAGTTACATTGAGTGTTGAGTGGAGTTGAGTTGAGTGGCTATGTAGGAAGGAAACGCTATTATATTACCTGCTTTTAATTTAGACTTCGGTCGTGTAAACATACATATTCATAATCAGGATTTACTAGTACGACTTTTTTATTATTACTACACTGTGTTCCCCAAACTGTTGTGCTCCTCTCCCAATTTCCCATCATTAATCCTCTCCTCATCTCCTTCATTTTATTCCCCTGAGATAATTCAATCGCAAAAGCATATTTCCTCACTTAAGGCGCATTTACATTAGTCATTAGGATCCGCAATCGGGTTGCGACGATTTCTCTCACGCATAAAGCCCTTCATAAAGCTCGAATTGGGATAATCGTTTTCACTGGTCGTTAGCGCATATTCAGGCTATCGACCGACATCGACTAATGTAAATGCGTCCTAAGCCTGTTATAAGTATAAACCGCATTTCCTATTGTTTGAAAATGATTACTCAACGTCAATGGAAGTTATTGATTTTACAAAGTTTAGTTCAAGCCCCATAATGCGCCCACAGATAAGACAAAGCGATTTGTATATTTTCTACCGTTGTTATTCTTAAAGTTAAAGTGGTTAAGTTTGTAAGATTTACGGCTTGAGATAGGCTCAAGAAAACAGGGTTAAGTCTTTTGTGAAGGATAATCCAACTATAATGATTTATTAAAATGACTGGAAAATTGTTTATTCTACACCATACAAATAAATTTCATTGTATAACAATACTTATAAACTATGAATAAAGGGCAGCCTTATCTCCTATATTCTATGAAACAAAATAATTTTAGAGTGTAGGTGGTGTTTACTATAGTGTAAGAATGATACAATTCGTTTTATGGTAAATCATATAATGAGCATGTTTTATAATGATAAAATTTAGCTCACCCCTGACCGATTACGGTCAATTTTAATAGAGACTAGCCAGCTGCGCAGGATATATTATAGTGCACAACTGTATGTGCACTCTTTATTCCTTTACTCTCATAACCCGATCATACGGCAGGCCAACACGACCGGCGAAAGATCAGGCGCAGGACCTACGGCTTTGCGTGCTCTCCGAGGCACGGAATAATAATTTGTAATAATATTCACTAACCTATATTACGCTCTCACAATAATTGCATCTTCTTTCTACCACGCCGAAAAATCAAGAGAAAAAAAAACGCGGCAATTTGCATTGACCAATCACAATACGGGATTGCCTTTTAATCGTCGAACTCGAATAGCTGGCCAGTTATTTAAAACAGGCTACTGCAAAATAAGGTCTTAATGGATATTTTACAAATAATATTGATAATTAAAGTAAAATTTCTAACAATAGTAAGGTTTTTTAGATATTATGTTGGGAGACCTGTAACTGTATAATATGGTGAAGTTTTGTTTGAATTTGCTTCGATTCCGTTCGTAAAAAATCCCATAATTTAAGAATTTTATAACGCCTCTTTATAATTTTTTAGTCTTATCTTATTAATTATATCTTTCTAACTGAAAACTATTATCACAAACTTAAATTAATTCTTATATTATAAAGATTTTTTTGTTCGAATTGAATAGGCTTCGAAACCCCAGGAATGACATAGGATAGTTTCTTTCCAGAAAATGCTATGGGAACGGGATATATACGCGGGTGAAACTGCGGACCTAAGCTCGTCATTTATTGATTTGTGCGGTAAGTTTGTTCATAAAAATTGAATTTTTGATCCATTGTAACGCCTAAACAAAATTAGGGAAAGTTTGGAAGCGACAGGACAAAGGACGTGCTCGAAATATTAATACGCGCAACAGTTGACTGCCCTGTCACGTACAGAATTGTAGAATTAACTAAGATATTGTTTTTCTTTTGAGGTTGACTCCTCATGTGACGGTTCTGTAATGAAAACGTTACGGTAATCATATAGACAATTAGCCGCGCCTCGCGTAACTTTTGATCACGTGGCAACTCTGGAATTAAAAGTAGTCTATATGTTATTCTAAACTTATATGTTTTGACCGTAATCGGTTCAGTAGTTTTTGCGTGAAAGTGTAACAAACATACATACAAACAATCTTTCTTTTGTGTGCTAGCTTTTAAGTAGTTTTTGAGTGAAATACTATTAAACAAAGATAGTTTATAAGAATAGGAGTAATATTTAATTACCATCTTTTTAATAGAAGTCCGTTTTAATTCCCTCACTGGCAACATATCTTTCAAAATCAGATATTTTTGCGATCACTTCGGAGTTTATAAATAAACGCCCATGAATTACACAAAAGTTGTAAAATCAGAACTTTACGAGGGAGACCATCAAAGTTAAGGGTAACCTAGGCCCAAATTAGATATCATAAACAAATAATATTTTGATGTGAGTTTGGTAACGCTGTTTATAAGAAAAAAAAACGATGATTTTTATGGAATGTCATACATGTATGAATAAGGTAACGAGAAGAATGATAGACGAGACGGTTGGCAACGAATTGATTTTAAACTCATATTTTGTCATGTAGATGCAACTACGAATACATTGATACATATTCATAAATATAGAGATCCGGCGCATTTCTGGAACGGAGCTTGGACGCTTTCGATGTGAAGGGGGGACGGGTCTATTTCTTTGTATTTATGTCTTTCACATAAATACAAAGAAATCGACCCGTCGCAGATCCGTCACATGCGCTCGCTTGCTGTGTGAATTGCGCATTGATGTTGCGTCGATGTCGTACCGACAAATCGGACAGTGGGCTTATTCTTGAGTTTACTTCGGATTTTACCTTCACGATTCGAATTTCATTTTTATGAAAGAAAATATAAAATAAAATAAAAATAGAAATGCTATTGTTTTAATCCGAGTCCGAATATAACATTTTGAATAAAAAACGTATTTAGTAATAAATTATCAATTTAGTTACTATTAATCCACTTTATTTTACACTGATTGTTTGTGTTAATCATCAAAACTGTCAAATGGATTAGAAAAATTATTGCTTATTTCTGCACTGTTTCGTGCGGTAAGCGGGGATGTTTTCAGGGGCCTGTATTCCCAGGTAGGGCTCTACCAAGTTCCTGTAATTAATCCTCTCCTATTCCCCTCCCCTTCCTTCAAGCTGGCAAGGCATCTGCAGCCAGTCACTTAACATCAGGTGAACCGCATGTCCCGCTTGCCTGCTAAAACATAAAAAAATAATATAACTATGTTATGTAGGAATTTTTCTTCTTTCTCTATGGTTTATCTACACTGCCTCAAACCAAAATATCTTTATCAACGATCATATTTACTCTAAAACACATAAAAGACTTTATGTAGCAAGTTACACACGTAACCTGTCACGGACGTGTAACCCGGGTCACGTATGAAATAAATATCGTAAAACAAAGGCTTTTGTACAAATTTACCCGCAAATTGGGAAAAACTTTGTATTTGCCGGGAATGGCAAGTAGCGCGGCTTATATTTAGGTAAAATAGAAATATATTCTCGTACATTCTATTTTTGTTGCGTAAACGGCCTGTAATGTCCTTTTAAATCGAGACATTTTTTTCATGAAGAATTTTACACAAGACAGAGAACTGAAGGTCTTATAGTTTGTAAAGTCCTCTGTTTTTTATGTTATAGCATATAGCAGAATTACATTTCTTTCCGGCTTGAAAGAAGGAGAGGGGATAATTATGGGAAATTGGGAGAGGAGAGGAATGGATAAGAATACAGGTCTCCGGGCACCGTACGAAAGACAATACCGCTTTATGCTGGGGTAGTGGTAATTCACCGGTGCGAGCTTAGCCCAATCTTGCAATGCTCGGCTCCCACTCTTTTATTGATGAAGATGTTATACAGCAGAATTAACCTCTGTCGCCTCTTACGACACCCACGGGTAGCAATGGGGTAGCGACACATGTATTCTAAACCGTCGTCACACGGGTAATAGGTATTGCACAATATAGAATTGTATTTCAAAAGCATTGTACCTATCACCTTTGGCAATTTTCTCCCTTTTCCTTTGCTATTTTATTAGTGCCCGATTAAAACTATACGATATAAAAAAGGTAGAAGCCAAACGTCAATTCTCCCAGATAACTTTAATATCTTACGGTTTATTTTTGTAGATTTGTTTGTAATCAAAAGAAAAACCACAAAGGGAAAATCTGTTTAAATAAATATTTATAATCTTTCGCAAAAAATAATTTAAAAACCGAACCCGTAATCAAACGCCTAAGTAAACACATAATGAACTGGCAACCCTGAATTCTGTCAGTAAATATTTGTTTCGCGCCATAATTTTTCGTTTTATTGGTATCTGTGGCTGTGGTTTTGGCGGGAAATTGAAAGAAAACAATTTGTTTAATAAGGGTTTTTGAGAAACAAATGCTTTTAGAAATAATGATTTTGTGTAATTAGTTTGTACGATCTTGTAATGATAGTGTTGTTTAATGGTCAATTTTTTTTCGTTAGTTTGGCGTATTAATCGAATATCCTTGCAAATAGTTTATAACAAATTTTGATAATATTATAAATGCGAAAGTTTGTGAGGTTGTATGTATCTATGTATGTATGTTTGTGACTCTTTCACGCAAAAACTACTTAACAGATTATGTTGAAAATTAGTATACATATAGGTAAGGGTTTAGAATAACATATAAGGTGTTTCATAGCTGGCATTTCATTTGTTTACAAGACTTTCAGAACATGTACCTACACACGTAAAAAATAATGAATAACGTCGGCGAGGCTTTGTTAATTTAATACGATTTATTTATAAAACGAAACGGCTGTCTATCTTATCTATACATAAAACACCTACTGGTTTGTTACAACACTCAAACTCCGTATCAGTTTGCCCAGTTTGGCCGACAATTCGTAGACAGAATCGTACTTTTAGTCCCGAAAAACCCACGTGAACGAGACACATACGTGGGTGAAACCGCGGAGCACAGCTAGTACAAACATAAAATATTTTCACAGGGTGTTAAAAATATCGATTGTAGCGTTAAAGCTATACTAAACTACATATTGTTAGCACTTAGCGTTGAAAGTGATATTCCTTCCAGAGATCGTTTTATTGGAGTTTAAAGAAACCGCGTGGAGAATTATTCCGTATCTTATATAACAAATATATGTTTCTATATTTGGATGCAAGTTTATGAATTACTAGCTATTCTGCGCGGCTTTGCTCTCTAAGCATAAATTTATATCTCACTAATATTATAAATAGGAGAGTTTGTGAAGAAAGGACGAAAAGTCATTTATTTATTTCTACAAAAACACAGAAGGACACAAATTTACGTATCGTGCACCTTAACAGACAATACGCATATGCTACGACTGTGTAGAGATAAATGAAGATGTATGTATGGGTGTGTGTTTGTTACTCTTTCACGCAAAAACTACTGAACTTATTGACATGAACGTGGTATTCAGAAGTAAGACACGCGGTGACCGCGGGGCGTGGCTCGTAGCTTATAAATTATAATACTAGAGGGTCGCCCCGAGCTGGACCTCGCGTTGTAATGTATAAATCAAGACCTTTCATTTGATACCACACTCGGCTATATTCATATGAAAATCACCATCAAAGTAATAATAATAAATATTCTGCGTCATTTAAGACTATGCCATCTAGTCCCAAACTAAGCAAAGTTTGTACTATGGAAACAAGAATATAACGTTTTTATGGAAAATTATAATGTTTTCTTTTTTTACTCGTGGGGATCGAACCTACACCCTTCGGCGCTATAGATCATTGCCACATCCACTGCTTTGGTCGTCGTCGTTCATTCAATTCAATTCAATTTTCAGTAATAAATTAATTTACAATGCGATGTCTAGCTCAAGGCGAGGCACTAGTAATAAAATTTGTTGACAAAAACGAAAGCACTCATTAGCTAATTAGTTTTTAAAAGATAAAGCTGCGATTCTCGTAAAGAACGTTGAATGAGTTTTACATTGAAACTGCATATCTGAAGACAAAAATAGAATAAAAGACATTTCATTATACAGACCGAGGCTTATCAATTTGACTTTAGGGTTACTATAAGTAAAATGTGAAAATAAGTAAAGGCACAGACTTTGAATAGATTTCAAAAATAAAATAAAGTTGTTTTGTATTTTTTATTGTTACGAAGCCTGTTCTTTTTGTGGCAAAAAGATTTTTTTTCATTTTTAGTGATGTACTAACCTTCCACATCAGAACTAGTCCCAAGTTACAGTCTGAGAGTTTAATGGGTATAAACATAATTAAAACTTAACCGCAGAACTTATTCTGTTGATTCTGAGTTCCCTGGAATATCTTTCACATGGATAATCAGACTTTGACCAAATTTCTATGGGACCATACTGACACTCTACTCCTTTTTTGAAGTCGGTTAATACTGATAATTACATACGAAAAATGAATATCATAATAGCCCATTACTTTTCCGTACCACAACACAAAAATGAATAGCGGTAATTATGAACGTGGATTTTCGCAACAATGATTTCGAAATACCCGCAATTCCATACGTTTCACTCTTGCAAATGTAACCGCATCTTTATAATTAATTTTAAACGAGAACAATCTGCTTACAGGAAGGCTTGTCGTTCACTGGCGGGCAAATATTAAATTATTTTGATGACCCGATTGGCGCAGTGAATATGGCAATGATCTATTGCGCCAGAGGGCGTGAGTTTGAAACACATCATCATCCTGCCCTTTCCCCATTATTTGGGGTCGGCGGTGGGTTTGAAACACACGAGTAGAAAATTATGATGTGATGAACGTTGTAATTTTTTTACTGTCTGAATTCTGGGCGTCCATTTGTCTATAGTATGTATTTATTTATAAAAAATATGTTTAAGTATGCCTATCAGTTTCCGTACTACAAGATTTGCTTAGTTTGGTTCAAGATGGCATTTTGTTTAATGTCCAGGTATAATAATTTATTTATTTGAACACAGTAACATCGGCAAAAGATTTATAGAGAACTTATTCCGTCAACTCTTTGCTACAGCTTTTCTATGGCGACGATTTTCTATAATAATAACATGAACTAGAACATTATTTTCTACGGTTCTCTTTTATGCTTCTTCTTCTTCTTTTAATTGAATGACTTTTCACTCTCTTATGCTTATTTGTTATGAGAAAGCTTGTACTATGGAACCTAGAGGACTGATAGACTTACATAAACATACATTTTTTTTGTAAATACATACCTACTATAGATAAATTCACACCCAGGCAGTAGAAATAATATTTTATTACAATGTTTATCACATAAATAATAAATATAACAATTTTCTACCCGTGGGGGATCGAACCCACACCCTCTGGCTCAACCGTCTGAATAGACCGTTGCCGTATCCACTGCGCTATTAAGGTCGTCTTAACAGGAGTATATCTTTCGAGGGCTAGGACCATCGTTACTCACAAACTAGGTCTACAGTTCTATAGGCAAAGAGGCGAGGCATCAGACACGATTTCTGCCTGCCTTAAACACCTTCCAAAATATAGTCCTAGCTTTAATAGCCTACCATTGAATTTGGTTAAAATGAGTCAGGAAGGAACTACTAGAAAATAAATAAATAAATATTCCTGGACATTTAACACAACGCCATCTAGTCCCAAACTAAGCAAAGCTTGTACTATGGAAACTAAATAACTGATATACGTAAACATACTTTTTTTTTGCAAATACATACATACTATAGATAAATGAACACCGAGACAGTAGAAAATTATAATGTTCATCACATCATAATTTACTGCTCGTGAGAATCGAATCCACACCCACCGGCGCAACAGACCATTGCTGAACCGCTGCGCCAAACGGGTCGTCAAAATCTAAACGGTGTGTAAAATATACTTTAAGCGAATTCGTACGTGCTGATCTGCGATCTCGAGCATAATCCCTGCACGCTTGCAGTATATGTATATCTTCTGCTATGACACTTATTCCTGTTGTCACCGATTTTTGAATTTTATAGCCTTCACGAAACCATGCAGTAAAATTCTGACAACAGAAAGATTTAACATAAAAGTGCACTTTTTATAGACGACAAATGTCTCTTGTAGACTGCAGTATTTCCAATAGCTTATTTTAGAAATATGTTAAATTTTGATAACACTGTAGAGAATTTGATACATACATTTTCAAATTGTCTGCCTATCGTACGTCGGTACGTCGTCACAGCCGCGGGTCTCCTCTGAAAATCGGTGTAGCGATAATTAATTATTATAGCATTTTTAACAATATTTTTGCTCATATTTTCCTCTCAGCCTCCACTTAGCTTCCTTTATATCGCCTAATTTTTTCAAGACTGCATAAATAAACACCCGGTTATTTTTTTAAATATGAATTTACATTCCATATCTTAAGCGCCACTTAAAAGCGAGGCCTGTGAACGTGAACCCTTAAGCTGTTTTCTGCGCGACTGTACACTTTGAGAAAAATATCCGCCTTCATTTGTATAATCGTCTGAAATTCGTCTTTACTGCGACTGTCCCTTTGAGACAAATCTGATGGAGATTTTTACGTAAAAGTACAATTTTAAGAGCTCAGAAACATTTAAAAGGGGTAGTGTAATTATTTGAAGGATTTAATTTTTTAATTATAATACATTTTTGTTCTTTTCTTGCAAAACATTTTTTTATCGCCAAGCAGGCAAACGAGCGGGCGGGTCACCTGATGGAAAGTGATCACCGCCGCCCATAGTTGCTCGCGATGTTAGATGCATCACAAGAACGTTGCCGGCCTTTGAGGTGTTTGTAGGCTCTCTTCTTGAAGGTCCCAAAGTCGTTACTGTTCGGAATCACCGAAAGTGGTAGGTCGTTCCACAAAGTTGTTGTCCTGGGCAAAAATGCCGAGAGAATCGCACCATCGTTGATCGGAACGCATCCAGGTGGTGATAACGAAGTTTGTGTCGAGCGGTGCGATGGTGGAATGGTGGAATTCGGCGGGTGGTAATAGACCGAATAGTTCTTCAGAACACTCCCCGAACGCTCACTCAAACATTCCCTAGACAACATTTTTATAGAATAAACCCTTGAGTTATTTTCTGCGCGACTGTACACTTTGAGAACGCTACAATGAGAAATATATCTTCATTTGTGTAATTATCTGAAATTCGTCTCCACCGCGATTGTCTCTTTGAGATGAATCGGATAAACATTTTAAACTCTTGCACCGTAATTAAGAGAGATATTGTTAAGACAGTTTATTATGAAATTTAAAGTGATTTTGAAGCAGTCGTATAGATGCAAAACATTTTCCAGTATTACACAGGTATCATTTTTTTTAAATTATTTAACATTTGCTAAAAATTAAAGTGAAAAAAATTAGACACTAATGTGTGTATTTTTTCTACACCAATATTAAAAAGAGGAAAGCTTTGTTTCTTTGTTTGGTTGTAATTAATATATTCAAAACCTACTGGATCGATTTTTAAAAATTATTTCACCATTCTAAAGCTACATTATCATCGAGTAACATAGGCTATATATAACATTATGCTACGGGAGTGAAGCCGCGCGGGTAAGAAAAAAAAAATAAAAAATTCGTAAAACCTTTCCCGCGCGACTCGATGTGACGACCTCTTTAAGACAAAATATGATGATTTTTACGTAAAAGTATAATTTTAAGAGTGCTATATTTAAAGGTCAAAATAAAGTGGTTTAGCAGTGTTATATTTTTAAACATGTAAAGAATAAACTTTTATTATTTAATTTAATCTATTTTAACAGGTATTTTTAAATATCTTTATTATTAAAAATAACATACAGATACACAAGTAGAAGACAGCATTCAGCAAGCCACTAAGGTTAAAAGGAGTTTTCTATTCTCCAAAGAAATTAATCAACTTTTATTAGATACTTTTAGCTATAAGTAGAGATCTAAGAATACCGGTAGCCTTTTTTGTAAAAAAGTTTAAGAAGACTTGAGGCAATAGCAAATGTGAATATATTGTATAAATTTTTTTGACGACCCGATTGGCGCATTGGCTCAGCAATGGTCCATTGCGCCGGAGGGTGTGGGTTCGATCTCCACGAGTAGAAAAATATAATGTGATGAACATTGTAATTTTCTACTGTCTGGGTGGTAATTTATCTATAGTATGTATGTATTTACAAAAAAAGTATGTTTAAGTATGTCTATCAGTTATCTAGTTTCCATAGTACAATCTTTGCTTAGTTTGGGACTAGATGGCTTTAATGTCCAGAAATACTTATTTATTTACTAATACTTATTTGCATAGCTAATGTTAGTGAAAGCTATATACAAAAATAATTCTAAATCAATTTTTTCTGAACATCGAGAAAAGAGAAAATAGTAGTCAATTTGAAGAGATAAGAATTTTCCTAAACTGTCATTACGATGGATAAATACGTGCGTTCTCTATTACGTTTTTACATTTGGTGCAAATTCGGTGCCTTTGTCTATTTTCAATTTAATAAGATTTTGCACCAGCTTTGTATAGATTTCAACAAAAATGAAATGAAAGTTATTTTCTACTTTTTAGAGCGAGGAAGTCGGTTCTATTTTTTGGCAAAAATTTTTATTTGTAAAAAGGTTATGAAGAACTAAGGCTATAGCAAATGTGAATACACTTTATACATTTACATAGCTAATGTAAGTGAAAGCTATATACAAAAATATTTCGAAAGGAACTTTTTCTAAGCATTGAGAAAAGAGAAAATAGTAGTAAATTCGAAGAGATAAGAATTTGCCTGAGCTGTCATTACGATGGTTTCCAGTACGTGCGTTCTCTATTACGTTTTTACGTTTCGTGTGCCAAATGTATTGCATATCAAGTGCTTGTCATAGAACCGGTAAATGGGATATGGTATTGGAATTACAGAAAAAGGAACTTAAAAAAAAATCTGGTTAAAGTTCTTGGCCACAATACCGTTCACTTTTTTTGTGAACTAAATGTTTCTTGTATTATATTTGGTAAAGGCAATAAACGGATTCTTTGCTTTTTAAAAGAAAATAATTAAATCTATACTAAAATTATAAAGTGGAAAAGTTTCTTACCTCTTTATAATATATGTGATAGCCGGACTATATTTTATCAAAAGGTTTATAATTTATATGTTATAGCCGTCTACACAGGAGCCATAATATGTACGCAATTAAAAACTGTTAGTTTAGGTTCAGTTGTCTAGTTCCTACACTCATTAAAACTTTTGTTTAGCTTTAGGTTAGTTTATCATAAAATATTTGGGAATATTTGTTTAGTTAAGAAGCCACATCCAAATTTCGCGCCTTTCAATCTATCTTTATGACAAATTGAAGAGGCGCCTATGTGTCACACGGCGTGACGCTCAAAGGCAGGTGACAAAGATACACAGTTATTAACTTGACGTGACTTTTTTCTTGTTTGGATCTTACATATTACTAGCTATGCCCTGCGTAGCGTAATGCCTACGTATAGCTTGTAACCTTCGTCATGTACCTGCCTAACCTAGACGATGGACATGAAGATGAAGATGAAGATGAAAATAAGAGGTATCCTATTACCTAATCCAGCTAACGGAGTATCTGCATGCGTAATTTCATTAAACTCCTTTCAGTTACTGCGCCGTGATACACAAATTGGCATACATGTAAGTTTGCACATAGTATTATCATGTTACATGTGCGTAAGCATGCAGGCCCTTAAGCTATTCAGAGACAATACTCTAGCCAGCCTGTCACGTGGCATTTAAATCACGTTAAATTTTTTTTATTGAAGTAAAGGCTTGCCAATTGAACGCATTGAGAAAAGTTTTATTTCATACAATGTATACGGGTGTGATAATGGTAAACAAAAGGAAAAAATACACCATTTAACACTATCAGGGATCGTGAGAAATCCATAATCCGTCGCTTCAAACTAATTACGGAAGCAATGAAACAGTTGAAATGTAATCAAAGTATCGAAATTTCTGTGAAGCAAAAATGTCGCTTTGGTAAGCTCGGGAGTGCTGTGTCGTGGATTCGGGAGCGTGTCACACCGAAAGGATGAAAATAAAAGCGAAGTATTAATAATTTTTATTATTATTTCTAATTATGAAACATCGGCTTCTTAGGCTACAGCCTATAGGAGTGGAAATAAGCCCCTACAAATGGTTGATGAATAAAATTAAATAGCTATAAGCTTTAAGTCTGTATGTTAACATATCATGTATCATAATGTTATATATATAGTCTTTAAAATATAGCCAATGTTACTCATTAATAATATAGCTTTCGAATTTGTAAGAATTTTTAATATTGGTCCAGTAGCTTTTGAGGCTATTCATTACAAACAAAGTTTTCCTCTTCACAATATTAGTGTAGATAATAACAAAATTGTGGCCATAATGGCTAGGCGACTGGACAGAGGGTAAAGAAAGGAAATAAAGATCTTATGAATCAGTCTTATAATTGGCTTTGCAACTGTACAAGATATGTAGCAATCCTTAAGTGTAGGCGTGAGTAATAGGCAATTCTTTATTAACTACGTGTTCTAGGCTATTTTACATATCGGTGTGACAGAGTAGCATAAAATCCGAGCGAGCAAAGCTCTCCAGAACTCCGGCCGCGATTTCCGATACATTTCGCGAGCGGTTCCACTGCAGCGCAAATTGCACTCGATGGGAAGGCTCTTATTAGCCTTTGTGGCTGAGAGGAATGGCGCACTAAAAGTTTCTGAAGAGACCTTCAAGGGAACAGGGTAAGTTGCCACATTTAGTATTATAATGTACTAGCCACGCCTCGCCACGTGGGAATTCCGGGATTAGGAGTAGCCTATATTTTCTTTACCTCTACGAATATCATGTTTCATTACATTCGGTTCAGAAGTTTTTTCGTGATAGAGAAACAAACTCACATACATTCATGCTAACAATCCAATATTATTTATAAGTTAATGGAAAATAATGAGTCAACCTTCATTTATATTAATCTAGATTAAGCAAGAATTGGGCTAAGTTTGTACAGTGACAAAGAATCTATTCCTGCCTGATGATGTTCGAAACCGGTTGTAAATTAAATAAACTCTATTAATAAATGTAGAAATAGTGTAAAAAAGAGTTTAATTCTATAAAAAAAATATAAAATGCATTTCCATTAAGATGTGACAATACAGTCTATCATCAATCAATCAATATCAATACATAGAATAAATATTTTTTTCTTTCATGTCTGTCTGTCTGTCTGTCTGTCTGTTTCTTTGATCACCTACTTTTCCAAAACTACTGCATGGATTGAGATGAAAATTTACACAATTGCTTATCATATTATGGGCTAGCATCACTTGTGTCATTTATCCCGGAAAATCAAATGGTTCCCGTGGGATGGAGGCTTACAAGTTTTAATAAAATTACTTATATTTTTATTAATGTCACATTATTTTTATAACAACAATGTTTTTTTGTAATTTTGTGGTCTACGCGAGCGAATCCGCGGGAAAAAGCTAGTCAAGTATAAGAATCTATTTGTCTACGCTCAGTGTAACGAAACGTAAAATCGAGACGACACTGAGAGATGATTTTGGCGCGAATATGTCGATTTTGGAGATAATGTCTAGAGCCAAAAATGTACGATACAGTATTTTCTGTAAGATTGACAAATTTGTATACTCGCTGTACTAACAGAACTCTCTAGACGAAAACAGTTTGTATTTATATAGGACTGTTTTAGAAGATGAATGGACTTTCCACGTGATGCTATTTTGTTTCTAGATCATAAACAATATGGAAAAACTTCTGAAACGATTGGCGTTGTGGATGTGGCAATGGTCTATGGCGTCGGTGGGTGTGGGTTCGGTTCCTACGAGTAGTAAATTTTGATTTAATGAACATTGTAATATTCTACTGTCTGTGTGTTCATTTATCTATAGTATTTATGTATTTACAAAAAAAAATATGTTTAATTGTGTCTATCCGTTATCTAGTTTCCATAGTACAAGCTTTTCTTAGTTTGGGACTAGATGACATTGGTTAAATGTTCAGAAATATATTTTATTTATTTATTTATTTATTTCTAAACGTGTTTAAAATATACTTTGAATTGTTACTGACTTATTGTCTCTGTATTTATTTAATTATACATTTTATTAAATTATATTTATCAAATAAATCAAATTTTTGAATATTATCTATGTGTTAATAAATAAAGAATTATTCCATTCAAGCTATGTTGCTGACCGTACCTGCTTACAAAACAATCCAAACAGCATCGTCTCATTACTCTCAAATATCGTATAAAAAGGGAGCCAATTTCGCGACAAAGCGTGTCTATTTGATCTAAAAGCTGATCTGAGCGGATGCCATTTGCGCCTATTGTCGAGCGAAGCGTTATATTACTGGCATGTTTACATAAGGCTTTTATACACGAGCGGCAGAAAGTACGTAAAAACGCCTGTTTTCAGTTTTCTTTATTAGCTGGCAGACGATTAGCATTGAACTTGTGTAATAAAGTTAACATGTTTACATAAGGCTTTTGTAAACGAGCGGCAGAAAGTACGTAAAAACGCCTGTATTCAGTTATCTTTATTAGCTGGCAAACGATTAGTACTGAAGTTGTGTAATAAAGTAAAGCTGACATGATTACATAAGGCTTTTATAAACGAGCGGCAGAAAGTACGTAAAAACTCCTGTAATTTTTCTTTGTTAGCTAGCAGACGATTTACATTGAAGTCGTGTAATAAAGTAAAGCTAACATGTTTACATAAGGCTTTTGTAAACGAGCGGCAGAAAGTACGTAAAAACGCCACACTCAGCTATATTCATAAAATCGCCTATTACACCCC
>LQNK01000900.1:224180-248502 GCA_001586405.1 Phoebis sennae
TAATTTAAAAAAAATTACATAAATCATCTTTGTAAAAGAAAAAATCCAGGGCTAGATTCAATAATTCAGATATATTTTATTATTATTTTTAATTCATCAAAAATAAAATTTATTATATTTATGTTGAAATTAAAAATATTAATGTAGCGTGTTTGGAGTTAAATTGTAAAAAATATTTACTGCAGCGCCTCCTGGCAAGTTGTTACCGTAAGAACTATCTAAGAACACGCACCAATCAAATTAATTTCAGTGGTTTTGATAACAAATGCAAACACAAACTGCTCTTTACTGCCAAGATCAAGTTCAAAACCAGACTCCACGTCCAAATGCATATATTATCTTGGTTCCATCGTAGATAAAAACATTGACAGTCAAAATTAAACAATTAGTAAATGTTTATCCATCTCATTAAGTATACAATAAAACGCCATTTACATTATCACAATATTTATTTGAACTTTAACACATTCTAATTTAAATATACTTACGCAAAGATAAATTTATTCAATCTAATACCTAACAGGGACGAAGTCAATATCGTTGTTAAATTCGGAGTAAGTAGTGGCTTCAACTTTAGACTTGGGAATTTCGTTTGTCAACAACTCTGGCTGTACTGTTGTTTCGAGTCCAACATCAGCGTTCATATTATCACTAGTCTTGTCATCTTCGATCTCTTCACGGCTGTGTTCGCGTTCTACTGATTTGTTCTCGATCTCATCTGTTTTTGGAACAGTATCACCCTTCAGTGGCAAAGTGACTGTCAATACATTATTTTCCAACTCCCATGTGCCGGTCTCTTGAACATTTTCGGGCAAGGTTTTCAAGTACACGTAATGCTTGTTGGCTCCATTGTTTGTGTTGTGTGCGTCGACTTGCAACATACCGCGTCCTATCTTCACTGAGACGTCTTTTTCGTCAAAATTAGCAAGCGGCATGGTTATTATGTACTTATCGTCTTCTATTTTCTCCACGGGAATAGAGAGGGATAGACGGCGATTTAAGTCTTCCTCCAGATTCATCATGTCCCTGTGAAGGCTTTTCCAGAAGTTTCGCATGCTGAACATTTCATCTTCGAACACTTTTTCGAGGCTATCGAATTCTTCGCTGTAGGAAGGCCCATAGCGGTAGTGCGGGGCCGCGCTAACAAAGACGAACAAACTAAATGCAGTGAATAGGAACATGTTTGCACCGATATTCGAGAACTACTGATGCTCAGTCATGTAACCAATTATTTATATTAAGCTATCGGCTCGGGTCGGAGTTTATCAAGTCGCTTCGTTCAGGAATGAGTAATACTGCTAATTAGTTTTCTAGAACTTCTTTGTTTTTAATGTTGCATAGTGTTTTGACAATTATGTCTCATGATTAAATTAATTTATATTTGAAGAATGTGTGAAAATTTCTCCAGTATTTTTATGTAACAATTGATGTGTAATTTGAATGATTTTTTAAACTGAAATGATTTTTTGATGTTTTATATTGTTTTCGATTTGCTAAATGGGTATTACACGTAAAATTTGAATAAACAAGGTATGGTCACATCTTGTTAAACGATGCAAGGAACATGTTACCTCTTAATAAATAAGTATTAGCGCGATGCACATAGTCGATGAAAAATGTCTTTTATCAATATTTTTACTTCTGTCACGCAATATGTTTAATGCATTATTTTTTAATTATTTATGCTGTAGGAAAAAATGCAGGAACTATAATGTTATATACTAATCACAAGATCATATAACGGTATTTTCCTCAGCTTGACCCAGTCAACTATATAGATTAGATATTACTTAGAATTCTTTGTAGATATATTATTATTTCGTTCTGTTCTATTTGTTACTGGTTTCAAAAAACACGGAGGCTCTCAATTGGACCGTATTTTATTTTTTTTATGTTACCGCATATCTTCGCCATTTATGGACCAATTTGGAAAATTCTTTATACATTCGAAAGGGTAGAGTATCTGTAGTTGCATAGAAATTTGGTTACAGTCCGAAGATAATTTATAATAAGTCCTCGAAAATGGACAGAATAAACTCTGTAATTATATAGATAAGGCATATCAAAAGAGAGATAAAATATTTGCGAGTGGGATATTCCCCAATAGTATTGTTAGCAGACTTACGCGATTTTTTAAAGATATATTTACACCCGTGATCACAAGCTATTTTTTTCTAATTATTTAAAGGGGCTTTTCTTGTATAGTATGCCAGCCCATAAACTTTCTTTGCACGCATAATCACAATTTATATTTTATATTGTTACCCCTTGATGGAACTGCATTTTGATTTATTTGTGAAAACACTTCACTACTTTAGGTAACTGTGGAACTAGTGAAGTTTTTTTTTACAAAGAAATCATTACTTGGGTGTTGTTCTAGTTAAGTTTTATTGCTTTTGTTTGCCATTTAATTAATTTGCCATTTAGAACGCATTGCGAAATGTCTGTACTTTACACAAGAATTGTTTGTGAATACGGGAGTTACATAACTAATACACACAGAAAAAGAAAAAAATCACCAACAAAATTGCGAATGGGGTATTCCACGAGTAAAAAAATGTATATTCGAATGTCTTAATAAGATTTCAGTCTTAAATCTAATAGAGGCATATCCTTACTAATATTATAAATGCGAAAGTAACTCTGTGTCTATGTCTGTCTCTTCTTCACGCCTTCATTAAACCGATTTGGATGAAATTTTGACAGATTGTTTGAAACCCGAGAAAGGATATAAGAATCCCGGATATCCCTTGGGAATAGTTTATATATACGCAGGTGAAACCGCGGGGGTCAGCTAGATGAAATAAGGAAGGAAGGAGGAAATAATATAAATATTTGTGTATTTTAAAAATTAATTAAAACATAGCTTTTAAATGTACATCAAATAACCCATATCTTTGCCTTCCTTCCTACATTAAACAAAATCGACAATATAGCAACGCGTGCGCAAGTAAACACATTAATATTGATATGAGTAAATATTATTGTTAAATAATTTAACGAGCCTAATATTAACTTTTTGATAAGCAGTTTGTTTATGATTCACTAGCTTTCCGCCCGCGGCTTCGCACGCGTGGGCCACTAATTTTTGTACTTTTTAGAGGCGCACAACAAAAGTTTCAAAAATTACGGTTGCAGGACCGCTCATATTTGCGCATGTCTATAGCTTTTTTAATATTTTCTATGAAAATAGGTTTGACCAAAATCTCACAGTGCGCGCGCCTCTTCTAAATACAGAAAATTGTAGCCCACGCGAGCGAAGTCGCGGGCGGAGAGTTAGTTATTTTTTGAAGATTTTAGAGCATTCATTGAGTGTTTTAATGACTTAATCTATACGTTAAGAGTATAAAAAAGCATGTTCGCAACTCAACCAAAATCACACAACTAAAGTCACGTGGTATAACATTTTCACGACTTTAGAAGTGTATATCTCAAAAAATATTTATTTTAGCAAAAAACGCATTTAGAAACCTTTATTTCATTTTTAAAGACCTATCCAATGACACCTTATTTAATTATCTATTCGTGAATTTATTTTTATACCCTCCGTTTACATGTATGGAGAGCCACCCCTAAAAATATTTTTTTTCAAATAAAATGTAGCTTATAAGTTGCACCTAATATTGGTCTATCAGCATGTGAAATTTTATCAAAATCTGCCCAGTGGTTATT
Organism: Phoebis sennae; assembly: GCA_001586405.1. Taxonomy (NCBI): domain Eukaryota; kingdom Metazoa; phylum Arthropoda; class Insecta; order Lepidoptera; family Pieridae; genus Phoebis; species Phoebis sennae. The sequence continues at coordinate 227,853 of LQNK01000900.1, forward strand.
ACGTGATTGACGCACATACAAACAGATAAACAGACAAACAGACAAACAGACAAACAGACAAACAGACAAACAGAAAAAAATTTTTTTAACCATGGTTTTGGTATCTATAGAACATACATACTGCATATCAATCACTCTTTTTGAAAAATATTCAATGTACAGAAATGGTTCGGTTACTGTTTTATTATATGTATAGATAACATATTTTGTGACGACGGTCACATGACCTTATGACTAACTCTTATTTATTATTGTTTTTTATGTTAACTAGCCCCTTTCGGGTCCTCGCTTAACGTACAAAACACAGTATAATAGTTCTTTTCCTTCAAATATAAATATCCTATAATAAATATAACCTTCAAATTATATTTGAAGTTATCTTAGAATTATATTATTTTTCTAGGATTCTATCTAACCATTGCGTGGGAATTCATTTGGGGTATTATTATATAATTTTATGTATAACTAATTTATATTATTTATTTTTATCTTGTGTCTGAAATAAATGTATTTTTTTCTTTCTATTGTATCTTTACTTTGTATAAATGTATTTATTACCTTTGCTCCAACAATTCAATAAAAAATCCCGAATTTCTTATCAACGATACTAAATTTATCATCAGGCAAAATATATACATCACTAATTTCAGTCTGCGGCTTCGCTTGTGTATACATTAATAAAAGCATTAAGTCATCTATTCCAGTTAATAGCTTATCTGTACATGAAATTTCATCCATAAATTCAGAAGTTGAGGCGTCTTTGACATACAAACATTTAAACTTCAACATTTATAATACTAGCCGTGCCTCGCGGTTTCACCCGCGTAACTTTTGATCCCGTGGCAACTCCGGGATTAAAAGCAGCCTATATATTATTCTGAACCCTTACCTATATGTATACCAAGTTTCATAATAATCAGTCTTTTTTGAAAGAGTAACAAACATACATACTCACAAACTTTTGCATGTATATTAGTCGGATTACATCTACCATTTCGTAAACAAAACGTAAATAGGACATATGCTTGCTCATTAAAAATGCGCTCCCTTGGTATTCCTCTTAAATTGGTAGTATAATAACCGCGGTAAATCTCTTTATAATGAGCCTACTGGGAGATGCGGCTTACCCGGAAAAATGAAGAACTGAGACGCAGATGGCATGTAATAATTACAATCGAATTTGTTTATTTTGTTTATAATTAACTAGTGACCCGCCCCGGCTTCGCACGGGTGCAATGCTACTAAATATACTATTAGTCATTTTGATAAATCTCGTAGGGTTCAACCTATTGCAATGTAAGCGGAAAAAATTGTTAATGAACGACATCACATTAGAAACTTCAAAAATAAGTATTTTTCCACTATTTAATGGATGTTATCATACATGTAAATCTTCCTCTTGAATCACTCTATCTATTAAAAACTGCATCAAAATCCGTTGCGTAGTTTTAAAGATTTAATCATACAAAGGGACATAGACAGAGAAAGCGACTTTGTTTTATACTATGTAGTGATCTGAAGGACTTTCAAACTTTTGTATGCTATGACAATTAAAATTTCTAATTTCTAATATCTGAATTAAGTTTGGGTTTTGTACAAAAATCTACAGAAATATTAAAAAGAGGAAAGATTTTATTTATTTATTTATTTTAACACTAGCTTTCCGCCCGCGGCTTCGCACGCGTGGGCTACTAATTTCTGTATCTTTAGAGGAGCACAACAAAAGTTTAAAAAAATTACGAACGAAAGGGCCAGTGATATATGCGCATGTCTATAGTTTTTTTAATAATTTTCTATGGAAATAGGTTTGACCAAAACCTCACAGAGCGCGCGCCTCTTTAAAAATACAGAAAATAGAAGCCCACGCGAGCGAAGCCGCGAGCAGAGAGTTAGTTATTTTTTGAAGGTTTTTGAGGATTCATTCATGGTTTTAACGTCTTAATCTACACGTTAAGAGTATAAAAAGGCATGTCCGCAACTCAACCAAAATCTCACATTGTCACATTTTCACGACTTTAGAAGCGTATATCTCAAAAAATGTTTATTTTAGCAGAAAACGCATTGAGAAACCTCGATATCATTTTTAAAGACCTTTCCAATGAAACCTCAGTCAATGTTGTATTCGCGAATTTATTTTTTACCCTCCGTTTACATGTATGGAATTAAGCCTATAGGTAAGTTGCACCTAATATTGGTCTATCAGCATGTGAAATTTTTTAAAAAATCTGCCCAGTGGTTATTACGTGATTGACGCACATACAAACAGACAAACAGAAAAAAAAATAACCATGGTTTTGGTAACTATAGAACATACATATTGCATATCAATTACTCTTTTTGAAAAATATTCAATGTATAGAAATGGTTCGGTTACTTTTATTACATGTATAGAAGAACTGTCCAATCTTTACGATTTAATAACTGTTATATATTAAGCCCGAAGTATATCCTAAATGAAATATAACAAAAGTGTCACTGTTCATGCTTGTATAATCCTAATAATTCTCTTTAATTTTTTTTGTGCAAAATATTTACATTTTCTATATCTGTCGTATACTTCTAGAATGAAAGAGACTTGTATGTTTGCACGCATTTAACGCATTCTTGCTTATGCTCCGGGGGACTTGCCGTAATATATAATCGAAAACCGCATTTAAATCGGTTAAGCAGTTTCGGAGTTGACTGCGTACAAACGCCCGACAAACAGACAAACAGACAAACAGACAAAAATTCTAAAAATTATTGTTTTGAGTTTAGAATCACAAATGAAACACGAAACACATTTTTTTTCTTGAAAATATTAAATGTACAGACACGGCTAGTCTACGATTTTATGATATGTATAGATATACCAACGGCATTACAGAAAAATGTAGACATTTTAACCAAAATATAGGGTAAGTAAAGCCAATTACAGGTTTTCACAATATTTTTAAAATAATGCAAAGACATAAAGTCTTACAATATAAATATAATCAAGATTTGATTTTTGATGCCCCGTTTGAATCGAATAGGCTCCAAAACTACAAGACCGATTTGAAAAATTCTACTTGGTTTTTAACAAATAGAAACTGAATATACCTGTACGATTACAGGCAGTTAGTTTCAAATACTTTAATACTCGTGGAAGCGAAATTTAATTGGCAATAAGCTAACTTCCAAGGAATGTGCCAAACATTCGAGTGATTGTCTGAAATTCAGTATTAATTAGAATTTGCTATTATTTAGATTAATTTGCGAGGCTGTCAGTCATAGAATATAGTAAAGGATATTGTTCCGTCAAATGATTGTAATACAAAATAATGATTTCGTTTTTTCAAGAAAAGTTTGAAAGTTTCTGAGGATGTATGTATGTATGTTTGTTACTCTTCCACGCAAAAACTATTGAACCGATTATGATGAAACTTGGTACAGATACAGGTAAAGGTTCAGAATAACTTATAGGCTACTTTTAATCCCACAGTTGCCACAAAATCAGAAGTTACACGGGTGAAACTGCGGGGCGAGGGTAGTATTTAATAATAGTTTGCTCAAATATGTCCTGCCTTAACCATGTTATGAAAATCGTTTTAATGCCACTTAAGCCGCGTAACTTTAGAAGTTTGTTTTCGCTAGTTTTATGCGGAAAGTTGTGTGAATAGTAGTGTTTGGTAAAATCTCAATGTTACGTCACTGTAAATGTGCGTTCTGAGTGACAGCGGAATGAGGATTAAATAAATAAATAAATATTTAGAGACAATTGACACTACGCTATCTAGTCCCAAACTAAGCAAAGCTTGTACTATGGAAACTAGATTACTGATAGACATACTTTAAATATCAAAACTTCAATTCATATCAATGAATTAAATAATCAATCTAAACTAAAGAGAGATCAAAACCCAAAGGTAAAGAGAGCTAAATTAGACAATAGACATATATCTATATTTAGCTCTCTTTAGCTTATATGTAAGACATACTTACTACGTCCATTATTTACATCAGGTAACTGACAAATAAAAGGTAAACACCAATGGAATGAAATAGACTTAAAGCCGATGTAAAAACTTGCATTTTAGTTTCAGTTCAAAAGAAGAGTTTTGAAATTCGTAAAAAAAATTGGCAAATGGTAGAGTTTAATATCGATGTTATCGAATTTACTGATCGAAATATTATTTATAAAGAATGACACAAAAGTTCGTCAACTGATCCACAACGCAGGCCTGTATTCCCATCCTATTCAGTCTCCTCTCCTAATTTCCCACCATTGATCCTCTCCCTATCCCCTCCCCTCCCTTCAAGCCTTTTCAGCCATTCATAGGCTGTGGTCAGTCACTTAACGCTCTGCTGCGCTGTTACTTAAAAAAAAGATGGACATTTTTTTATACACATAAAGAATACGCAGCCGTTAAGTGGCCTAAATAGTTTATGTACGAATTCTTATAAGTAGGCCTGTATTACCATCCTATTCCTTTCCCATCCTGTTCTACTCCTTATCCAAATTCCATCATTGAACCTCTCCCTATCACCTCCCTTTCATTGAAGCCGGCAAGGCATCTGCGACAATTTGCTGTTGTAAATGTTCATGGGCTGCGGTCAGTCACTTAACATCAACATTATAACATAAAAATATACGCATAAAAATCAGGTGCATTGGTATCGTACAACGGCCTGTGGAGTATAATAATAACATATACGTTTGATATTTGAAGTTTGTTTTCAATTATCGCTCCGTCTATCACTATAAACACATCACATCCTCTTTGATCTAATAGCTAACAAGCTTTTAGCATAAAAGTAATCGAATAAGGTCTTAACGTGTCTTTAAGCCTAAGTGGTTTATGTACGAATTATTCTTAGAAGTTACGTAAATGTATTCATAATGTTCAAATGAATCGTGAATGAAAATACATTAGTTAACCCGCCCACATGTTATCGGATTTTATATTCTATTATCCTACTTATAAATGTGAAAATTTGGATGATTTTGTGTTTGTGTGTTTGGTTGATATATTTATTTCATAATCACCCGTCCATCTCGACTCTGAGGCCTCGCTTCGCTCGGTCACAATAAATTACAAGTAATCAAAACGTCAATTCATAATATATGAATTAATTAATTTTGAATTCTTTCTTTATATTATATTTTGTACAAAAAACAAACAATAAAGATAACAACATGGTAAAAAAGAACAGTTTATTATAGAACGCTTTACGGCCATTTTCAATAATGTATCAATGATTATGGATAGATTGTTATGTCAGATTATATGACATGAGATAGACAAACGTCATAGCAATCCGTCGTTAGGATATTGAAATCAAAGTAAGTGCAAATAGACAGATTTGTCTGACTTTAGTAAGCAAAACAAAGAATAGATACAATATTGAAAACGGCCGTTAGACTACGCCTAGTAAGATTTTGTTCTGTCCGTAAGTAAAGCGACTGGTTTTTTTTTATAGGCGATATGTCGATATGTTTAGTCACGGGCATATACTAGTCTACCATATTATAGTTGTCTATCTCCTTTTATCTTAACGTCGCATCTTCAATCACTTTTCCAATAAATTTTCTATTACTTTCTCCACAATGTTTACATCGTATTTTTATTACGAATATTGTGTTTCCTTATTTCCTAATTTGGTAAAGAAATGTGTTTTTATAAGATTTGTCATGTTATTGTTCAATATTGATTGTCTAGAACAGTGTTTTCTGTGGGTTCCCCTCCTAGGGGTTTCCTAAGGGGGTCGCAAAGCCTTATACGGGTGATCGACGGCAAAGGAGAAATGACAAGGTTTTACATTACAATAAAAATACAATATCAGTGAGGTGTTTTTTTATTTTTCGAATAATTCTCAAAGCGCTACTTTAGTGCTATTTTAGATACTTATCTGCTTAAATTATTTTCTAGTAGTAATCTGTTTCTCCTTTTTGTTAAGGTATCAAATTAGAGAAAACATACTTATTTAAATTAAAAAAGGTTTGTGTAATATGTCTTAAGGGGGTCGTGAGAATTTTCATTCTGTAAAGGGGTCGCGTATACAAAAAGATTGAAAAACAGTGGTCTAGAAAAATCGCTTTATCTATTCCCTACTTGGTTCCACTCGGCTCGGAATAAAGAAAATATATTGCCATTTATGATTTATCACATATAATGATAGCTCCCCTGACCGATTTCGGCCATGGTGGCCAATCTCAACCGAGACTAGCCAGCTGCGCAGGAGATATTATAGTGCACAAGTGTACGCGCGAACACAGGTACATTCTCTATTCCTTCACTCTCAAAAGCCGATGTGACGGCAGACCGACACGACCGGAGAGAGATCGGGCGCAGGACCGACGGCTTTACGTGCTCTCCGAGGCACGGGGGTGCTAAAACACCGCCAACTTCTAGACTCAGGGCTGTTACTGAGATTTCTTTGTCAGAAAAGTCCCAATAACATTTTTTTCGGCCCCACCCGGGATTCGAACCCGAAACCCCTCGATCTGTAGTCAAAGATGCAACCACTAGACCAACGAGGCAGTCGATATTATCACATATACATATACAGTCAATAAGGCACACAAACATCGAAACATCGAAACATAAAATACAAAGATTCACATTTCCTATATATAGTGGAATTAAATTATATTTGACCTTTTTATATTGCTGTCTTTAACAAAATAATTTTATTTTATTTATTAACTAGCTGATCCACGTGGTTTCGTAAATATAGCCTGTTATGTGTAATGTTACTCGTGAATAATGCAGCTTTCCAATGGTAACAGAATTTTTAAAATCGGTCCAGTAGTTTTCGATCGAATTTATTACATCAAAACAAACAAAGATTTCCTCTATAATATTAGTGTCGATTTAATGTACCCAAAATTCAACTTCTAAAATAAAATATTAATTAATTTCGCTTTTTCTTTCAAGAGAGAAAAATTCCAATAACCTTTTGCAAGAAATCTAAACGCCCTGTATAAAATCACAGGAAAATGCCACGTAATATCAAAAGAGTTTTTCCACGATTTTCCGCCCGTTCCAGTCCTAACTTGAATTTATAGGACAACTCAACTACGCATGAAACCGAAATGTACAAGAAACAATTACATTTGCCACTCAGGATAATTTATATAGGGTGTCCCGATTTGGGTTCACAGATTTTTTATTAAAATTGAAACAGAAGCCGACATATTAATGTTTATTGAATACGATTAGGGTTTAGCATAGGTTACTGTTTCGGTCGTTTGATTCTAGAATATATTTCTTTTTTATTTCTCAACCCGTATTAGAGTATTTGTGTGTATGTTATATAGTTTCCAAGCGCATGAATGATCTAGATAAATGGTGTTATTTTTCTTTGAAAAGTAACTAAAACAATTCAATAAATTTTCATGTGAATTTTTAATGATAGAGCAGGCAAGTCGAGCATGTTGTTAACCTGATGTTAAGTGACTGATCGCAGCCCAGGAACATCTACAACATCAGAGTGTCGCAGATGCCTGGCCAGCCTAGCCAAGGAATAAGGAGAATATAATATGAGGAGAGGATAAATGATGGGAAATTGGGGGAGGAGTAGATGGGAGAGGAATGGGATCCGGGCCGCGGCTACCAGTACGAAACATTGTGCTATACTGCTTCACGCCGATCTTCTGTTGGGGTTATTTCACAGGTCCACTCTTTTATGGGTTTTGGCACAGCATAATTACGCTCTGTCCCCTTACGACATCCTCGGGTAGAAATAGGGAGGTGACACATGAATTGTAATCCGTTGCCACACGTGATTTTTCCTGTCTGTCGAATAAATTCTTTTAGATTGATGGTAGGTAATTAGAGTATATAAAGTTAAAATAAAACCACCTGTGTAAAGGGTGTTAGTATATAATACATATAGTCGTGTAGAAAAAAACGATTTTTACCCGCTTTTTCCCCATGTGAAAATAATTTAAGTTTCCTGTTTCCTCTATTGGGTCATGGGGTGGTTTAACCTCACGTCCATTTTCCTGATTATTTTTCTTTAGGGACAAGTACGTGGCCAATCTTCTATTATGTAAGTTTTTCATAAATGCTAGTTATTTTATATGAAATTTTGTATGTTTGGAAGTGTTACCTACAAAAATACTGGTGGATAAATTTGGACGAAAATTTGCCCAAAACTAGTTCATATTTTTGGCCCACGCAGACGAAATCAGGCGTTATAGCTATTATTTATTATTGAACACGAGTGACCCGCTCCAGCTTTGCCATGTATATTTTATACATAATATAAAACTTTCTTTTGAAATTCTCAATCTGTTAAAAATATCGCATCTAAATCCGTTAAATAGTTTTGAAGGTATAAGCGTAGTGTGTATGGTGATGATATGGTACTTACAGATAGAGGATGTTACGACGGTTTTGAAAAATACTGAATATCTCTAAAACCAAGAGACTTTTACTGAACATTTATATTTTTAATTTTATTTTTTTAAACCATCATAACGTGCAACAAGTGCCCTATTATATTATACTCTTTACGCCTCACCCTGTATAATGAACACGTAAAAGAATTTTTCAAATCGGTTCAGCAGTTTCGGAGCGTATTGAATTTAAACAAACAATAAATCGAATCAAAAATTATTGGTCTAAGTTTACTAGCATTAACTTCGTACTAAAATTGAAAGATTTCATTGCTTATTAAACTTTAATCGTCATAATCTACGAATATTTTACAATTTTTATGACATTTCCAATCACGTCTTTATGTTGTCCGCCATCTTGAGTAGGATATCTCGCAACAGGTTGGCTAAGAGAGGGTAGTTCTGTCCGAGGAGCGGGGTACGTAACTGTGGTATACACATCTGGAATTATAATAAACAAATTATGTTTATTAATAGATTTTATATCGCAATCACAGATTAGTGAATAAAAGGCAGGTGGAGTGTTCTGAAGACTCGAGTGACGCTGAAAAGCAAATACAAAATTCAAAAGCAAATACAAAAACGTTTGTCTAGTTTGACGTAAAATGTCACAGATGTACACGTGTACTTACGAGTTGTTAACGTCGCAAGAATCTATGGCACACTCCATCTGCCTTTTATTCTATAATCTGTGACCGCAATAAAGTGTTTGCCCGTTATATACCTGCAGAAAAGATTTTGTCAAAGATGTGTGGAGTCACGTGACGTCACAATTCCTAAATCGCGATGTTGAAATGTTTTCGCCGCTAAGTATATATACAACTTCCAAACATCAATCCTTGGGGCCTAACGGCCGGCCAGTCCTGTGATTTGGACTGGTCGTGGACTGCTCCCTTTTCGTTCGAGGAATAATACCATCCTCCACAGATGCAATTACTAGACCAACGAGGAAACCTGGTATCACTGCAGATGTACTTACCACAGCCAACAGCACGACTAAAATAGGACATATGAGGTTGATGAGTAAAGCAAGCAGAGTTCTGACCAGCCACCATAAACCCACCACCACCAGGATGCTCGCTAGCATCACCTGAAAATAATTGTTTACTAGTGTATCTACGACTTCGAAGGTAAAAAGGTGTAAGTTACGTAGTATTTGTGTATAAAATTATGATTAGTATTACATGTTGTGTTCGCCTCTAAAAGGTCTAGCACCTATTAGATATGGATTTATGTTATTGCAAATTGTGTAGTGCTACGTCCAGTTTGGTGGACCTAATAAAAAAAAAAAATAAATAAAAAAATAAACGTTCAGACAAAATTCCGTATTGTATATTTCAAAAGCAAGATCCATTTTTTGGGGAGGTGTTTGAGGCAAGCTGAAAACTTGTATGATGCCTCTCCTATTATACTCCGAAATGGAACTGTAGACCTGGCTGGTAAGTAGCCTGGATAAGTCTAAATAAGCACCGATATTATTATGTTTTAAATAAATATTTGGGGCAACATTTAATGTAATTGTATAATGTTGTAGTTTAATGTTATTTTTAAGAAAATAAAAAAAATAAGACAGATGATGTCGGGGTTTTAACATTGCCAGGCGCGTTCAAAAGTTTTGCATAACCTAAAAGGTATATAAAAATGTATTCAAGACAACTTGTAATTTTAATAGAGTACTATCTACAGCTAAAATATAGTATTCTCAAAAAGACAGGTTTTTGGTGGGATTTTTTACCTGCTTGGTTTAAAGTAACGACTTACAATTCAGGACTGCAGTTCCATGTCGGGGTATAATAGGAGAGGCATTATGCAAGATTTCAACACCACTTCCCCAAGAAATGGTCCTAGCTCTGGGCATAACAGATAAATTTCTAAGCTACAGACGCATGGCAAATCAAATAAAAACATAAATATGGTGGTATCTCGGTTCTTGTTACTGGGGTAAATATGGACGGAACGTGACTCGAATGCTCTCATGCAAATCACCGTTATCAATCTATAGTTGGGGTACAGATTAGAGAACAAAAGGCAGATGGAGTGCGGCCGAAGGCTCGACTGACGCCGAAAAGCAAATACAAACTTCAAAGCAAATACAAAAATGTTCGTCTCGTTTGACACAACATCTCGAGAGCTTTGATATTTTCAAATTTCACTCACACAGGTGCCACATGCATTCGTACGAGTAATTAGCGTCACTCGAGTCTTTGGAACACTCCATCTGCCTTTTATTCTCTAATCTGTGAGCTGGAGTTAGTCAAACTAGTCGATTAGTAATGTTATTAAAACTATGTAGTTTGAGCGAAAAATTTACCATTCATGAGAAAATTTAAATTTAATTTATTCCGATTAGAAGTTTTGATAGTGATTTCTGTTTTATGAATATTAATGGGTTCGGATGAAAGATTAGTTTGGACTTGTTGATTTAGCTGTGAGTGATGGATATAATTTTGGTGGAATATATAAGAGCTAGCTTAAAATACCCTTTAGATCACCTGATCACCACTACTTTCTATAGAAGTAAATAATCGGGAGTTCTTCTATGCAAGTATGAGTCTATGTTCAATTTTCTTTCATGTGTTTATGTGAAATTTATTCTGTTGACAAATTAAAAAAAAAAAGATAATACCCTTTAATTATAACAATGTTACGATCAATATAGCGGGTGGCCTTATCATTCACTACTACTCAATTGAGGATGCGATGAAATATTTTTACGCAAACTTATTTATTTCTGTGTTATTTGTTTAAAAAAAAATAATAGGGATCATGGTAAAAATGAAGATGGAGGTAATTGGCAGTTCGCAATTCGGGATAGATTAAGTGGCTCGTTTGAGAGTACTCGACTTTCTTGTCAATAAGATCCTTGCGATGGCTCAATTTAAATAAGGAAACAGTGGATGAGTATGAAAATAATGAACATATTAATGGATTTATCGGACGAAAATCAGTTAGATAGATTAGAAATTTATTCAGAATAACGTACACAACACACAGTTCATAAACGACATATGTATAAGCAGAAAAAAATAAGAAATACAACATGAAGAAATTTTCTGTTACAGAAGGTTATGTGAGGTAGGTATATGGTGTACGACATTCCTGAAATAGGCCCTGACTCTGCTGTATACCACAGTTATGACAAAGTGGCATTGATGTTCCGTCAGAACCTAGAGATTTGACTATTGATTCTAATTGACTGGGCTTCTAGTGCTAGATTAGAGCATCTAATGCCATGTATTAATTGATAGACAAAAGTCATAGGAAATATATCCGTTAGGATATTGAAATCAAAGTAAGTGCAAATAGATAGTTTTTTCTGACTTTCGTAAACAAAATAAGGGATGGAAAGAATATTGAAAACGGCCGTAAGTTAGAGATAAGAGCGCCTCGCCAACAAACTGTTTACAGTTTGGCGACAATTTATTTATGTTGCATTGTAAAATAAAATAAAATAAATAAAAAAAAAAAATATTAATAATACGCCCTAAATTAACAACCTCCTTTTTGGTAAATAACGAACCAAGTTGTAATTTAAAATATGAAGTTAGACAGAAATTTTACATCAAGCAAAATTCTACCTCATACGAACTGACAGGCTTACCACTATCTGCTAATTACTTGCGATAATTGGTAAAACTACCCTAAATTGGATAAGCTATGCAATCGATAGCCAATAATTGCGTTGCGAAAAGAACTATCGTTAAACGCGTCTACGTTTATCTTCTCCATTATACAATGCTCTCAAAAGACTCAAGGGAATTCTATGAAATATGAACGAACATAATTGGCAATTCGCAATTCGGGACAGATTAAGTGGCTCGTCTGAGAGCACTTGTCTATCTTGTCAATAAGATCCTTGAGATGACTAAATTCTGAGTAACTCGATGAAGGAAATGTTTGTCGTGTATCTTACTGTACTCATTAGGGAGAGGAAAGTTCAATTGTTTATGACTTGTGTTTATCAAGAAATGCATTGTATTTGAAGATAGAAAGATATATCTATGACTAACCAAGCCCCGCGGTTTCACCCGGGTAACTTCTGATCTCGTAGTAACTCCGGGATTAAAAGTAGCCTATATGTTATTCTGAACCCTTACCTATATGAATGACAAGTTTCATCGTAATTGGCTCAATAGTTTTTGCGTGAAAGAGTAACAAAGACACCTGCATACTCACAAACTTTCGCATTAATAATATTAATAGGATACAAACATGTAACACCAGCAAATTTACTCCGCACTTGGTAATTCTCAAAAGTATTCCCATCTTTTACTGCCTTCATACTTTGAACGTCGTAAACTGAATCTTAATATCCATTTTGTTTTGTTCAAATATATGCAATGTGAATAAGGCTTACATCGACTCGGATATCTGTTATGCGGACGTGGCATATCCACAGTCTATAAATAGCATTTGGGAATTCGCAGCCCAGGAATAAGAATATAAACTAACTGTATGGGCACAGTTCCAGACAAATACAGAGTGCTACATTTTTATTTATCTGCTTCTATTCTGAATAACCACTATTGGTTGGAGGTTCGGATCGAGGTTAGGATCAAATAGAATCGGCTTTCCGAACCGGTGGTAACTTAAAAAATTACTATTCCTAAGTACTTTGTATAAAGTTTAAAAGATAAAGAAAACATATTCACAGCACACTAAGAAAGATTAATAGAAATAAAACAAGAAAGATACGGGTTGCTACCCGCTTCTTTTCCAATTAATAGGAAGTTACTCAGTATATGCTGCTCCCGCGTCAGTCGCAGCGCTGATTTATAGCGACTCTCAAAGTCAAAGTGACATGTTTAATAAAAAATATTTTCTATTCTATTCTAATTTTATTGATCATTTCGTCGAAGGCCATAGTTATGTTTGTTTCACCTGTGCTTCTTCATGAGTTTGGAGCCAAGACCTGAAGTTGGTGACCACTGATTTCGTACCATGCACTAATGCATCAGCTGATCCACTGGGCATGGAAACCTGCGGATAACAGTCCATTAATACAGATGTTTCCAACCTGCGTCACGACAGCCTCGTGCATCGCAGTAAGTATAAGATACTTTTTATGTTCTAGCAACGTATCTTTGATGTCTGTAGTTTCTAAAGAACTAGCTGAGCTCCACAGTTTTACCCGCGAATACATCCCGTTCCCGTAGGATTTTCGGGATAAAAACTATACAATGTCATTCTTGGGGTTTCAAAGAATCTCTGTACAATGTAAAATTTCATCCAAATTGGTGCTGCAGTTTCGGAGCCCATTCAATATAAAGAAACAAATCTTCCCTCTTTACAATATTAGTGTAGAAAAATAAACAGGTGTTGGGACCATTTGACGTCAATAATAGGGTTATTATAAAAAGCCATTCCACGAACAAACTTTGATAAAACCCCTTCATTATTGAATAAAGCAAAAGTCTTTTAGCACTTATGTATACAAACTTCCGAATCAAAACATCCCAAACCGCAAAGTCAATAAAAGTTAATAAACGTTTCCAAATGGCTTCACCGGCAAGCCCAAAACAAATCGTTACCAAAAATCGGTTCTTATTCGTCAACTCCGAGCAATCGGTGCGGAAGATGCAAATAATGAATGAGACTTAGGGTCATACCTCATTGGACTCCATCGAGGACTTCAGTGTCTGAAGGTGTGTTTGAATAAAAAATGTTAAATGGTAATACTCATGTGCTGTTGATAGTAAAAATTAGACGGAAAGCGATGTTTTATTTAATAGTTTTTATAATGTACTAGCTTTCCGCCCGCGGCTTCGCTCGCGTGGACACGGCAATTCGAATTTTTCTCACCTTTTAAACCTTCCCCACGAATAATTCAAGACCAAGATAAGATAAATCCCTTCAGCCGTTCTCGAGTTTTAGCGAGACTAACGAACAGCAATTCATAAAATATATATAGATTAAAATATTATTGTGACATTTTAATTTTCAAACTAACTTAAAGGTAATATTCAGAGAGCTAGGACCATTTTTTGGGAAGGTGTTTGAGGCAAGCTGAAAACTTGTTTGATGTCTCTTCCATTATATTGACATGGAACTCCAGACCTGGCTGGTGAATAGCGGAGCTAAATCTAAATAAAGCCCGAATATTGTATTTTTTGAAGGCCTATGATATCACTGCAAGCACAGGCAAATACTCGCTTTTCTGGGCTGATTTTTTAAAATCAAAATTTGAAATTTGTGGCACTGCTGCTTTCAACCAATCGGAAATAAAGCAGATAGACAGAGGTCTTCCTGGTGTATTATTTTAATTCTATTCTATTCTATGTGTACTATACACTGTAATATCAACCGTTTGGCGGAATTTGAACCTGGACCTCGGTCCAATACGTCTAGGGACTTTCATATAAAATCTAATTGTGGAAGGTCACACGTTGCTGATCAAATACAGGGTCAAAATGAGCTACGACCTTAAGACTGTTGACAAGCCTATGAAATGGTTAAGGGCATGTTAATAAGCGGGGCGATAACAATTAATTTTAAGTGCCAATTCCACTTTTATATTGATCAACTTTCGTACCAATTTTAAGCTTTTTGGACAGTTTTTCAGTTATAGCATGATTAAAGGCTCCTTGTCGGCAATGGGATCCTGAGAAGGATTCGTATTTGTTAATTCCACGTTATTTGTGCAATCTATCAAAAGTTAGCTTTGACATAGCAAAAATTACAACAAGTTTGCTTACACCAGAATCTGCAGTCAATGGGTAAAAACCATAATGAAATATACACTTCCCTAGGAATTACACTATCTATTGGAGAAAACCGCATGAAGATTCGTGCAGTAGTTTTTAGTTAATCGCGTACAGACAGAGATAGATGCTTAAAGGGACCTCGTTTTATTATTTTTGTATATTAGAAGGGAATTCAGAGTAAGGGAATAGAGAGTGCACCTGTGTTCGCGCGTACACTTGTGCACTATAATATCTCCTGCGCAGCTAGTCTCTGTTGAGATTGGCCATCATAGCCGAAATCGGTCAAGGGAGCTATTATAGATTAGAAATTGCTTCCGTAACATCCTCCACCGGCTATACAAGCTGAGTTTTATATATGTTAGTCAGAAAACTACAAAAATAATGTTTCTTTAATTCCCAGTAAGTTTCCAGGGTTTACCGTCTTCCCAGACACATTACAGTCTACGCCTCTCATAAGCGCGATGACTATAATATATTTAATGTACATTTAAAAGTAATAATGAATTTCTCTCTGTCTCTCGTGTCCTTGACCAAAATGGCGCTTTATTGAAGAAAAACATCTCGTGTAGGCAAAATCTTGTGATCTTCAAAGATGTTTTCATCGTAAACAACGTCTGTCATGTCGAGCTCGTTTGTTTAAGGCTGTATTTATCTATTTTAGGCTCTCCCCAGCACAAATACTGAGATGATAAATAATGTTTTTAATGTATTTGAAGGGTTTTAGGACTCGTATTATTTGTATGAATAACTACTTGAGCTCCGCAGTTTCAGCCAAAAATACATCCCGTTCCTGTAGGATTTTCAGGATAAAAACTATCTTATCCTATTCTTGAGGTTTCGAGAAATCTCTGCACAAAATTTCATCCAAATCAGTCTTGAACTTTCGGAGCCTATTCAATACAAACAAACAAACCTTTCCACGTTATTAGTATAGAAAATCAAAACACATATAAGTATAGAAAATCAATTGCTGTTCGTTAGTCTCGAGATCGGCTGAACCGATATGACTAATTTAAGTCTTGAAATATTCGTGGAAGTCCAGGGAAGGTTTAAACGGTGGGAAAATTAGATTGTAATGATCGAAATACACTTTATTGTACAGCCCATTATAGTAATTTTACATAGAACATAGTATAAATAAATAAAAAAACATAGATAAAAAACTCATTAAAGAATAGACATGCACAAATGGCGGCCTTCAGGCTACATAGCCATCTCTTCCAAGCAAATGCCAATGTTTTCAAGCATATTTATAAATAAAAAATACTAGGATATCAAGAACTCACAGGAGGCGCGAACATGGCGTTCAGCCAGCGATAATCATCAGAGTTGTAGGCGGTCATAGCAACGGCGTCAATCAGGTCAGCCGACGACACCAGCGACGTGAAGAGTCTGCGCCTTACCACGCGCCTGTCTAGAGAAATATTTGCCTTATTATATCTATATCTATATATATAAAAGAAAGTCGTGTTATAACTCAAGAACGGCTGAACCGATTTAGCTGAAAATTCGTAGGCAGAAGGCTTAGGACCAGGAGAATGACATAGGATACTTTTAATCCCGGAAATCCCACGGGATCGGGCCATATACGCGGGCGAAACCGCGGGGCACAGCTAGTACTGTAAATAAAAGAAAGTAAAAAGTTTATTTGGACATACAATAATTGGCAATACTTCCGAAGTAGTAAACACTGGTTCGGTAGCCAGAGGTTTTTATTATGAATGTGAATACATAAATATTCCTGGACACTTAACACGACGCCATCTAATTCCAAACTAAGCAAAGCTTGTACTATGGAAACTAGACAACTGATAAGCATACTTAGACATGTATTTTTTTTTGTTAATACACTCATACTTTAAATTAACAGACAGTAGAAATTTAATAAATTCATCACATTATAATTTTCTACTTGTGGGGATCGAACTCACACCCTCTGGAATAGACTATTGCTGTAACCACTGCACCAATCGGGTCGTTTTTCATTTATATATTTTACAGTAATATATTGAATTCATTGTCAAGCATTAAACTATATTTTCTTTATAACCTAGCTATGGAGTGAATAATATTAATATAATCAGCATTAATTAAGTCAAGCTCACCCAAAATACAGAAACTGTGTTATTACAGGTATCCATGGGCGACGGTCAAATAACATCAGATTTCCAGTCTGTTTTCCTTTGCCATTTACAGAACATATTTCTAAAGGGAGAGAATACTCTTAACAGAACGCTTTGCTAAATTACATTTAAATTTTGTATCCAAAGCTTAGATATTTTATCTCCAATACAGAGCAACGGTTTGAAAATAGTCTGAATAGTTGGAGTTAAACCCCGACTAACTTCACAATGGCGGTTCTAATTAAAATCCGGGAGCCAACATCTATATTCCTATTTGAGCCAACTCACCGAAACGGGAAAAGCAATATGTTACCCGTCTAACTAACGTCTTTACGTGGTTTTAACGTTTTCAGAGTTAGAGAGTTGACGACTCGATTCACGCAGTGGCTATTGTGCTAGGGGTGTGGGATCGATCCCCACGAGTAGACACTTATGAATAGAATAGAATAGAATAGAATAGAATAGAATAGAATAGAATAGAATAGAATAGTATAGAATAGTATAGAATAGAATAGAATAGAATAGAATAGAATAGAATAGAATAGAATAGAATAGAATAGAATATTATGATGTGATGAACATTGTAAATTCTAACTATCTGTTGATTTATCTGTATCAGTATATACATACTGATACAGATACATACGTATCTCCAAAAAATGTTTAAGTATGTTTATCAGAGTTTCCATAGCTTTGCTTACTTTGGGACTAGATGCCGATGGGTCAAATATCCGTGAATATTTATTTATTTAGCATGAATTGGGCGAACGTTGAATTATGATTTAAAATGTTGTCTCGGCTGATTTAAAATTTAAAATGCGGGTCGGACGCTCTCTGTGGGAATCGGATTAGGCCTGCGTATATAAATAGGTAAATCATAGTTTATGTTGCTACATTGGTTTCCAAATTTTGAAATAATATATAGGATTACAGCAAGTACCAGTTCAGTTCGTAATATCACCGTCAATTGATAGATTAGCTTCTACTACTGAGATGATATGAAAAACCACTTTTGGTACTTTTACCACATTTGATACTTCACAAATATTTGCTCAGTCCAAATTCTAATAGTCATTTTCAATCATCCAAAACACATACCTCGTCTCTCCACAATTGGCAGCATAGCATTTCGTCCATTTTTTTCAAACAAAGCAATTTTTAGTTATTTTAGTTTACATTGGATATATTTGTCTAACTGTCAAAGCACTTTTATTTTTCGACTGAGTGATTGTTGCCGGACAGATGGGTGTAATAAAATTTTTCATGGAGGAAAAATGTTACAATAGATTGCGTTCATGGCGGACTTTTTTTCGCTTTATTGTTCGAATGTTTTGACTTTTGTATTTATTTATTGGACAAAAATTTTAAAAATATTAACAAGGTATTAGCTTCTGTCCGTGGCTTCGTTGGCATTATATTTGAGACTTATATAGCAATGAAAGTATCCTTTTTTATGTTATAGCGGGCAACTATCTAGAAGTATCTGCAACATAGAAGTGTTGCCTTGCCGGGTCGAAGAAAACCTAGGCGAAATGAGAGGAGTAGAACAGGACGGTAGAGGAGTAGGATGGGAGTGCAAAACTGCTTCATGCCGATCTTCTGCTGGGGGTGCGAGCTTGGCCCAATCATTGTTTTTATGATTATACAAGCAACATGTTAAATAAAATACTTATTAACCTTACGTTTTGAACACTTTACAGCGAGCGTGGTCACGGGTGACTGAGATGACAGTTGTCTTCATGAGTGTTTCAAAAATTGCGTGTCTACCCTCCATATATTTCCGCGAAGATGGTATATGGAAAATTGGCTCGGATTCTTGCAATATTGACTTACAGTTTCCTTTTGTCTTTTGTATGCTTGAACTGGGGTTTTAATTTTTTTATTAGAGGGTGCCAGGTGTTAGAAAATCTCAAACCATCTTCTCTTTTGTATGTTTGATGTTTTTGAATTACAATAGCCTCGCGTACCAGTCGTGGAAAAAATGTATTTTCACGAGCATTTTTCCACTATAGGCACGCGAAGCTATTGAGATTAAACATTTTTGAAACCCCATGTCAAGCACACCAAAAGAATTTAAATAAAGATTATTTTAATTATGCGGATAAAGCTCAATAATCCAGTAAAAATTCAAATATTAACTCCATATTTTCCTGAATTGTTTTAATTTACTAATCTCCGCCTAAACAAGTGTTTAAACGGGGCTTTCCACTTAACGAAGATATTAAAACTGTAATGGTTTTTAATTATCGTTGTAATTAAACTTCAAAGCTGAGAGGGATCGCTTTCAAAATAAATGTAAATAATTTTGCAACTAAGGCTGGTGGTACACGTAGGATATTATAAGCAATTTATTAAAGTTTATGTGATTAGAAAATTAAATTGCGTCGGTAGGGGGCTACAAAGATAGACGTCAAATATGTAAATGTTTGTCCGAGGATATCTGGTGTACGGTTTATCCGAGCCACTAGTTTCATAATTTTTTTAGTATCCTCACTCTTGGACTAAATGATAAAGAAACATAGCTCAAACTAATCAAAAAATATATCTATCTATCTATATATAAAATGATAATTTTTGAGAGTTTAGTAAAAGATATATAAGAGTTTTTTAATAGATATATTATGGCGAAAATAAAGAAATAGCTTATTAAATAAAATACTTTTAAAAAATTTTAAACGTCAATGTTCGTGGACAGAAGTGGAGGTATACATACAATTCTTCTTCTCTTTCTTTTGTTCCTGGCCCTCCTGTCTCAGACGGAAACACACAATTTCTTTCTTTCTTAATTTCTGAAACACTCATGAAGACATCTGTCATCTCAGTAACCCGTGACCACGCTCATAAAGCGGCCTTATCGCTGAATAGCGATTTCTTCCAAGCAACCCCTTAGGCAAAGGATAAATTTAACAAAATGGTTTGAGGCAGGTGGCAATGAAATTAAAATAGTGTATAAAAAAAAGAAAGTTTAGTTTATTCATAGAATAAATTTCTTGGAATGGTATTTATTCAAACCGGAAGGTTGTTGGCACTCAGTGCACCTCCGACCTAAAGTAAATAAATAAAGCAGAAATATAGAATAATAATACTCAATCGTGGATGTTTATTTGCTGAAATTAAACATAAATTGCTGAATTTTATTTATTTTGGTCTAGCAAATGAGTAGCGCTGAGTCAAATATTTTAGTTTACACAAGTTTAGCTTATTAACGCAAGTTGCTTTGTTGTGAGAATTAATGAGCTTTGAATATTGGGAATGTACGAGTAGTTCGCATTCACTCAGACCCCGAACTGGACCACGTGTTCAAATATAGGAGTGTTATGGAATATTTTTTTTTATTTGCAAATATTACTATTGGCTCGCTCCGAGCTAGTTCTAGAGTTGTAATGTATAAATCAAGACCTTTTGACACCACACTCAACTATAATTTTATGAAAAATACAAATACATCTCCTAATTAA
>LQNK01000900.1:259403-293810 GCA_001586405.1 Phoebis sennae
AGCTCTGAGTCTGGAAGTTGGCGGTGTAAACACCCCTGTGCCTCGAGGAGCACGTAAAGCCGTCGGTCCTGCGCCTGATCCCTCTCCGGTCGTGTCGGTCTGCCGACCTATCGGGTTATGAGAGTAAAGGAATAGAGAGTGCACCTGTGTTCGCGCGTACACTTGTGCAGTATAATACCTCCTGTAGGGGATTATTAAGGGTATAGTTGAATAATTAAATACATATTTTAGTTGATATAAAGGGGTCATGAAAATCTTTATTTATTTATTAGTTAAGATTAATTACCTCGTCAGAATATACTTATAACTTGTCCTTTGACTTTAAAGATCTCAGTTATAGTATAATCAATCAATCAAAAGTTTTTATTCACGAGATTATTGAAGTTACACAAGTAACTCTATGAATTTACTTTAATAACTTTTGGGTTCTCAATGATTTTTCTGTTCCTATTACGCATTAGAGATTTAAGTTTCTGCGTCTAACCACACATTTTAATATTTACATTACGTATTATCACTAAATGTCTTTCATTGCATTTACAGAGTTTAACACTAACAATCTTATTTTTATATGCAATCCTTATATCCTTATCCTACTAATATTATAAATGCGAAAACTCTGTCTGTCTGTACGTCTCTTCTTCACGCCGAAACCACAGAATCGATTTGGATAAAATTTTGTAAAGAGATTGTTTGAAACCAGAAGAAGGAGAGAAATCCCACGGGAACGGGATATATGAGTGAAACCGCGGGGCACATTTAGTTTGTTATATAATATATTTTTTTTTATTTTTATTATAATGTCAATTAATGTAATTGGTTAATTGATTTAAATAAATAAACTAGCTGTTTCCAAAATAGGACTACTTCCTCGGGTTTCAAACTTAATTAATACAAAATCCAAATCGTGGTTTAGGTGTAAAAATAGACAAACACACAGACTGACAGAGTTACTTTCGAATTTATAATATTAGTAAGGGATTAAGGAAATGAATGAATTAATAAATGTTCCTTCAAGGCTGAATCATCGCTTACCATCAGGCGTTGCGGTCAAATGTCTGCCAGTTATGTATAAAAAAACGAAAGGAAAATGGTCGAATTACTATGGAGCCTGTGCTCTTAATATTAATGTAATGGTCGAATTACAGAATTTCACTGGCACACTCATATTTATTTAGTTTTTTTTTTATAATAATTTGTTTCTTTTTTAATGCCTTCTATCGTCTCTTTCTATTTTTTTTGTTTGTATGTGATTGTATATTGTGTATTATGTGTGTGTCGGAATAAATGTTTCTTTCTTTTCTTTGCGGCCAGTTAAAACTTTGCTGTTTATAGGTTCAATTTACTCCTATAATGCCTCTATAGAAGTTTTATCTCTTTTTATATGATACCGCCATAGGTGACAATTTTTGTATGAATATAACTGAGTGTAGTACCAAATAAAACGTCATGATTTATACGTTACATCGCGCGGTCTAGCTCGAGGCGAGCAACTAGTTATATTGTTTTTAAAGCAAAAAAATAAATTATGGTAAAGACGGATAATAATTAAACGTTTATACATTACAACGCGAGGTCTAGCTCAAGCTGAGCCACTAGTTATATGATGTTTATATGTTGTTAGTTATATAAAAACAAGAAATTGTGGAGACGGATAAAAATTAAATGTACAAAAAGATGCCGTCTTTAAAATGTCGAGAAAAAGCGAAGGATATTTCAGTTATAATTTGCTAAGAGCGCCGTTTGAACCATTAAATTACGAATGATGTATTTATCCTCCTTGCAAGGTTATTAAAATAAATTATTACGTAGAATTGTGATGCTTCTTCGTAACTTCTATTTATAAACAGGCGAAGCAAATTATCTGCTAGGAATCTTAATTTTTTGTGATCTTTAGTATGCAACGTGGCGCTATAATAATGATATTAATTTAATGTTTAGGTAGGACTAATATCAATTAATCACATAAATTTTTTTAAAGTTTTCATAATTTTTTTCTCAAAAAGTGAATAAAAAGTAAATAAAATTGGAATCACATTGTAAAAATTCCTTAGTAAAATTACTCACCAAAGTTGAATACGTGCTAAATAAATGCGTCAAGACTGTTTTCTTCAGGTTGTTAAAAAATAATATTTCATAGAAATATGAATTCTTCGTGAAATGAAAATGTGGAAAAGTATATATTGTATATTAAATTAATGGCGCCATTATAGCGAAGTAGTTTTTAATGTTGTTGCAAAAAAATCACGTCCGCATTCAATTTTGGAAAGATAGAAATATATCAATAAAATAGATAATTTTGATTATGAATAGATCGCTAAGAACACCTAAATTTAAAAAGCACCAATTCAATGAAATTTCATTATTGTATTTATATAATCGAACATTCAATAGTACATATTATATCTACTACTTATTTAATACACTTTAAATATAATACTGTTGTCTAATACTGGAGCTATTACTTAAAATATTTACAATTTTCACTACTTATAATAAACGGTGAATTTTTCAAATAAGCATTAAGGGCAAAATAGTTATACAATATGAGTAAATAATATAATTTTGCCTTGAACACTTTTTTGAAAATTTCATCATACAACAGAAAGTTTTCATTGATATGCATAAATATCTAATTAATTGCTATAATGTTTAAAAACCTAATTAACTTTCATAAATCACAGTTAAGACTAGCATATATTTATCTACTTTGTAATCATTTTAAATGATTTTTGTGATGTATTTTTGAGACATTGATGAGTTTCCAAATCGGTACTAAAAAGCACAGATAAGAGAAAAAAGGCAGATGGAGAAAAACAAAAAACATTTGTCTAGTTTGACGTAACATAATTATCACGTTAGATCCCCACGAGTAGAAAATTATTATGTGTTGAAAATTGTAATTTTCTACTGGATCCAGGAATTTATTTTTTCCCTTGGTTGGTTAATCGATTTATACTCAAGAAAATGCTTCAAAATAATTTCAACATCACAAAAACCATTGAATTCAACGCAACGGAAATCTAAGTACAGTCTTTAAACAGTGACTTCTTCAGTGAAACGACTTTTATCGTCCAAATTGATGACGATCGCGTGAGTCCTTGCGTGTCCAGACCTGACGCTTCTGATCTCAGAACCACTTGGACTGCACCTGACCTCTTCTCTTTTATCATTCTTATAACCGTTTCGATTAACTTCTGGCGGACGTATATCACCACAGTTGGCTTCTCCTGATATCTTAAACACTCCGTCTTTGTCTTCCTCTGTTTTTCGTTTTGGAGAATCTGTCGTTACGTCCGTTTGGCTTTGTTCTGCGTTGCTGTTTTCTACACTTTTGGTTGGTGTGAATTTTTGTTTGTATGACGGCGGGGCGTCGAATGGCATGTCTCGGCCGCTGCTGCTGGATTCCTCTGCTGGTGTTACAGTACACATGAGCCTATCTGCTACAGCACTGAATACTGTGTTTAGTTTCAGTGGTGCGGAATCTGATGCACCCGGTTTTCGCTCGTGTAAGGCCGCTGCATCCAACATGGCTGTTATCTTTCTTGGTATGTGATTGACTGTTATGCAACGTTCTCGTAACTTCTCTAGCTGATTGCAGATTTTCTTGAACTCCTCCTGAACAAATTAAATTATTGTGTTAGTAAGTTTCGATGTATATTTTTTATAAATCACATTGTATTCTGTACGTTTAGTTATATTTCACCGCAGAAATAGTAATTTCGTGTTGCAACAAGTTTGGTTTGTTATCTTTGCTTTCAAATGTCGATTGTACTTTTAAACATTCCTACAAAATTAAACGTTATTGTATAATATTCTAAGCATTTTATGTAATTAATATTATCGAAATTTTCCGATTAACGGGAACAAATTAAATAACGGGCTTTGTCATCGTATAATTTAATTAACTCAATTACCATAAATTAAATTCAATAGCCATTTCCTATTCAATGGCTGTCTTGTTGAATATTAATAATGAGAAATTTTATAAGTAAACTCAGTATTATGTATACTATAAAATTTTCTTTTAAAATTATGAAAATTGCGTAATTTTCATGGGTGTCTCTACATGTTTTGCCTAACCAAATTTGAATTTGATGTTGGAATGTTTTCAAGGAACAATATTTATTTATTTATCCTTTATTGCACTTCCAATAACAAAATGAGTGTAAAATTAGAGATTTAAATTTTAACCATTGCCTTGGGTGCAAAAGCGGCCATGCTCTCACCGGGGAAAGTGTCTAACAGAATACAGGTTAGAAACATGTTTATCTTTCATAAGGATGTGAATGCGTCCATTCCTCTCCTTTCCTAGACCTCTTTCTTTGCCTTCAAGCTAACAATACACCAGTGACACATTGCCTTGTGTTCATGGACTGCGGTAGGCACTTACCATTGCTTGCTACGCCAAAAAGAATGCATCTAAGGGCAGTGTTACTTACCTCTAATTCTCTCTCGGTCATATTATCACAGAAGCGAGTACTCCTGTTGGTGGTCATGGTGTAGGTGGACTCTGCTGGCTTCGACCTGAACTTGCCCTTCTCCCGGTCGTCCTTGCCCTGGCCTTTGTAGACCATGTATGCCTGTATCAAAATCATGATAATTTAAATTTGCATTATCTGTGTTTTATTAATTTTTTGACTTTTATTGACTGTCGTGTTTCATGAATTTTTTGACTTTTAATTACTTTCGTGTTTCATAAATTTTTTAATTTTTAATGAAGGAATATGCAAATTTTGTATGCATGGTGTGGAACAAAATGTATCTTATATAGTCTTAGTTAAAGTCATTTACAATCCTACCTAACTTAAAACTATATGCAAATCGGTTCAACAGATGGGTAAGTTTAACAAACATCTTTTCACACAAATTAAACATTATTGTGTGATAAGATGTTATTGTGTGATAAGATGTTGGATTTAATTGAAAAAATATTGTTTTTCTGATATTCTGCATCATTTATTTTTTGTGTTATGTGCTTAAAATCCAACCAAAAGGTTGCCTGGAAAAGATCGCTCCTTAACAATAAGGTGGCTTTTATAGCCCATAATTCAATATTGTTTTATATTACACTTTAAATTTCCTGTTTTGTACTTGTGGTGCTAAATGAAGTATATTCTATTATATTGTTAACCGGATTTTAAGAGTGAAAGAATAGTTTTAATACCAAGTTTCCTAGTAACAACGACATTGTCTAGAGCATTTGTGCTTATAGAATGTCAATGCCTTACCTTACTCCCGAATATAAAACATAGGAGCAGCGTCACAGTCAGCTGTGTATGGCAGAAGAATATTATGTACAGAAGATCAGGGTTCGCAGGGGACTGAAGGAACAACCTGCAAGGGAAAACAAGTGTTACGAAAGTTTCTGGGGTTTGTTTTAAGGCGAGTACTTTCCTTAATGAATAAAAATACTTTTTAAAGGATTTTGAACGCGGTCTATTATATATTATAAAAGGCCCCAATGTCGAATTTGTTCGAAAACGAAAGAGACGAGCCTACTTGTCCATCAAAGGCTGGCAAAGCACCTGTGACACTCCCGGTGTTTCAGGTGTTCATGGGCGGCGGTAATCTTAGCTTCAGGTGACTGATGTCTTCATGAGTGTTTCAAAAATACTAGGTACCTCAGAAAATGGGCTCAGATTTCCCGTGTGGCGACGGGTAAGAATACATGTGTCGCCACCCCATTTCTTCCCGTGGGTGTCGTAAGAGGCGACAGAGGGTAATTCTGCTGTATAACATCTTCAGCTACAAAAGAGTGGGAGCCGAGCATAGCATGATTGGGCCAAGCTCGCACCCGTGTAATTACCACCCCCCCAGCAGAAAACCGGCGTGAAGCAGTATAGCACTGTGTTTCGTACGGTGAGCGGGTGTCCGGAGGCCTGTATTCCCTCCCCATTCCTCTCCTGTCCTGCTCTAGTCCTCTTCCTTTCATTAATCCTCTCCTCTTATCCCCTTCCCTTCCTTCAAGCTGGTAAGGCATCTGCGACAGTTTACTGCTGTGGATGTCCATGGGCTGCGGTCAGTCACTTTCCATCAGGTGAACCGCATGCTCCGCTTGCCCGCTGTTACATAAAAAAAAAAAGATTCTTGCTAAATTTACTTACATCGTCCTTTTATTCAAGTATTACGAAAGTATATTCCTATGGGATATGGTACAGATGTGTTTGTATCCATTTTACTGATCGATTTTTCTTTAGGGACATGTTGATGAATAATTATGTATGGCCTGTCGGATGATCTTTTTTTACCACGGATCGAACCCATGAACCAATGAGAGAGCTATAGAGTGTATTATACTGAAAAAATCTGGTAAGCTTGAGTTGGATCTAAATACGGGTTTCCCGAAGAAAGAAATTTTATTTGTGTTACTTGAAGTTCAGTTAAATAATAATGTGCATCAAAATTTTATGTTTTAAATCTGAACTTGAGATATACTTTTAAAAATGAGCGAATGTTCATGCTCGTATATTTATTTTTACTGACACTATTTGACGTACCTAAAAACTAATATAATGTACCACATTTTTCAAATTTTGTATGAAATATTGCTCGTTATTTTATTTTATTTTTTTTAAGATAAAAACTTGCGTTGTCATTATAATACGTGCCATAGC
Organism: Phoebis sennae; assembly: GCA_001586405.1. Lineage (NCBI taxonomy): Eukaryota > Metazoa > Arthropoda > Insecta > Lepidoptera > Pieridae > Phoebis > Phoebis sennae. The sequence goes on from LQNK01000900.1 coordinate 266,021, forward strand.
ATAAGTTGTTAATTTTTATTACTTGTTAGTGTTTCTCATTATGTGAACTATTTTATACACATTTATCTGAATCTGTATAATTTTCTTGAGCAATAAAGTTCATTAAACCTAATTTGTTTCATCTTTGAGGCCATATACCACTGACCCATCGGTTTCATTAAACTGCAGAAATTAATATTTTCGTTTTTCTGTGCCATTCTCATTAAAAAACAATTAACAATAAATATTAGCCAAGCAGTTTAGGTTTTTTGTTGAAACGCGACCTTAATTAAACGCAAATGGTCTAAATAACTTTTAATTCTATTTAATTACGAGGACGTTATTTCAAACTTTGTTTTCCCTGTCATAAAAGCCAGGCTATTAAGCACAAAAGGTACTAGTTGATTCAATCCTACATTAAAAACGTTCTTTTTGACCGAATTTTGGCTCCAGCTAATCTCTACATAGATCAGCCACCTTTTTTTAAAATTTTTTAACGTGAGGAAATCTTACATGGATACTAATTTATCTGGGAAGTGATTGGGTTATATCAGATTCCTGGTACTGACTGACTGAGATTGACTAAAACCTCACGGTGGCCTACATCTACGCAAGAATTGAGTGGTCCTGAAACCTCCAGAAGAAACGCGCACAGTGCCCCCAAAAACTCACCAACTACGCGTGCACTCTCTGTTCCTTTACTTTAATGATTCGATCGGATGGAAATTACACAACGGGAGAGAAATTAGGCACCGACTTAATGTGCTCTGAAGCACGGTATGCCAACACCTATAAATTGTAATAGGGCTGCTAGCGATATTTTTCTCAGAAAATAGCATTTTTTTGGTTCCGTCACGAAATTCGAACTTCGATCTGAAGTCAAAGACGCAGCCACTAGACCAACAAGGTAAGCAAAAACCGCGTATAAATGAGATACTGATAAATGAAAAAGAATTATAAATATTTAATATTAATACGTTCGAATTTTTTTTGGAATTTTGGAACAAGAATGCATAAAGAAAAATATCTGGGATTGTTTTTTCATTAATATTTCCTCCTTGCATTCCATATTAAGAAGTGAAAATATATACGTAATAATATTGCTTTACACTCGTTTTACAACTTAAAACATTCGTGATATTTTTGTACAATAATATCTAAGTCGTGCGTTTTTAATGACGTAATTATAAAATATTATTTGTTTTCCTTATCAGTCTAGAATATGTTAGTTACTTCACGACGTTTTCCTGCATATTTATTAAATAAAACGTATTTATGTCTATTTAACAACTAGCTGTACGTGGTTTCTCCCGTGTAAAAGCATAAAGCTAAAGCTTATGGCCTGATGCATAAACCTAAAATAATATTTCATATCTATTCGGTATTTTCAAAGATAAAGACGTTTAAGCAAACAAAAAAGCCATTCCGCCATGTAATATTAGTAGAGATATTATAAACTGAAAAAATGGACAAGATACGTATCAAAAATTTCCTTTTAACAAAGAATACATAAAAAGTTTTGATCATGTCGAATCAAACCCTCTTTAATTTAATAAAGATTTAAAAAAAAGTTTAATTAACATGGAACCTTCGATTAATTAACTAAATAAACTACCCAATGCTAACATTTCAGCTTCATCCGAATCAATAGGTACATTGGATCCTTTATTTGGTTGTTCATTTTGAGGTTTATCATGATTTCCATCTTCATTCTTCTTATTAGATTTGTCTTCAGTATCCTTTTTACCACTATTACCATTCTCATTTTTCTCATTGCCTCCATTCGATAATGATCGATGGTCTTCTTTTAAAGGCGGGTTTATGAGACCGACATTAGGTACACCACTATTAGCATTTATATTATCACTGTTTACGGACTTCATTAGTTCATTTAGCATTTCTTTTGACATTTCATCTTCACTTGGTGCACTTGAAGGTTTGATCACAGGGAAAACTATTTTGAGTATATCATTGTCATAGGTCCACGTTCCAGTGTCTCCTACGTTTGGTGGCAAGTTTCTAATAGCAACAAAATTGTTATTGCTCCTACCAACTTTGTTGTGAGCTTGTATTACCAGCAATCCTTTCTTCGCTTCGACTGATATGTCGTTCTTCCTGAAACCCTTCAGAATCATTTCCATTGTATAGTTGTCACCTTTTATTCCGTCGTTGGCTTCTATTTTTGGTAGTTTTAAAGAGAGTTTGTCCACGTTTTCTTCAAAAATCCTCATATTTTTGTCGAATTCTCGCCAGAATTCGTCCATCGCTGCCTCTTGTTTATCGAAGAAGTCATCCAGGCTGAAAGGATTTGGTTGGCCCTCGAAGGGGGAGGTATGGTCATGGCGACCTTTAGAATGCGGCACTGCGTTGACGACTACAAAAAGGCCGTAGAATATTATAAACAACATTGTTTCAACGAAGTTTTATAATTACTGACGCTCAAGTCTATAAAATATTGCTTTATACACGTTTGCATCTAAATCTATGACGTTATAATATAAATTGCTTTTATTTGGTTTCTTGCGCTGGCGCGGGCTATGTATTTGTTAATCAATAACCTAAGTTTTAGGCTTAAATTGAAAAGTAGCAGTAATATAAACAGACATTTTAAAACTTTATATTTGATTGCTGAAGATGTTATATAGCAGAGTTACCCTTTGTCGCCTCTCACGACAACCACGGCTAGAAACGGGGTTGCAACACACGTAATCTTAACCGACGCTACGCGAGTTTTTAAGTAAGGCACGAATTCTAAAGTGCGATAAATTATATAAGAAATGTGCTCATCTGCTTATTGTGTAACCAAAACGAGCTTTTGTTAATATTTCTTGAATTTCTGTTTCATCCAAGAAAGCAGCAATATTATAAAACGGAGATGCAGATTTAATTCCTCAAGGCCACGTTTTCCGCCTCAAGAAAACCACGAGTTATATTTGTAACGCCTGCTTCTGACGGTAAAAAAATACTGTTCGTATTCTGTACAATAAGTTATTGCTTGCAATTTTTATGCAGGAACGTTTTATTTCTATGTCAGTGGTTGAATAGGTAATTTACAAGCCCCCGTTCGTGATTTATTTTGCATATATAAAAACAAATGTCTTATTTTGACGATTCATTATTTTTCTTAGCAAAATTTAAGCAATTGCGTTTCCCTATTTATGAGTAATACGGTAACAGATCTACCTTAAAATGTATTGTTATTCATAAAACAACAATTAATTTTGTGGTGTTATTTATAGTGTAATAAAAAATGTAGAACGTTGGGTTATCTCACTTTTCTTCTGAAAAAATATTTGATTGCATGTTTCTAATAATAACAACAAATTGTTTTTCCAAACAATACATTAAACAGTTCCTTTAAACCATAAATCTAACTAAAAAAATATCTTTACGAAACTAAAGCATTCCGTTTTTCAATACCAAATACTATTTTTCCAACGTCGACCTTAGACGGAAAAACAACGCTAATATCGGAATGAAATACTAAACAACCTTGTTTGTAAAACCATAAACATGCCAAAGCGTTTCAAAGAACAATAGACGTAATATATCGGAATGTGATAACTTGTACAAGTCACATGATTTATGGACGGGACCACATGCATCTTTTAAGCGTAAACTTTGCCTTTGTCTTTGATATTAGTTTTGGTAGACTTTCTCGGAATTTTGATGCGAACGTTCTAGTTTAGGACGTAGTTTCAATACTTGAAATTCGTGATGTTACCAATAATCTGACCTAACTTTTTAGTTGAATTTACTGTCTGATATTTCTCTGCTCTGTACACTATTACTAGTGACAATATTTTTCACGTTGTTTTTGTGACCATTTTAATTAAATAGTTTTATGGAGAAATGTCTTACAATTGCAAGAGTAAAACTCCCACGAAACTTTCTATTATTATTTAGGAAAAAAAAAACAATCTAAATAAAAATACCGGAATTTCATATAATTATTTATATTAATATTTACTTGTCTGCAAACTTAACAAATAACTCCGCACTGTGGTTATCAAGTTCTTTGCAACCAAAATCTTTAGTATTAGCAATTTCTTTTTGTTTTATATTATAGCTACTTGAATGGACTACCCAACAAAATCGATCGTGAAAAGCGCGGACTTTCGTAGAAATTAACATCTGAAGAAAGTATATCCGTGTACCGTTTTTTGGACGAAATCTTCAATCACACGTAATAGCAATGTCCACTACAATTTTACATTTCATCCTATTGGAGATGGGAATATGCCACCGTTGTAAGTTTTTCATACATTTTCGAAGTATGAGTATTGCACTCTTTTACTAATGTATAGCAATACGTCTAGAGACATTAATTTTAATACAATTAATTTCATATGAAAGAACATTTATTAAAAGGATGACATCGGAATGTTATAACTTGTAGACGTTAGAATGTACATAGACGTTAGGATGCATACATCTTTAAGCTTTGTAAACTTTGTCTTTGATCTCGATGTAACTTTTGGTAGATTTTCTTGGAACTTTGACGCGAACCTTCTAGAACGTAGGTAGTTGAAATTTTTCTAGGTTTATACAACCTAAATTGGAATTTGATTCGACGTTATTGTATAATCTTAGTCAAAACTATATTTATTTGCATAAATCTAGTAGAATTGATTCACCAATGAATATATATGTACGGTTTCACCCGCGTAAATTCTGATCCCGTGGCAACTCCGGGATTATAAGAAGCCTTAACTTTATGCAGACAAAGTTTTATCATAATCGGTTTAGTAGTTTTTGCGTGATAGAGATAGAGATATACAGACATAGATCCTCACAAACTTTCACATTTATAATACTAGCCACAGGGCGCGGCTAGTAATAATATACAGAGGAAAGTTTTAATTTTGTTAGTTTGTGTGAATTGAATAGGCTCCGAAAGAACTGGACCGATTTGAAAAATTCTTTTACCATTGGAATCCTACATCATCCCTCATGAGCATAGGCTATATTACGTATAGATACAATAACATTATGCTACGGGAGCGAAACCGCGTGGAACAGCTAAACGTCCATATAAAATACCCTTAAACTCACTCGAGTGTGTTTTCAATCCCTAATTCTCATTTAATAACAATACTACGTTTTTAAGTATAGCAAAGCGTCCCTTCGTAATCCGGCAACCATTTTAAAACGAACTCGTGTATTTCAAGTGAAAATAACAAATTACCGCGCATCCGTAATTTTCTCCTGTCACTTCCAATTCGTTGTTATAAATTTTAAGTAATAGTAGGGGAGGGCAAAACAAGGTATTTTAAGTTACTTTAGAGATTCAAAAAATCGTATGGGCAGAAACCTTGTACCCTGGAATGTACCCCTACAATATGAGCGTTTAAAATGCGTTGATATTAGATCGGGCAAGTTTCGGTGATAGTTTCATAACGTCATGAAAATCGTAGATTATGCTTTTCATAATCAAGAATATCGCTTTTTGTACAACTGTGCCTCCACTGTTTCCTTACACCGCGCTAAAATCGGTAGAATATACCCTATTGAAAATATAGCTTCTTCTGCGTGTGCCTAACCAATCTTTGTTTTAATGTGACGATTTTCATAGAGCTAATCATAATAGATAATGTACTCAGTGAGACGTTAAGGGAACAATTTATGTCAAGTAAATTCTGTAATTGCTCCTGTGAGCTCTCCTTAATATAAATAAATAAATAAATGATCATCTTAATTTTTAAAAATAAAATAAAAAAAGATTATAAAATAATATGTTTGAATGAGGATGTTTGATGCATCTCATGGGAGTTAAGATAATTGATAATTTTATTTGTAGTATTATTGTTAGTAATGTTAGTAGGTACAATATTTCGTTTTTTTAATGAGCATTTTCTTCGCCAATAAACCGCTCAGTGGTTTGGCGATTGTGTATTTTTTTTATGGTATAAGGGGGGCATACGAGCTGGCGAGTCACCTGGTGTTAAGTGATCAACGCCGCCCATAAACGCATATAAGATACCTTTTTTTAAATAAATAAAAAAATGGACTGTCCTCATCGCACTCCACTATATCAAATGTTCATATAAACCAGGATACAAAGTTAATCCCCATATTATGATTTTCAGAAGTGCTTAAGTAAGTCACAACGCCTTGGGCTCTCCAGCTATAACAGAAAAGTGATAATTTAAAGTGGCAAAAGTAATTACTGGATATTTTGAATTGCAATTAGGGAATTCTGGTGGGCTGATTTATAAGGGCTATAAATTGTTGTCATGATTGTCGACGTGGGCTGACGGCTGTGGTTTATCTGACTATAGTATTAGCGGAATTTTCCATAGATTTAGGGTTTTTATATTTAGGGAATTTTAAGAGAATTTGGAGGTCACATTTTAGACTTTGAAAATAAGCTTCACTATAATTATAAAACATGAAAGAATTGTCGTCCATGCTACTTATAGATTCACACCCTTTCATCACACAAAAATCTTATCATAATGTACTTATTATGAGAGAAGAGAAGAGTTAGAAGGTAGAAGTATTAAGGAACACAAACAGAAACATACGCAGGAACACACATAAGCACACACACTCAGATATAAATGTTAAGGAATACAGAGAGTAGAAACTCGTTTTAAAATGCCAAAAAATTGAGCTACAAAACAAGAAACACATTGAAGTTTATATCTTAAACACACACACATACACTCTACAGTTATGAAATACTTACATGGAAATATTAAGGAACACAGAGAGTAGAAACTCGTTGTAAATGGCCATCGAGATGAACCGACTCTCATTGAACTCTGAGGGCGCCTTCCGCACCATGATGCAAAGCCGGATCCCCCACATCAGGAATATCACCTCCACTGTGGAACAAATCATGATTATTGTATTGAACCAGCCAAGTGCGAGTCGGACACGACCGAATATAAGTGTATAAAAAACACAAATATCGCCTGGTGTATGGGGACTCGCTTATATATTATTTTTTTAATGCTATTGCAGTATATCATCTGTAAAAATTTCAACTATCTAGCTATCACGGTTCTAACCATCCGCGATGTGAATTGAGACAAAGGATGTGTGATGAAGACAAATGTAAGACAATGTACATAAAGGTGGCCACAGCTACCAGCGATGCGACTTGCGGCGCGAAGAGCGATGCGAATTTAACAAAATATGTACTGGCGAGTATCGAGGCGGCCACAGCTCATTGCGCTGCTCTCCGCGCGTCCTGTCACACCGCCAGAAGCTGCTTCAGAGCAGTTTGCCTGGCGATAGCATACGGACAACGCTGTCTTAGTAACCCTTCGAATATGTAAAAAAATTAAAATTGAAATTGAGCAATTCGGCATGAATTAAGTCAATCGAAGCAAGGGAATTTTAACTGAAGCAAGGCAGTTTAAATAAAATAAGTCGTCTAGACAACTGTCATCTCAGTCTCCCGTGGCGCTCGCTGTAAAGTGCTCGAAATGTCGGGTTAAAATAATAATAATGTATAATAAACCACGTTTAAAATCCTTTAAAAAGTATTTTATTTAAAATGGAAAGTACTCGCGTTAAAGCAAACACAAGATTATACTAAGCAAGGAAGTTACCATCTCCCTACGAGAACTCGATAAGGAACTGCTACCCACTGAGATTCTTATTTTTCCTAACCGTTCCTCTTTCCTTCCCTACGTTTAGTCCCATCACTTCTTTTTCTGGTAAATCTACTTATTTACGAAGTCAAATAAATTCGAGATTAAATTCAAACCGTTACGTACAAAATTGTGTAAATGTCCATAAATTCGCGCGAACTTGGCGCACCCTTATCGCCTGTTGTCATAAACAGATTTACAAATGTTCTGACCGCGTTTTATGTTTAAGATAATTTACAAGTTTTCATGAATATTCTTCTCACGTTTTAGATTAACAATGATGGATTTTACGTTCATTATATAAATGAATTGGAGTGATTAAGTCCCCTGAAATTTTACTTTTTTATTTTCCTTTATTTCCAGAGCGTGATGTGATTACATTTAATAATTTTGTCATGATATCGTGTATTGTTCGCAAGCCAATGTTACCACTCCAAAACCAGTAGTCCGATTTTGATACGGTTTTCAGTAATCAGTTTTGATTTGATTGGTGAATGTTCTTAGATAGGTGTTACGATCACAACTCGCCAGAGAACGATACAGTAAATATGTATTACCAATTATCTCCAAAACTACTGGTCCGATTTTAACATGGTTTTCAGCGATTAGTTTTGAAAGTAGAAACCAGAAGAAGAAAAATAGATATTCTTGTATAATTAACTGCATTGATATTTTCAAATTGATTTGGAATAAAATATATTACCTGTAAAAGGTTTATTGACTACAAACAAATTAACACGAGTTAAGATAAACGCGGTTTAATTAAACACTACTTGATTCAGTGTACAATGACAGTTTTAGTACATTAAACCAGTTTCATTAAATCCCACTTTGGCATTTCTGGAAAGTTCTAAATTATATCCTTATGTTCGTAAGTAACTGCTATTTTAATGTGAAAACTAATAATAATACACAAATAAATATCAATCACGCAAAAACGCCTGAATCAATTTTGAGAAAACTTTTAAATATCGCACATAATATGTATTTTTTTTGTATAACAGATATTCATTGTAATATATTTTTCATGTAAAATATTGTAGCGCCTTTTCAGGGTATATGTTACTAATGTATCGCCAACGGTGTATTATGTACAACATGAATGAACATCTATACTAATATTATAAAGCTGAAGAGTTTGTTTGTTTGAACGCGCTAATCTCAGAAACTACTGGTCCGATTTGAAAAATTGGCTATATGCTATATATCATCCCGATATTCCCACGGGAGCAAAGCCCTGGGACGCAGCTAGTTGTAACATATAAACAATAAACGATTTGAATTTGAAACAAAAAAACCTTTTTCTTGAGGTATTTGACTTACAGTCACAAAGGAATCCTTTACTTACGTGTAGTAAAAGAGTGGTCCCACCAATCCGTATTACACAGATACGCCTTCAAATCCTCCTTAGTCCTGCCCACGATCACAGCTGGTGGTGCCACCAGGGTGCGGATGGAGAGCAGCACGCACGCCACGCCGACGATGACTCCGATCCGCCGGAGGAGGTACATGTCAGATATCTTCACGGCTTTCGCTGACCGCACTTGGAAGATCACGGATATCCTGTGGATAATGTTTTATAAATAAATATAAATGTCCTATGTAAAAAGAACTAAGTCTCGCAGCTCAGTTTTTCTACCGGTTAATTTATTTAGTCCCTTTACTAGGGATCGTAGGGATAAGGATCCTTGTGTCTTATGTTATTACGTATTATCAGATCAATATAAAAATCTTTTACGTTTTAAATAAATAGATCGACTTGGCTATCGCATGATTAGATTGTTTAGTATATATGACTCTACGACCAGTAAAATGATTTCTCAACAAAGCCTTTCCGAATAGATGTAGGATGGTTATGATAGGTATCTATTGATAAAAATAATCCTAGATCGCGAATCCATTCCTTTATAATATTAATATTCAATACTTGTAAGATACTCTGTGTTTTCACATGAATTTAATTCGGATACTTAGGTAGTACTTGTAAATTATTTAAATATAATATTATTATTATTAAAAGATTAGGATCAATTAGGATCACATCATAGAAGTTACAGCTTGTCTCAAACACCTCCCCAAAAATGGTCCTATCTCTAGGAATATTATCATTGTCTGAATTTAAAGTTTCGAACCTTTTCGAACGCAATCGACTACGAATGGGAAAAGTTGTCGAAATAGAAGAATATTGTTCCGAGTAACATTGTTTCTAAACTGAATATACCGTTGGATATGAAATTTGAAGAGCGTGTGAAATTGAAATAGTATTTGTTTTGGATTTATACGGAAAGTTGTTTTACATTGGAGCTTAGTGAAAATCATGTGTTACTCAATTCTTTGGTAGATTATATAGAATCGAATTCTATTAATAATATTTAATATATCTTTCTATTTTAAGTAGTTTCTAAAGACCAATAAATGGAATCCTTTCACCTTATTAAGTCTGTGAACGATTTTTTTAAAATGTTTATTAAATTAAAGAGGGAAAAAATTATTATCTATCTTTTACATAAACTTATGCTTATTTAACGAAATTTCTTCAATATCCGTACATGCGACGCAAGCGAAGCTGCGGGGCGAAGATAGTGTAAAATATTCATATCTATGATTTGTTATATTAAATTAGATAAGTGTAAATTTATCTCAATTTAGGTGGTGAAACATATGTATAAATCTCACTTCCCTCTTTCATTATTATTGTTTTTATTATACCTCTCAATTTACAATAACGAAGTGTATAATATTTGTGTTTGACGTAATTCCTTTAAAAAACGTTCTTGAATTAAAATAACGTTTACATTTACCAGACACTTTTAAACTTCACTAAAAGCGAGACATGGCGCCCATTGGAATTGTAATTTGTTTCCTCGTAAAAACCAGTACCAGTACCAGGTACTAAACTACTGATTAATTTTGTAATGTTTGTGTGCTAATAACGCCGCAATTACTGTTCGAATTTTGATGAAATTGATCTAGGTTATTAGGTGATACCTTTTATTGATCTTTAAATCCTGTATTTAACACCCGTATTCTAATACGTATCTCGAGCATTCCTTGACTTCTGTCAACGAAAATTTACATCCTGAGTCGGAAAAAAACTCTACTAAACCTTCACTCACGTTAAGAAAATTTCGAAGTTGAATTTAACTTCGGTCTATTTATTAATAAAATATTGCATTTTTATGTTATTTCAATCAAGAATTTTCGATTGAAATTTGTCATATTTGACGTAACTTGAGAAGAAGTAAAAATAAGGTAACTTCTTAGAATAAGGCGAATGCCACTGGTTGATTAAAATACTGTTCCGTAATGTGTATTTGCTATATATTATTTATTTATCTCTTTCCTTTTTCATAAATATATATTTTATATATTCATTCATTTTATTTTTTATACTTATACTTATGTATTTATTTTCTATTGATCATCTGTCTTTCTAAGCGCTACTCCTTAAGGGCCCATTGAAAATCAGCGCCGCGATGGTCACCACCGCGGCAAATGCTGAGTGGTCAACCCTTTTCCAGAAATGCACTGCCGTACACCCTTACCTTAAGCTTTAGTTCATATTAATTTTTAGAATATATAAGTTAATAGTTAAGTGTAATAATTGTAAGTTTCTGGAATAAATGCCTTTTCTTTCTTTCTTTCTGTCTAATTTAATAAGTACACATTTTACTATTTATATTTTAAATTAAACATGTGCCAGACACTCAAAACTTCAATAAAAGCGAGTCAGAGCGGCCCTCGCAATTGTAATTTCCCCTCACTCGTAAAAACCTGAAGGTACTAATTAATTTTGGCTCCTTACAATTACTCAATTATACGCTAATTGTTGTTGATTGCTCCTTTGCGTTCATAAATTTTCTTTTTGTAAATTACGTAAGGCGTTTTCCTTGTCGGATGGCGTTTTAATAATAGCTGTTTGTTAATATTTTAATTAAATAGTCTTGAAATTCATTAACATAATTTATTTATTTACTAGCTTACGTCAGCAGAGCTTGTACTATGGAAACTAGATAAATTATCACCCAGACAGTAGAAACTTACAATGTTCATCACATCATAATTTGCTACTCATGGGCATCGAACCCACATCCACTGCGCTAATCGGGTCAAGTGTATTGTGAAAATACAACATATAATAACTTTTTGCCAAAAATTAAAACCGACTCTCACACTAAAAGGTAGAAAAAAGCTTGTATTTTATTTTTAAGTCTATTCAAAGTCGATTGAAAATTGAAAATAGTTAAAGGCACCGACTTTGAATAGATTAAAAAAATTATTTTCTTTCCATTTTCTGTGACCTGTGAACGATTATCACATCAGAGCTAGTCACAATTCAGTCTCAGAGTTAGAATTTAATGGGTACGTATATCATTAAAACTTCACAGCAAAGCTTATTCCATTGATTTTCGAGGAGTTCTCTGACATGTCTGCCAAATGGATGATCAGACTAACCAAATTTCTATTTTAATCTTTTTTTCAAATCGGTTCATAAATGGCGGAGGTATGCTGTTTCATACATAAAAATACGATCGAATTGAGAACCTCCGCCTTGAAATTCGGTTAAAATATCACATGTATAAACCCTATCATGTAAAGGATCCCAAAATACAGGCTGCGCCTTGTTTAGGTCCTAAATCTGTATCGGTCGTAACTGTCATTATGTATATATTAAATTAAATAAATAAATAAAATAAATAAATTTATTCCAAAATAATATGATACTAAAACTATAACAAATATACATTGAAAATGTATGAAATTTTTTTCCATGAAATATTATAGTTCTATGGAATGTGCCAATAATGTTTTTCGTGTATCTACAATTTCTGTGTTTTATCTTGAATAACATATAAAGTGAATAAAATAATACATTTTGTAGCACTGTCTGGCAGACGTCGCTCTTTCCAAATAATTCCCTTTAAATGTGTCTCGATCGCTTGGTTCCAACTCAGTATCACTTCAGACGATAAAGGTCATAACTCACTGTGTCATCGCTTTGACGCTTTGTAGAGAGAAACTTAAAGCTAAACTGAAACATATAATTACTTTACTGGTACTTTTTTGGGGCGCTTTTCAAATGACACATAATAAAAGGGTTATTTTCAAATGGTTCGAGATCAGCTTCTATAAAAATAAGCGGCTTTTTTTTAGAAACTGATCTAAACAAAATAAATCGCATGAAATGAGGCAGTGTTAATCAGTAGCACATTGGTACAATATGTTTATTATTTTCCCAATGTCAATGTCTGGGACATATCATACCTACCATAATATATATCACAATGAAATCATATCTACCACAGTATTTCATATATAGAATACAAACAGCGAGAAGCAGGGCCGGTATGATGAGATATAACCCTTAGCATTTCTTGATTGTCAAACAATAAACTTGTAGTAGCGTGTAAATACGCTTTGCTTTGTAGCGATAAATTCTAATTAATTATAAGTATACTTTTCGAAACAATTAATTAATTAATGGCATTAAGTATTTTGGACAATTAGAAATTTACTTTTCTAATTTTGGTAAGAATTACTTTTATTTAAAGACAAACACATTTTTATACTTTCAATTTTATTATATTAACACAATAATTATTTCGGTTTCGTTCATCGTCAGGTAGTTAAAATTAAATAAAAATATTATTAAAATTAAGTATAACTAGTTGTGCCTCGTGGTTTTACCCGTTTCCGTGGGATATCCGGGATTTATTAGTTTATTTGTTTGAATGCGCTAATCTCAGGAACTGTTGGTCAGATTCGAAAAATTTTGTTAGTTTCAGATAGACCATTTATCGAGGGAGGCTATAGGCTATACATCATCCCGATATACCAAGCAAAGCCTTAGGGCGCAGCTAGTATATTATATAGATAAGGTTTCACTAAATTAAAACTTTAATCAAAGTTTGTAGCCATTATATTGAGAAAATTACTTCATATATTAACATCATATCAAGTGCTTCTAAAGGAAACAGTATACTCTCAAATATTCTCCTGTTTATAACGTCGTCTATTAAGTCAGTATATTATGAAGCCTGTTTCGACGATATATTGAATACTTTAGTCCATGCGAACAAAGTCGCTGTCATTAGATAGTGTTTAAAATAAAAAGGATGTACTTTAAATTAAAAGATTGGTTAATATTTATGTTAAACGTTTATCAGGTGTTTTACTATAGTAAATAGTTGTCGAGAAATACGCTTCGACTTTCGTAAATCGTCGTAAATTCTGAACTTCGTATGTCTTTACGTGAGTGAAGTCACGGTCGCAAAGCTATTTAAAACAAATCTTTTCATATAAAAAATGTTCCTAAATTTAATCAACACAAGTATTGTAAATAGGAAAACTTTACTTAACTTTTTTTTTAACTTGTGTAAATGTAAGTTTTCCCTTGTTTTCCTTACTAAAGTCAGATAAATCTATCCATTTGCACTTACTTTGATTTCAATATCTTAACGACGGACATATTTGCTATGACTTTTGTCTATCTATTGTCATATAATCTGTCATAACAATCTATCTATAATCATTGATACATTATTGAAAATAGCCGTATAGCTACATTATAGTAACATAGGCTATATTTTATAGGCTATATATGTAACGTTATGCTACGGGAGCGAAGCCGCGCGGATCAGCAAGAATATTATATTTAAGTAGCGGTTTAATTACATATTGTATTAATTTAAATTAAATACAATTCTGCCAACATATTATATTCAGAAAATGGTTGTGTTTTAATTATTTCCCCGGTACTTTCAGACCTCGTTAAGTGAGATTATTGTTTAAGCCGTTTCATATGTCTGGAATAGCTTACAGCATTTAATTAGTTTCAATGTGTTCAAAAATTAATATTGTGAATTCGTTTTCAGTTCCACGCCGGTCTACAGTTTTTAGCTTGCCTCAAATCTCCCCAAAAATGGTCTTAGCTTACGTAGCATATTATTCATATTAATATTTTTTGTTCCATGCCGGTCTACAGTTTCAGCTTGCCTCAAACCTCTCCAAAAATGGTCTTAGCTCTCGGATTATTATTCATATAAATATTTTTTGTTAGGTATATGACGTGGAAGGTGTGAATCGAAAAACCGTAAAACTGTTGTCATATAGTTTTCCTTATATAGTATTACATACATACATATAGTATTCATCATGGCTACTAGCTATTCATATTTAGATTTAAATACTCGAAGTTTTTGTCTATGTTGGTAAAGCTAATAAATAAATGTACATTTTTATTACATTCAAATACTACGTCAAATATTTTATGTACAAAAACGTTTACTATACATATAAATTTACTCATAACGTCATACGATGCTAACTTCCGTGAAATACCATTTAAGTCGACTTAATATTCTCTATTGACATCAATTAATACTGTTGAGATGCCCAATAAGTAGGTCTCTTTGAAGTTCTGATGTGATTTCAATGCAACTTGCACGGCAAAATGGATATAATATATTACAGCTTAAAGACGATATTTGTCTGATAGGCTCTTTGAGAATTTACTTCATTTTCATTGGAACATGGCTCCAAAGATTAAAATATAATGCCTCCCCGACCGATAGCCGTCATGGTGACCAATCTCAACAGAGATCAGCCAGGTACGCAGGAGATATTATAGTGCATAAGTGTGTACGCAAACATAAGTGCACTCTCTATTTCTTTACTCTCATAATCCGATGGGACGGCAGACCGATACGACCGGAGAGAGACCAGACGCAGGACCGACGGTTTCACGTGCTCTCCGAGACACGGGGGTGTTCCAACACCGCCAACTTCCAGACTTAGGGCTGCTATTGAGATTATTTAAAAAAAAAATTTTTCGGCCTCACATGGGAATCGAACCCGAGACCCCTCGATGTGTAGTCAAAGATGCAACTACTAGACAAGGCAGTTAAATTATAGAATAGACATGAATTGGAACTTATTGTGTGTGTCTGTTATTGCTTATCGCTCTATCTACTAAACTCATTTTCACGAAATTTTGTATCCTTGAATATTGATCATATTGTGTCCGGTAATACTAAATTATGTATGGTAATAAAATATAAAATGATATATATAGGTATAGAGTACGCTTCAATAACCGTCTGTATTCCCAAAACATTAAACATTAAAGAATCGATCAAAAACAAGTTAAATTTTAACCGATAATATAACGGTGGCAAGCCAAAACTTTGAAATATTGGTTATCGAAGTATCGCATTTTTTAAATATTCAGGGACATTTAACACTACGCCATTTAGTCCAAAACTGAGTAAAGCTTGTACTATGGTCACTAGATAACTAATAGACATAATATTTTTATATAATAAAATCTAATAATATGTCTCACTTATCGTTTAGTCAATATATTATCCATATGCTCTTTGTCTCAAGGTTTATTATTATTAAAGTCCCTATTTAAGTATCACATCTGCTTTCTGTAATCAAATATAAGGCACGGATAAAACTAATACCGTACAAAACGTCTCCACGTTACATTCAATTTCACTGGAATTTCAGTCACGAACAACCATTTATATGATCTAACATCTTAATTCACTGGTCTAATACTCTACTGTTATACATTGTCTGGCGTAAGTCACTGTTATCACTTTGCATTAGACACTATTCTGTTTTGATATAGAAATACCAGAACGTCGGAGTTATAATGCAGGTTTGGTACACTGTCAGTGTCTGTTACTAGAATATTCCAGAATTTACGGCTTTGGTTTAATGCATTACTGCGCTTTCAGAATAACTAAGATCTTGAGGGTTTTGATAGTTAAACCGTAATTCTAGTTGAACGGCTTTTTGGGTTAACTTAATGTTATAATGGAGATAATGCAACATAAATTTGTAAGCTTTTACTTGATAGAGTGGTATAACACTATAGAGAAATTTCAACCAACAACTTGAAAGTTCTCCTTATTCATTCTGAATGTTTTTTGCTTTCACGTATAATCCACGCGTATTAAATTATTATGTGATGAATATTGTATTTTTTTACTCTCTAGGTATTAATTAGATAATAATATAGATAAGCTAAATTTAATTATTTTATTGTAAGACAACGTTTCTCAGAAATTTATTAATTGCGAAAGCATCCTACTAATTTTATAAACGCGAGTTTGTGTCAATGTATGCCTTATTCCTTAAACGAGTTGTGATAAAAAGTCATACCTCCAAGTCTTCAGCATCAAAGCGCCGTACGTAAGACAGAAGCCGACCTCCCGCAGCCAGACCCTCGCGGTGCACGTGAACACCGTGGGGCGGCCGTACATGACCAGGGTGGTGCAGTAGATGAGCAGCGCCCCCAGGACGATCACCCGGAGCAGGGCTGGACTAGCTGCCCGGACTACCTGTGGGAGATAGCTATAGTTATCCAATCAAAGTAAAGTAAGGTAAGGTAAGGTAAGGTAAGGTAAAGTGAGGCAAGGTAAGGTAAGGTAAGGTAAGGTAATGTGAGGTAAGCTAAGGTAAGGCAAGGCAAGGCAAGGTAAGGTAAGGTATGGTAAAGTAAAGTAAATCTTTATTCACATATAATAACTGGTAGTAAATGCCATTTAGGCATTCAGTTCGCCCTTGTTATAAAGAGCAATAAATCATTTTCTATCTATCTTAAAATCTATATGTATAAAACTCAAAGGTCACTGTCTGATCTATCATCACACAGCCCAAACCGCTGGAGTGATCGGGTTAAAATCTGGCATGTAGGTAGATGTTATGATGTTGGTATCCGCTAAGGAAGGATTTTGATAAAATCAGACAGAGCACAGGTAAACAGCTATAGCACAGGGCACAGTCATCTTTAAAGGAAAATCACGTTTGATTAATGTTAGATCCCCTTTCAAATTGACTTTATTTATATTGAAATATATATTTCATATTTTTTTTTCTTTTCTCTTTTCATTCCATATGTATAGTTAGTTGTGAGTCCCAATAAATGATTTTTCTAGTCTATTCTATACCCTCTAAGGGGATATCAAGCCACCGAACCGTTTTCACTTCAACACGAGTGAAACCTTCAGTATTTTATCACGTATCTCATTACCTTTATAATTTCGGAGAGGATTTTCAGCCAGCGCTTCCGAATAAGTGCTTTGATGGAAATAAGGAAGGTGTAAAACGAAATTGCATTTAATATCCTCACATTTTTGCACTTCAATATAATTCTCAATTCCACAACGATATGATGGTTACCGGAGGAATTTTAAATTGCGCGAGATTTTCGATAAGTCTCTCATTATTTTTTATAGCCAAGGTTTATAAGTCTCCTGTTAGTAGTATTGTAGTGGATCAAATAAACATTCATTTATTTATACTTATTTTGCATGAGTATATAAAACTCAAGTTATTCTAGGTATGTAATGTTCTACTAAAAAAATTAAGTTAACAAATACAGTGGATGTCAATAAATTAATTATACACATGTTATTTATATTTCAAACTGTTCCCGTGGGATTTCCAGGATTAAGAGGTTCCTATGTTATTCTTCTGGTCCTAAGCTATCTCCCTACGAATTTTCTGACGAATTGGTCCAGCAGTCCTCGAGTTATAAGTGATGTAACAAACCCTTCTTTGTTTTATATACCTACATGGTGAATTTTTAAAATGGCCATTCAGGGTTTAATCGTAGAAACTCTAAACTATGAAATATATCAGAAATTTCTGAAAGGAGTCTCAAGGCCGATTTTTAACGAATTTAACAACTGTATAATAAAATTAATTTAAATGTTGTTCTGAGGCAGGAATTTTCTTTATTAATAGATAAAGATATGAAAATAAAAATTGAACCTCTTGATTTTGCAAAAAAAAAATTTAACAGTGTGTATTATTTTTCATATTAAAATATAGACTCATAAAAAATGTCGTTTTGTGTTTCAACTACTCACCCTAACATGACCATACTTGATCGTAAAATATACGATAAACGGCAGGCAGGATATGACCAGACACGCCAGCGCGAAGATAGTGGTTCTGACCACCCAGTTCAGGGCGGCCACGCAGGGGGACCCGTCGATGCAGGCTTCGCACCCCTCCGCGCAGGGCAGGCACTCGAAGGCAGACCTCTTGGAGTAGAGGCTGTGGTGATGCTAAAAAAGGATTCATTATCACGACTCTACAAAAAAATTTTTTGTCCTAAAGTATATTTTATGATTTTCTGTTTAATTATCATCAAAAACGAAAAGAAAATACTTTTTTTGGTATGAAGTTTGCTTTAGTTATAGTAAAAATAATTTTTGAATTTTTTATAAATTTTAGTTTATTTTTAATAAAAAATGTAAAAGTGTGCACTTGTCTAAGTGCGATTGTCTAAATAGAAAAGCAAACTTTTTAATGCCCTATATATTTTTTTCGTCTAATTACAACCTAGAGAATTGAAATTTAATGCTTTGAAATCAAAGTCAAATATGTTGACCTGTGTTATTTTTTAACAATTAAATAGAGAAAGCACAAATTAGAGAATAAAAGGCAGTGTGCCGAAGACTCGAGTGATGCTAACTACTTGTATGTGCCTCTGTGTGAGTGTAATTTGAAAATTATGAAGCCCTCGTGACGTGTTGTGTCTAACTATATAACCATTTTTGTATTTGCTTTTGAAGTTTGTATTTGCTTTTCGGCGTCACTCGAGTTGCCCTTTATTCTCTAATCTGTGAGAGAATGATACAATTAATGGAATTGTGAAATTTGTTTTTAGTTAAATTATTTGATATAGGGATAATTGATATGCATAGCTTTTGGAACATTAAATTAGAGGTATTTTATTTGCCATAAATTCGAAAACTCTATGTCTATCCCATAATTTGTGAGGTCTGAATCAATCTGACAATTTCTGATGAATAATAGTCACTATGATGTCCTCTTTTAAGATGTTTTTTTTTTCGCAGTAAATAGAAAGAAAGAATGAATAGAAAGAAAAGTACATTTTTGATACACACAATAATAGATTATATAAGAAAGAACATCACAAACGCGAACAAAAGGTAGATAATAGCAGAAACGGTGGAGATTGCTGTGTGTGCCAGAGAAGATACTTCCTTAGGCTTCATTTTTGTGCCATGACTCCGCTATAGAGTAGACTGTTTATTTTTTCATTTACAAAGTTCACTGCGAAAATATACAGCAAATTAAAAAGCTAACAAATAAGTGGCCAGTTAATACAAGTATCATTTAAAAATAAGGTCATTATAACCTCAGGCGCGTAACCGCTTGGCATTCTGCCAAACGCTTTCAATTTCCCGAGTTAAGACTCATTTACACGAAAACGGGGAAGATAAATATTAACCTTATTAACCCAAACTTTTAGGGCAAAGAAATTATCGTGTCAACATTTTAAATTTTGTCAAACTCGTGCAGATATTTGACTGAAAATATGCACATAAATCGCTTATATTATAGTACATGCCACTGAAAATCAGTGTTATATCCTGAGTGGTATCCCTTATTGACACACACTGCAACCTCATCAATAAAAATTTAAGTGTTATGTGTATCTATTTGTCTGTAAATGTGTTGATTGATGTTCTTTCCTGTGTACTTGTAATTGTGTGTATTTTAATAAATGTTTCTTTCTTTCTTTCTTTTTTTTTCTTACATAGAATATTTTTACCCCGGTCCACGTAGACATCGTGGGCGGAAGGCACAAAAGGTAATAAATGAAAAACAACTTTCGCGATAAAAATAAACGTCCAGTAAATGTCAAGCCCCAGTTTGCCTGGATGATCAAAAATTGGATGACTAAAGTATATAAATGACAAGCCACTACCCACGCTTTAAGTCACGTCAATATTATGGGTAACAGGGGTTTACACCTAACCCAGCTTTAAGCCCACTAGGAAATTTCTTTTCTTTCTTTCTTTCGTTCAAAAATCTTGGAGTGTAAGACAAAAACAAAAACACTTAAACTTTAACACTAATAATTTGGGTAGGTCCGTTAATGTGAGGACCATGATTTCTATCATGGTCCTCACATTAACGGCTAAAAAGCTTTTGAATATTCCCTAACCATAGAATTCTTTCTATGGTTAGGGAATATTCAAAAGCTTTTTCCTTATGTAAGAGCAGACTAGCGAATTCATTAAGAAGCATAAGCCTAGAAGAACACTAGCAACACCAAATTGTTGTAAGTGCCCTTACAACGAGACGTAGGGGAGGGTATAAGGAAAGGATAAATATAGGCAAAGAAGAGTAAAGGTCAGGAAAGGAGAGGTGTAGGATAAGAATGCAGACCTCTGCACTGCGCGTATAGTATAATCTTATTACATGCCTGTATGCCCTTTCTATCTGTACCAAATAAAGTATTATTTTTATTATTTTCTTGTATTGTTTAGTCTTATCTATCTTCTTGTCATTAAGTTGGACAAGTAATGTACGTGACTTCCAATTGTGCTTCAATACGAGAGTTTTCCCGTGAAATACAGTCCTTATATCGACGTAGCTATCTACTACGGTTTCGTAACTCGTAGCACGTGCTACGTCCGATTTGCTACGGATATTGTCGATGAAATGCTAAAGAGAAATAGCGAAATACAAATCGAGAGTTATTTTAGTGCTCTCAAATATGGCTCCTTTTAATGGTTTTTCTACCTTTATACTATTAGAAACCTTTATACTTTATAAGTAAGAAATTCGGTAACGATCTCTGTTATTTTTTGGGAAAAAAGCGTTGTAAATGAAATGAAATTTTTATGTTATACGACGACTCGATTAGTGCGATGGCGATATCTCTATTGCGCCGGAGGGTGTGGGTTCATTTATCATTACTAGAAATTTATAATGTTAAACATTTTCTACTGTCAGGGTGTTCATTTATCTAAAGTATGTTCTATTGATAATTCACCCAGAGTGTATACTTTATTGTAAAAACACTCAAAAGTATGTTTAAGTATGGTACATACTTTTAAACATTATTTTATCTATCTCGTTTTCATAGAACGAGCTTTGCACTAGATGGCGTATTGTTAAATGTCCCTGAATATTCATTTATTTATTTGCCCGAAATGCAGTACTCACCTTTACAGGCAATTGTTAGTTTACAAATATTACGTTAATACTTATCTTGAAACTCTTGCATACTGAATGTTTCATATTGCTTTATTAATACTTCTTTCAAGAAAAATAATGGGGACTAGTATGGAAAGATACCCACTGCGCACGAAGAGAGTACGAGAGTACTGTGAGAGAGATTGGTCAACCCTATTTATGATTTCTGTATAGACCGTTAAGGATGCATTTTTGGCATCAGTATTGATCCAAATTCACCCCATGATAGTTATTTTGGAAATATATGTCATGCACAGAATTGACCTCTCTACACATTTATTAGTATAGATTGAGTGATAAAAAATATTCAACATCTGACTCAGTAATTTTAAAACGTGACTACTTCATTGGAATGACGTCAGCGTCTGAGTCTAGACTGTTTCAGTCTGTCTGTATTTACTTTAAATGTTTAACATATTGCCCGAAGTGAAGGGTGCTTTGAACTTTTTTATTTTTGTAATTAGCGTATGAAAAATATATAAGTATTGTTAGTTATATTTGTGTACTGTGAATGGAATGCCAATGTCATGATGGTATAATGCAATGTGCCATCTATAATTATCAATTGTAGAATATTTCAAGAATAATATTCTATCCTTTCTAGTGTTTGAAGAATTAAATGAGTAAGGTGTCTTTGAACAGGATTTATTATAAATGTTATTAGTTATTGGAATTGTCATAAAGTAAACTAGTGCCTTTAACCACTTATCTGATATCTATAGTATAGATGTGTATCATTGGAAGTAGTTCTTCACAGTAGTTAAAAATAAGATTGAAATCGTTGTTCTTTCACGGACTCTTTTGTTTTATTAAATCAACTGTTTTATATGTATTTTTTGTATTTTTTCTTGTTTCAAGCGTAAAGTTTAATATCCATTTAGTCCCCATAAAATTATTTTTAATTCGACATAAACGTGGTTCCACCAAAGTAAGCAGTATATCTCCATAGACTTGTACTTGACTTGACTTGAGAATTTCTGTGTGAATATATTGTGTGTATTGCTTTGAAGCTTTCAAATGGATGAAACAATTTCGATATACATTTCGAATAATATTATTAATGCAAAAGTCTATCATTCGCTACGTTATGCCTAAACTACTGAAACGATTGTGAAATGTGGGTAGTTTTTATCCTAAAATCCTAAGGAAACGGAAAATAGACGGGGGTGAAATAACGGAGACAACTAGTATAGTTAATAATCATAAATTATTTTAGTAATCTTCTAAATAACGTACCAATTTGTCATACAGCATAATTAGGTCATTACAGCACTCATTAACTATAAACCTTTATTAATGGCTATCCGGCAGTTATACCGATTGGTAACGATATTAGTATCGGTATATCGGTTTTGATAACGGTATAATTACACTGAACATACAACATTATTTATGGTTATTAGCATTAGATTAATCGGTAATATTTTATGTATAATTTTAGTAACATATTTGACAATAAATGGACGATTGTAGAATGTGTTTCGGTCACGACACCCAATTTTAACAGAGACTAGTGAAGTATGCAGGAGATTATAGTACAAAAATTTGTGCTCAAACGCAGTTGCACTCCCATTCTCTTCGCCTTATAGTGTCATGGAAGCTGAATGACCAGGCCAATGGTTAGGTGCTATTCGTATTATTTTTACGTTTATTTATTTACTAGCTGTGTCTCGTGTTTTCAACTGCTTATACCGCCCGTCTCCGTGGGAGGTATCCTATGTCATTCTACAGGTCTTAAGCTATCTTTCTATTTTCTGGCGATTAGGATCAGCGAATTTCGAGTTACAATTGTTGTAACAAAACAGTCTTTGTTTTATGTATATAAGATATCCCGAGAGCTAAGACTATTTTTGGGGAGGTGTTTTAGGCAAGCTGAACACTTCTACGATGCCTCTCCTATTATACCCTGATATTCAACTGCAGACCAAAATTTCCACATCCTAAAATTGTCCTAAAATTTCGAAAACAAATTCCAAAAAAGTAAGGTTAAAGTAATTCCTCACATATGGTCTTTAAAGGGTCGTCGTGTTTGAAGCAAATGTTAATTTGGTAAATCTAGACTAATGACTTCATCCCCAAATATATTAGCCTTATAAATCAGCTTACACTAATTCGTAAAAGGTTCAATAAACATTTCATAAGTTTTAATTCGGAATAAGCGTGCGCCATTCCTCTCCCAATCTATTCTACTCATCTCCTTATCCCCTCCCCTTCCTTCAAGCCGGCAAGGTATCTGTGGCACTTCGATGTTATGAATGTTGATGTACTGCGGTTAGTTACTTTACATCAAGTGAACTGTATGCGTAAAGTCGGTGCCTTTATCTATTTTCAATTTAACAAGAACCGATTTTGTATAGATTTCAACAAAAATGAAATAAGTTATTTCCTACTTTTTAGAGCGAGGAAGTCTGTTCAATTTTTTGGCAAAAATTTTTATTTTTCCCTTTTTTATTGTCCTGTAAAGGGTAATCAGTAATCACATCCTCTAGTCACAATTCGATTGATATATACATCATTAAACCTTAACCGCAGACCTTATTCCGTTGATTTTCGAGGAGATTCGTTGATGCATAAAAAAATACGTATTGATAACCTCCTCCTTTTTTTGAAAGTCGGCTAAAAAAGATAAAGTTAAGGGAAAAAATTATTTTAGTTAGTAATAGTCCATTTTCCAAAATTAGCGTTAATTTGGCATGAGTTTATAGTTTAGCAATGATTATTAAGTCCCTCCATTAAGTAAGCAATAATAAATAATAATAAATCATTTATTTGCCAGAACATGAGTTCACATGGTGTTCAGTAAAATTGTCACATTGTCCTTCATATTCTACCTATGCAGGTGTACAAAATTAAGAAAAATAAATTTAATTTCTAAGTACATTTAATTAATTTTAATGATATGTCAAGCAATTAACAAAAAGCATGAAACTTACTTAGTGGAGGGACTCGTATATCACAGTGTCTGTTCTACTGGGCCCCTTCGATTTCTCAAGAGTTTAAATACAAAAATCACCTGTAAATGTTTCTCATACTCCTCTTCAATAACGCTCCCATTGTAGTAGCGGTTCTCCGCCGTAGTATTAGGGTAGTAGAAGCCCCGGCGGCACACGCAGCGGTAGGAACCTCGCCGGAAACCCAGTCCGGGGACAGGCACGCACTGAAACATGGGATGAACATTATTTTTAGATTCATGAAAGGGAAGGAAATAATTCATTTTGAAAGAATTACATACATTTATTTGGTGGAATTGCCTATTGGAGAAATATTTTATTAATATGTGTACAATGAATGTGACATCTGAATTGAGATTTATTTGTATGTAATAACTATTGTGTATTGATAGTAGGTACGGAAGTACATACTATAGATCTAATTTTTGGCAAAGTTACTACGTGTAAAACATTTTCTATTTCTATATTACTTCTATATTCGATCATCATGAAATTTCGTGAAAAATGTTTCACACATAATAACTTTTTGCAAAAAAGTAGGACTTTCTCAAGTAGAAAATAACTTTCATTTTATTTTTGTTGAAATCTATATAAATTCGATGCAAAATCCTGTTAAATAGAAAATAAGTAAAGGCACCGACTTTATATAGAATTCAAAAAAAATAAAATTATACGGTTGAACTGAGAACCCCCTTTTTCGCAAGTCGGTTAAAACCGTTACATATGTCGCTTACAAAATGTATCTATGTTCAAATGTTTCAAATATTTTGCTGTAAATATTTCGGTTCAAATAAACCTAATAACTAAGTCCTTGTTCCAAGAACATTTCACTAATAGCTTTTTATTATAAAAGTCTTAGCTAATATAATCCTTTTCGTCAGGGTAAGCCTCTTTGGAGGACATCTACAATATCGTTTTTATACAGAAAATTTTATGACGTCATAAATTCAAATTTTCGCCGCAACGCAATCGCATTTACAGTAGGGTTGACGACGGCCGGATCAGATTTTATGCGTGTATTATCACATAACCTCGTTGGTCTAGTGGTTGCATCTTTGACTACGGATCGAGGGGTCTAGGGTTCTCGGGTGGGGCCAAAAAAATGTTATTGAGGTTTTTTTAATAAATGTCTCAATAGCAGCCCTAAGTCTGGAAGTTGGAAGTTCTGTTCCAGCAGAACACCCCCGTATGAGAGCACGTAAAACCGTCGGTCCTGCATCTGATCTCTCTTCGGTCATTTCGGTCTGCCGTCTCATCGGTTTATGAGAGTGAAAGAATAGAGAGTGTACCTGTGTTTGCGCACATACTTGTGCACTATAATATCTCCTGCGCACCTGGCTGATCTCTGTTGAGATTGACATGACCGATATCGGTTGGAGAGGCATTATCACAAAACAAATAAGTACCTAGTCATACTCCTATAGAGTGTGCTAGCAACACACACACATTGACACAGTTTACCAACACATTTTACATGACCCTGAACCATGAATTTCTATACCATCTGCTGTTTTGTTTACGTTTATATGGGAGGAGAGAGGCAATCGTTTTTGTTTTAAAGGGAAAAACACACCACTACAAGTCATCTATACTAATAATATTATAAAGTTTGGTTATAATGTCTCAAAATCTACTGGACCGATTATGAACATTATGTGCCATTCAATTGCTACATTACTCACGAGTAACATAGACTATATCTATAACATTACGCTACAGGGGGCAATCCACGCGCATCGGCTAGGTAAAAACAAACAAAGATATTCATTGATATGTAGAAAGAAATTAAAATAACGATTTTTGCGAACAAATTCATCAACTACTAAAATATTAGAAACCGTTTATAACGCTTATTGTGTACTCCAATCGAGTGGAACTGCTGCCAAAACTAGTTAATATTATATAGCAAAAGTCTTCCAGTTTAATTAAAATTTACAATACATTTCAAACAGCAAACAAACTTTATTAGTTCTCTTTAGTTATAATAAACCTGTCGGTGACATTTGACGTTCAAAGCCGGTCATGTTTTTGAAAAATTCTTAGAAATTTAAAAGTGCTGAACTAAGTTTGGTGTTTCTAAGATTTAAAAGAGCACTATAAAGTATGAATTATTATATAACAATTATTTCTACTAAAATTATAAATGAAAAAGTTTGTTAGAATGTGTATTAGTATTTCACGCAAAAACCGAACCTTAACTGACTGATAAAACTTGGTATACCTACATAAACAGAGAATTAGAAAAAGGAGATAGAGTGCGCCGAACTCTCGAGTGAAATAGAATAGAATATAAATTGTTTAGAATAAAATAATATGTAATAGAACATAGAACATTTTTATTCATGTAAACTTTTTACAAATTACTTATTAATAGTCTAATAATTTTGAACTTTTAGAGATGAAACGTTGGTATACTGATTTTATTCTTATTTCTTGTATGGTATCTGAGTTTATCACCTCTTATTGAGTACAAATTGATTTTTTTATGGACGTACATAATATTATTGTAGATATACTGTGATGCAACGTTGAGAATACCTGTGTTCTTGAAATGCTGCCTGAGGGATTCCCTACAGTTAAAATTGTATATTGCGCTAACTGCTCTGTTTTGAAGAACAAATATAGTTACAATATCCGCGACCTAACGTAAGTAGCTGAACTGCCCAATAATACAACAAGGCAGGCTTAAGAGATGGCGGGTCTACTATGGCCCAAAATAGGAAAGATTGGAGGAACAATAGGGGCCTTCAAGAGACGAGCGTATATGTCCATTGTAGGCTAGCAAAGCACCTGCGACACTCCTGGTGTTTCAGGTGTTCATGGGGGGCGGTGATCACTTAACATGAGATGACCCACTTGCTCCTCTGCTTGCTCTGCCATAAAAAACAACAGAAAGGCTTTTGCCCAGTATGACGCTACAGGCTCATAGTGATAATGATAAAACACTGTAATTTCTACCAGCGTCAACCCTGAACGAAATTTATAAACGGTCGGCGATAGGCAATACCGTGCCAGCGGTGCACATTTTTCACTTGCTATTGGCTACAGCATCACTTCATTTCTTTATTTATTATGTCGTTGCAATTTAGTTTAAATACTTGAACACATTTTACGAAACGGTCTGCAAAGAAGCGGGTAGATACAGAAGTAAAACTCGAGTATGTAAGAGAAATAGATGGGTGTTTCAAATGGATGGTACTCGCTGTCTGAGTGTTCCGA